>CAWWDK010000243.1:0-19011 GCA_963942575.1 Priocnemis perturbator
GTACAAGTTTCATAAACATCGTACGGCTGGAAGCGGAGTTAGACACAAATTGTCATCTACAACGCAGTACTGGATAGATCCCGTTCAGCGACTATGTCCCGTCGTAGCTGTATGTAAGTTCATCGAGAAATGCGAACCGATCGTACGATCTTCTTCAAACTTGCAGGAGTGCTCTCGATTGACGACACGAGCATTCTGTACAAGTTTCATAAACTTCGTACGGCTGGAAGCGGAGTTTGAGAAAAATTGTCATCATCCGATATTCCGCTCAGCGACCAAGTCCCGTCGTAGCTGTATGTAAGTTCATCGAGAAATGCGAACCGACCGTACGATCTTCTTCAAACTTGCAGGAGTGCTCTCGATTGACGACACGAGCAGTCTGTACAAGTTTCATAAACATCGTACGGCTGGAAGCGGAGTTAGACACAAATTGTCATCTACAACGCAGTACTGGATAGATCCCGTTCAGCGACTATGTCCCGTCGTAGCTGTATGTAAGTTCATCGAGAAATGCGAACCGATCGTACGATCTTCTTCAAACTTGCAGGAGTGCTCTCGATTGACGACACGAGCATTCTGTACAAGTTTCATAAACTTCGTACGGCTGGAAGCGGAGTTTGAGAAAAATTGTCATCATCCGATATTCCGCTCAGCGACCAAGTCCCGTCGTAGCTGTATGTAAGTTCATCGAGAAATGCGAACCGACCGTACGATGTTCTTCAAACTGGCAGGAGTGCTCTCGATTGACGACACGAGCAGTCCTGTACAAGTTTCATAAACATCGTACGGCTGGAAGCGGAGTTAGACACAGAATTGTCATCTACAACGCAGTACTGGATAGATCCCGTTCAGCGACTATGTCCCGTCGTAGCTGTATGTAAGTTCATCGAGAAATGCGAACCGACCGTACGATCTTCTTCAAACTTGCAGGAGTGCTCTCGATTGACGACACGAGCATTCTGTACAAGTTTCATAAACTTCGTACGGCTGGAAGCGGAGTTTGAGAAAAATTGTCATCATCCGATATTCCGCTCAGCGACAAAGTCCCGTCGTAGCTGTATGTAAGTTCATCGAGAAATCCGAACCGACCGTACGATGTTCTTCAAACTTGCAGGAGTGCTCTCGATTGACGACACGAGCAGTCTGTACAAGTTTCATAAACATCGTACGGCTGGAAGCGGAGTTAGACACAAATTGTCATCTACAACGCAGTACTGGATAGATCCCGTTCAGCGACTATGTCCCGTCGTAGCTGTATGTAAGTTCATCGAGAAATGCGAACCGATCGTACGATCTTCTTCAAACTTGCAGGAGTGCTCTCGATTGACGACACGAGCATTCTGTACAAGTTTCATAAACTTCGTACGGCTGGAAGCGGAGTTTGAGAAAAATTGTCATCATCCGATATTCCGCTCAGCGACCAAGTCCCGTCGTAGCTGTATGTAAGTTCATCGAGAAATGCGAACCGACCGTACGATCTTCTTCAAACTTGCAGGAGTGCTCTCGATTGACGACACGAGCATTCTGTACAAGTTTCATAAACTTCGTACGGCTGGAAGCGGAGTTTGAGAAAAATTGTCATCATCCGATATTCCGCTCAGCGACCAAGTCCCGTCGTAGCTGTATGTAAGTTCATCGAGAAATCCGAACCGACCGTACGATGTTCTTCAAACTTGCAGGAGTGCTCTCGATTGACGACACGAGCAGTCTGTACAAGTTTCATAAACATCGTACGGCTGGAAGCGGAGTTAGACACAAATTGTCATCTACAACGCAGTACTGGATAGATCCCGTTCAGCGACCAAGTCCCGTCGTAGCTGTATGTAAGTTCATCGAGAAATGCGAACCGACCGTACGATCTTCTTCAAACTTGCAGGAGTGCTCTCGATTGACGACACGAGCATTCTGTACAAGTTTCATAAACTTCGTACGGCTGGAAGCGGAGTTTGAGAAAAATTGTCATCATCCGATATTCCGCTCAGCGACAAAGTCCCGTCGTAGCTGTATGTAAGTTCATCGAGAAATGCGAACCGACCGTACGATCTTCTTCAAACTTGCAGGAGTGCTCTCGATTGACGACACGAGCAGTCTGTACAAGTTTCATAAACATCGTACGGCTGGAAGCGGAGTTAGACACAAATTGTCATCTACAACGCAGTACTGGATAGATCCCGTTCAGCGACCAAGTCCCGTCGTAGCTGTATGTAAGTTCATCGAGAAATGCGAACCGACCGTACGATCTTCTTCAAACTTGCAGGAGTGCTCTCGATTGACGACACGAGCATTCTGTACAAGTTTCATAAACTTCGTACGGCTGGAAGCGGAGTTTGAGAAAAATTGTCATCATCCGATATTCCGCTCAGCGACCAAGTCCCGTCGTAGCTGTATGTAAGTTCATCGAGAAATGCGAACCGACCGTACGATGTTCTTCAAACTTGCAGGAGTGCTCTCGATTGACGACACGAGCAGTCTGTACAAGTTTCATAAACATCGTACGGCTGGAAGCGGAGTTAGACACAAATTGTCATCTACAACGCAGTACTGGATAGATCCCGTTCAGCGACTATGTCCCGTCGTAGCTGTATGTAAGTTCATCGAGAAATGCGAACCGACCGTACGATCTTCTTCAAACTTGCAGGAGTGCTCTCGATTGACGACACGAGCATTCTGTACAAGTTTCATAAACTTCGTACGGCTGGAAGCGGAGTTTGAGAAAAATTGTCATCATCCGATATTCCGCTCAGCGACCAAGTCCCGTCGTAGCTGTATGTAAGTTCATCGAGAAATGCGAACCGACCGTACGATCTTCTTCAAACTTGCAGGAGTGCTCTCGATTGACGACACGAGCATTCTGTACAAGTTTCATAAACTTCGTACGGCTGGAAGCGGAGTTTGAGAAAAATTGTCATCATCCGATATTCCGCTCAGCGACAAAGTCCCGTCGTAGCTGTATGTAAGTTCATCGAGAAATGCGAACCGACCGTACGATCTTCTTCAAACTTGCAGGAGTGCTCTCGATTGACGACACGAGCAGTCTGTACAAGTTTCATAAACATCGTACGGCTGGAAGCGGAGTTAGACACAAATTGTCATCTACAAACGCAGTACTGGATAGATCCCGTTCAGCGACCAAGTCCCGTCGTAGCTGTATGTAAGTTCATCGAGAAATGCGAACCGACCGTACGATCTTCTTCAAACTTGCAGGAGTGCTCTCGATTGACGACACGAGCATTCTGTACAAGTTTCATAAACTTCGTACGGCTGGAAGCGGAGTTTGAGAAAAATTGTCATCATCCGATATTCCGCTCAGCGACCAAGTCCCGTCGTAGCTGTATGTAAGTTCATCGAGAAATGCGAACCGACCGTACGATGTTCTTCAAACTGGCAGGAGTGCTCTCGATTGACGACACGAGCAGTCTGTACAAGTTTCATAAACATCGTACGGCTGGAAGCGGAGTTAGACACAAATTGTCATCTACAACGCAGTACTGGATAGATCCCGTTCAGCGACTATGTCCCGTCGTAGCTGTATGTAAGTTCATCGAGAAATGCGAACCGACCGTACGATCTTCTTCAAACTTGCAGGAGTGCTCTCGATGACGACACGAGCATTCTGTACAAGTTTCATAAACTTCGTACGGCTGGAAGCGGAGTTTGAGAAAAATTGTCATCATCCGATATTCCGCTCAGCGACCAAGTCCCGTCGTAGCTGTATGTAAGTTCATCGAGAAATGCGAACCGACCGTACGATGTTCTTCAAACTTGCAGGAGTGCTCTCGATTGACGACACGAGCAGTCTGTACAAGTTTCATAAAACATCGTACGGCTGGAAGCGGAGTTAGACACAAATTGTCATCTACAACGCAGTACTGGATAGATCCCGTTCAGCGACTATGTCCCGTCGTAGCTGTATGTAAGTTCATCGAGAAATGCGAACCGACCGTACGATCTTCTTCAAACTTGCAGGAGTGCTCTCGATTGACGACACGAGCAGTCTGTACAAGTTTCATAAACATCGTACGGCTGGAAGCGGAGTTAGACACAAATTGTCATCTACAACGCAGTACTGGATAGATCCCGTTCAGCGACTATGTCCCGTCGTAGCTGTATGTAAGTTCATCGAGAAATGCGAACCGACCGTACGATCTTCTTCAAACTTGCAGGAGTGCTCTCGATTGACGACACGAGCATTCTGTACAAGTTTCATAAACTTCGTACGGCTGGAAGCGGAGTTTGAGAAAAATTGTCATCATCCGATATTCCGCTCAGCGACCAAGTCCGTCGTAGCTGTATGTAAGTTCATCGAGAAATGCGAACCGACCGTACGATCTTCTTCAAACTTGCAGGAGTGCTCTCGATTGACGACACGAGCATTCTGTACAAGTTTCATAAACTTCGTACGGCTGGAAGCGGAGTTTGAGAAAAATTGTCATCATCCGATATTCCGCTCAGCGACAAAGTCCCGTCGTAGCTGTATGTAAGTTCATCGAGAAATGCGAACCGACCGTACGATCTTCTTCAAACTTGCAGGAGTGCTCTCGATTGACGACACGAGCAGTCTGTACAAGTTTCATAAACATCGTACGGCTGGAAGCGGAGTTAGACACAAATTGTCATCTACAACGCAGTACTGGATAGAATCCCGTTCAGCGACCAAGTCCCGTCGTAGCTGTATGTAAGTTCATCGAGAAATGCGAACCGACCGTACGATCTTCTTCAAACTTGCAGGAGTGCTCTCGATTGACGACACGAGCATTCTGTACAAGTTTCATAAACTTCGTACGGCTGGAAGCGGAGTTTGAGAAAAATTGTCATCATCCGATATTCCGCTCAGCGACCAAGTCCCGTCGTAGCTGTATGTAAGTTCATCGAGAAATGCGAACCGACCGTACGATGTTCTTCAAACTGGCAGGAGTGCTCTCGATTGACGACACGAGCAGTCTGTACAAGTTTCATAAACATCGTACGGCTGGAAGCGGAGTTAGACACAAATTGTCATCTACAACGCAGTACTGGATAGATCCCGTTCAGCGACTATGTCCCGTCGTAGCTGTATGTAAGTTCATCGAGAAATGCGAACCGACCGTACGATCTTCTTCAAACTTGCAGGAGTGCTCTCGATTGACGACACGAGCATTCTGTACAAGTTTCATAAACTTCGTACGGCTGGAAGCGGAGTTTGAGAAAAATTGTCATCATCCGATATTCCGCTCAGCGACCAAGTCCCGTCGTAGCTGTATGTAAGTTCATCGAGAAATGCGAACCGACCGTACGATCTTCTTCAAACTTGCAGGAGTGCTCTCGATTGACGACACGAGCAGTCTGTACAAGTTTCATAAACATCGTACGGCTGGAAGCGGAGTTAGACACAAATTGTCATCTACAACGCAGTACTGGATAGATCCCGTTCAGCGACTATGTCCCGTCGTAGCTGTATGTAAGTTCATCGAGAAATGCGAACCGACCGTACGATCTTCTTCAAACTTGCAGGAGTGCTCTCGATTGACGACACGAGCATTCTGTACAAGTTTCATAAACTTCGTACGGCTGGAAGCGGAGTTTGAGAAAATTGTCATCATCCGATATTCCGCTCAGCGACCAAGTCCCGTCGTAGCTGTATGTAAGTTCATCGAGAAATGCGAACCGACCGTACGATCTTCTTCAAACTTGCAGGAGTGCTCTCGATTGACGACACGAGCAGTCTGTACAAGTTTCATAAACATCGTACGGCTGGAAGCGGAGTTAGACACAAATTGTCATCTACAACGCAGTACTGGATAGATCCCGTTCAGCGACTATGTCCCGTCGTAGCTGTATGTAAGTTCATCGAGAAATGCGAACCGACCGTACGATCTTCTTCAAACTTGCAGGAGTGCTCTCGATTGACGACACGAGCATTCTGTACAAGTTTCATAAACTTCGTACGGCTGGAAGCGGAGTTTGAGAAAAATTGTCATCATCCGATATTCCGCTCAGCGACCAAGTCCCGTCGTAGCTGTATGTAAGTTCATCGAGAAATGCGAACCGACCGTACGATCTTCTTCAAACTTGCAGGAGTGCTCTCGATTGACGACACGAGCATTCTGTACAAGTTTCATAAACTTCGTACGGCTGGAAGCGGAGTTTGAGAAAAATTGTCATCATCCGATATTCCGCTCAGCGACAAAGTCCCGTCGTAGCTGTATGTAAGTTCATCGAGAAATGCGAACCGACCGTACGATCTTCTTCAAACTTGCAGGAGTGCTCTCGATTGACGACACGAGCAGTCTGTACAAGTTTCATAAACATCGTACGGCTGGAAGCGGAGTTAGACACAAATTGTCATCTACAACGCAGTACTGGATAGATCCCGTTCAGCGACCAAGTCCCGTCGTAGCTGTATGTAAGTTCATCGAGAAATGCGAACCGACCGTACGATCTTCTTCAAACTTGCAGGAGTGCTCTCGATTGACGACACGAGCATTCTGTACAAGTTTCATAAACATCGTACGGCTGGAAGCGGAGTTAGACACAAATTGTCATCTACAACGCAGTACTGGATAGATCCCGTTCAGCGACCAAGTCCCGTCGTAGCTGTATGTAAGTTCATCGAGAAATGCGAACCGACCGTACGATCTTCTTCAAACTTGCAGGAGTGCTCTCGATTGACGACACGAGCATTCTGTACAAGTTTCATAAACTTCGTACGGCTGGAAGCGGAGTTTGAGAAAAATTGTCATCATCCGATATTCCGCTCAGCGACCAAGTCCCGTCGTAGCTGTATGTAAGTTCATCGAGAAATGCGAACCGACCGTACGATGTTCTTCAAACTGGCAGGAGTGCTCTCGATTGACGACACGAGCAGTCTGTACAAGTTTCATAAACATCGTACGGCTGGAAGCGGAGTTAGACACAAATTGTCATCTACAACGCAGTACTGGATAGATCCCGTTCAGCGACTATGTCCCGTCGTAGCTGTATGTAAGTTCATCGAGAAATGCGAACCGACCGTACGATCTTCTTCAAACTTGCAGGAGTGCTCTCGATTGACGACACGAGCATTCTGTACAAGTTTCATAAACTTCGTACGGCTGGAAGCGGAGTTTGAGAAAAATTGTCATCATCCGATATTCCGCTCAGCGACCAAGTCCCGTCGTAGCTGTATGTAAGTTCATCGAGAAATCCGAACCGACCGTACGATGTTCTTCAAACTTGCAGGAGTGCTCTCGATTGACGACACGAGCAGTCTGTACAAGTTTCATAAACATCGTACGGCTGGAAGCGGAGTTAGACACAAATTGTCATCTACAACGCAGTACTGGATAGATCCCGTTCAGCGACTATGTCCCGTCGTAGCTGTATGTAAGTTCATCGAGAAATGCGAACCGATCGTACGATCTTCTTCAAACTTGCAGGAGTGCTCTCGATTGACGACACGAGCATTCTGTACAAGTTTCATAAACTTCGTACGGCTGGAAGCGGAGTTTGAGAAAAATTGTCATCATCCGATATTCCGCTCAGCGACCAAGTCCCGTCGTAGCTGTATGTAAGTTCATCGAGAAATGCGAACCGACCGTACGATCTTCTTCAAACTTGCAGGAGTGCTCTCGATTGACGACACGAGCATTCTGTACAAGTTTCATAAACTTCGTACGGCTGGAAGCGGAGTTTGAGAAAAATTGTCATCATCCGATATTCCGCTCAGCGACCAAGTCCCGTCGTAGCTGTATGTAAGTTCATCGAGAAATGCGAACCGACCGTACGATCTTCTTCAAACTTGCAGGAGTGCTCTCGATTGACGACACGAGCATTCTGTACAAGTTTCATAAACTTCGTACGGCTGGAAGCGGAGTTTGAGAAAAATTGTCATCATCCGATATTCCGCTCAGCGACAAAGTCCCGTCGTAGCTGTATGTAAGTTCATCGAGAAATGCGAACCGACCGTACGATGTTCTTCAAACTTGCAGGAGTGCTCTCGATTGACGACACGAGCAGTCTGTACAAGTTTCATAAACATCGTACGGCTGGAACGCGGAGTTAGACACAAATTGTCATCTACAACGCAGTACTGGATAGATCCCGTTCAGCGACTATGTCCCGTCGTAGCTGTATGTAAGTTCATCGAGAAATGCGAACCGACCGTACGATCTTCTTCAAACTTGCAGGAGTGCTCTCGATTGACGACACGAGCAGTCTGTACAAGTTTCATAAACATCGTACGGCTGGAAGCGGAGTTAGACACAAATTGTCATCTACAACGCAGTACTGGATAGATCCCGTTCAGCGACTATGTCCCGTCGTAGCTGTATGTAAGTTCATCGAGAAATGCGAACCGACCGTACGATCTTCTTCAAACTTGCAGGAGTGCTCTCGATTGACGACACGAGCATTCTGTACAAGTTTCATAAACTTCGTACGGCTGGAAGCGGAGTTTGAGAAAAATTGTCATCATCCGATATTCCGCTCAGCGACCAAGTCCCGTCGTAGCTGTATGTAAGTTCATCGAGAAATGCGAACCGACCGTACGATCTTCTTCAAACTTGCAGGAGTGCTCTCGATTGACGACACGAGCATTCTGTACAAGTTTCATAAACTTCGTACGGCTGGAAGCGGAGTTTGAGAAAAATTGTCATCATCCGATATTCCGCTCAGCGACCAAGTCCCGTCGTAGCTGTATGTAAGTTCATCGAGAAATCCGAACCGACCGTACGATGTTCTTCAAACTTGCAGGAGTGCTCTCGATTGACGACACGAGCAGTCTGTACAAGTTTCATAAACATCGTACGGCTGGAAGCGGAGTTAGACACAAATTGTCATCTACAACGCAGTACTGGATAGATCCCGTTCAGCGACCAAGTCCCGTCGTAGCTGTATGTAAGTTCATCGAGAAATGCGAACCGACCGTACGATCTTCTTCAAACTTGCAGGAGTGCTCTCGATTGACGACACGAGCATTCTGTACAAGTTTCATAAACTTCGTACGGCTGGAAGCGGAGTTTGAGAAAAATTGTCATCATCCGATATTCCGCTCAGCGACAAAGTCCCGTCGTAGCTGTATGTAAGTTCATCGAGAAATGCGAACCGACCGTACGATCTTCTTCAAACTTGCAGGAGTGCTCTCGATTGACGACACGAGCAGTCTGTACAAGTTTCATAAACATCGTACGGCTGGAAGCGGAGTTAGACACAAATTGTCATCTACAACGCAGTACTGGATAGATCCCGTTCAGCGACCAAGTCCCGTCGTAGCTGTATGTAAGTTCATCGAGAAATGCGAACCGACCGTACGATCTTCTTCAAACTTGCAGGAGTGCTCTCGATTGACGACACGAGCATTCTGTACAAGTTTCATAAACTTCGTACGGCTGGAAGCGGAGTTTGAGAAAAATTGTCATCATCCGATATTCCGCTCAGCGACCAAGTCCCGTCGTAGCTGTATGTAAGTTCATCGAGAAATGCGAACCGACCGTACGATGTTCTTCAAACTTGCAGGAGTGCTCTCGATTGACGACACGAGCAGTCTGTACAAGTTTCATAAACATCGTACGGCTGGAAGCGGAGTTAGACACAAATTGTCATCTACAACGCAGTACTGGATAGATCCCGTTCAGCGACTATGTCCCGTCGTAGCTGTATGTAAGTTCATCGAGAAATGCGAACCGACCGTACGATCTTCTTCAAACTTGCAGGAGTGCTCTCGATTGACGACACGAGCATTCTGTACAAGTTTCATAAACTTCGTACGGCTGGAAGCGGAGTTTGAGAAAAATTGTCATCATCCGATATTCCGCTCAGCGACCAAGTCCCGTCGTAGCTGTATGTAAGTTCATCGAGAAATGCGAACCGACCGTACGATCTTCTTCAAACTTGCAGGAGTGCTCTCGATTGACGACACGAGCATTCTGTACAAGTTTCATAAACTTCGTACGGCTGGAAGCGGAGTTTGAGAAAAATTGTCATCATCCGATATTCCGCTCAGCGACAAAGTCCCGTCGTAGCTGTATGTAAGTTCATCGAGAAATGCGAACCGACCGTACGATCTTCTTCAAACTTGCAGGAGTGCTCTCGATTGACGACACGAGCAGTCTGTACAAGTTTCATAAACATCGTACGGCTGGAAGCGGAGTTAGACACAAATTGTCATCTACAACGCAGTACTGGATAGATCCCGTTCAGCGACCAAGTCCCGTCGTAGCTGTATGTAAGTTCATCGAGAAATGCGAACCGACCGTACGATCTTCTTCAAACTTGCAGGAGTGCTCTCGATTGACGACACGAGCATTCTGTACAAGTTTCATAAACTTCGTACGGCTGGAAGCGGAGTTTGAGAAAAATTGTCATCATCCGATATTCCGCTCAGCGACCAAGTCCCGTCGTAGCTGTATGTAAGTTCATCGAGAAATGCGAACCGACCGTACGATGTTCTTCAAACTGGCAGGAGTGCTCTCGATTGACGACACGAGCAGTCTGTACAAGTTTCATAAACATCGTACGGCTGGAAGCGGAGTTAGACACAAATTGTCATCTACAACGCAGTACTGGATAGATCCCGTTCAGCGACTATGTCCCGTCGTAGCTGTATGTAAGTTCATCGAGAAATGCGAACCGACCGTACGATCTTCTTCAAACTTGCAGGAGTGCTCTCGATTGACGACACGAGCATTCTGTACAAGTTTCATAAACTTCGTACGGCTGGAAGCGGAGTTTGAGAAAAATTGTCATCATCCGATATTCCGCTCAGCGACCAAGTCCCGTCGTAGCTGTATGTAAGTTCATCGAGAAATGCGAACCGACCGTACGATGTTCTTCAAACTTGCAGGAGTGCTCTCGATTGACGACACGAGCAGTCTGTACAAGTTTCATAAACATCGTACGGCTGGAAGCGGAGTTAGACACAAATTGTCATCTACAACGCAGTACTGGATAGATCCCGTTCAGCGACTATGTCCCGTCGTAGCTGTATGTAAGTTCATCGAGAAATGCGAACCGACCGTACGATCTTCTTCAAACTTGCAGGAGTGCTCTCGATTGACGACACGAGCAGTCTGTACAAGTTTCATAAACATCGTACGGCTGGAAGCGGAGTTAGACACAAATTGTCATCTACAACGCAGTACTGGATAGATCCCGTTCAGCGACTATGTCCCGTCGTAGCTGTATGTAAGTTCATCGAGAAATGCGAACCGACCGTACGATCTTCTTCAAACTTGCAGGAGTGCTCTCGATTGACGACACGAGCATTCTGTACAAGTTTCATAAACTTCGTACGGCTGGAAGCGGAGTTTGAGAAAAATTGTCATCATCCGATATTCCGCTCAGCGACCAAGTCCCGTCGTAGCTGTATGTAAGTTCATCGAGAAATGCGAACCGACCGTACGATCTTCTTCAAACTTGCAGGAGTGCTCTCGATTGACGACACGAGCATTCTGTACAAGTTTCATAAACTTCGTACGGCTGGAAGCGGAGTTTGAGAAAAATTGTCATCATCCGATATTCCGCTCAGCGACAAAGTCCCGTCGTAGCTGTATGTAAGTTCATCGAGAAATGCGAACCGACCGTACGATCTTCTTCAAACTTGCAGGAGTGCTCTCGATTGACGACACGAGCAGTCTGTACAAGTTTCATAAACATCGTACGGCTGGAAGCGGAGTTAGACACAAATTGTCATCTACAACGCAGTACTGGATAGATCCCGTTCAGCGACCAAGTCCCGTCGTAGCTGTATGTAAGTTCATCGAGAAATGCGAACCGACCGTACGATCTTCTTCAAACTTGCAGGAGTGCTCTCGATTGACGACACGAGCATTCTGTACAAGTTTCATAAACTTCGTACGGCTGGAAGCGGAGTTTGAGAAAAATTGTCATCATCCGATATTCCGCTCAGCGACCAAGTCCCGTCGTAGCTGTATGTAAGTTCATCGAGAAATGCGAACCGACCGTACGATGTTCTTCAAACTGGCAGGAGTGCTCTCGATTGACGACACGAGCAGTCTGTACAAGTTTCATAAACATCGTACGGCTGGAAGCGGAGTTAGACACAAATTGTCATCTACAACGCAGTACTGGATAGATCCCGTTCAGCGACTATGTCCCGTCGTAGCTGTATGTAAGTTCATCGAGAAATGCGAACCGACCGTACGATCTTCTTCAAACTTGCAGGAGTGCTCTCGATTGACGACACGAGCATTCTGTACAAGTTTCATAAACTTCGTACGGCTGGAAGCGGAGTTTGAGAAAAATTGTCATCATCCGATATTCCGCTCAGCGACCAAGTCCCGTCGTAGCTGTATGTAAGTTCATCGAGAAATGCGAACCGACCGTACGATCTTCTTCAAACTTGCAGGAGTGCTCTCGATTGACGACACGAGCAGTCTGTACAAGTTTCATAAACATCGTACGGCTGGAAGCGGAGTTAGACACAAATTGTCATCTACAACGCAGTACTGGATAGATCCCGTTCAGCGACTATGTCCCGTCGTAGCTGTATGTAAGTTCATCGAGAAATGCGAACCGACCGTACGATCTTCTTCAAACTTGCAGGAGTGCTCTCGATTGACGACACGAGCATTCTGTACAAGTTTCATAAACTTCGTACGGCTGGAAGCGGAGTTTGAGAAAAATTGTCATCATCCGATATTCCGCTCAGCGACCAAGTCCCGTCGTAGCTGTATGTAAGTTCATCGAGAAATGCGAACCGACCGTACGATCTTCTTCAAACTTGCAGGAGTGCTCTCGATTGACGACACGAGCAGTCTGTACAAGTTTCATAAACATCGTACGGCTGGAAGCGGAGTTAGACACAAATTGTCATCTACAACGCAGTACTGGATAGATCCCGTTCAGCGACTATGTCCCGTCGTAGCTGTATGTAAGTTCATCGAGAAATGCGAACCGACCGTACGATCTTCTTCAAACTTGCAGGAGTGCTCTCGATTGACGACACGAGCATTCTGTACAAGTTTCATAAACTTCGTACGGCTGGAAGCGGAGTTTGAGAAAAATTGTCATCATCCGATATTCCGCTCAGCGACCAAGTCCCGTCGTAGCTGTATGTAAGTTCATCGAGAAATGCGAACCGACCGTACGATCTTCTTCAAACTTGCAGGAGTGCTCTCGATTGACGACACGAGCATTCTGTACAAGTTTCATAAACTTCGTACGGCTGGAAGCGGAGTTTGAGAAAAATTGTCATCATCCGATATTCCGCTCAGCGACAAAGTCCCGTCGTAGCTGTATGTAAGTTCATCGAGAAATGCGAACCGACCGTACGATCTTCTTCAAACTTGCAGGAGTGCTCTCGATTGACGACACGAGCATTCTGTACAAGTTTCATAAACATCGTACGGCTGGAAGCGGAGTTAGACACAAATTGTCATCTACAACGCAGTACTGGATAGATCCCGTTCAGCGACCAAGTCCCGTCGTAGCTGTATGTAAGTTCATCGAGAAATGCGAACCGACCGTACGATCTTCTTCAAACTTGCAGGAGTGCTCTCGATTGACGACACGAGCATTCTGTACAAGTTTCATAAACATCGTACGGCTGGAAGCGGAGTTAGACACAAATTGTCATCTACAACGCAGTACTGGATAGATCCCGTTCAGCGACCAAGTCCCGTCGTAGCTGTATGTAAGTTCATCGAGAAATGCGAACCGACCGTACGATCTTCTTCAAACTTGCAGGAGTGCTCTCGATTGACGACACGAGCATTCTGTACAAGTTTCATAAACTTCGTACGGCTGGAAGCGGAGTTTGAGAAAAATTGTCATCATCCGATATTCCGCTCAGCGACCAAGTCCCGTCGTAGCTGTATGTAAGTTCATCGAGAAATGCGAACCGACCGTACGATGTTCTTCAAACTGGCAGGAGTGCTCTCGATTGACGACACGAGCAGTCTGTACAAGTTTCATAAACATCGTACGGCTGGAAGCGGAGTTAGACACAAATTGTCATCTACAACGCAGTACTGGATAGATCCCGTTCAGCGACTATGTCCCGTCGTAGCTGTATGTAAGTTCATCGAGAAATGCGAACCGACCGTACGATCTTCTTCAAACTTGCAGGAGTGCTCTCGATTGACGACACGAGCATTCTGTACAAGTTTCATAAACTTCGTACGGCTGGAAGCGGAGTTTGAGAACAAATTGTCATCATCCGATATTCCGCTCAGCGACCAAGTCCCGTCGTAGCTGTATGTAAGTTCATCGAGAAATGCGAACCGACCGTACGATCTTCTTCAAACTTGCAGGAGTGCTCTCGATTGACGACACGAGCAGTCTGTACAAGTTTCATAAACATCGTACGGCTGGAAGCGGAGTTAGACACAAATTGTCATCTACAACGCAGTACTGGATAGATCCCGTTCAGCGACTATGTCCCGTCGTAGCTGTATGTAAGTTCATCGAGAAATGCGAACCGACCGTACGATCTTCTTCAAACTTGCAGGAGTGCTCTCGATTGACGACACGAGCATTCTGTACAAGTTTCATAAACTTCGTACGGCTGGAAGCGGAGTTTGAGAAAAATTGTCATCATCCGATATTCCGCTCAGCGACCAAGTCCCGTCGTAGCTGTATGTAAGTTCATCGAGAAATGCGAACCGACCGTACGATGTTCTTCAAACTTGCAGGAGTGCTCTCGATTGACGACACGAGCAGTCTGTACAAGTTTCATAAACATCGTACGGCTGGAAGCGGAGTTAGACACAAATTGTCATCTACAACGCAGTACTGGATAGATCCCGTTCAGCGACTATGTCCCGTCGTAGCTGTATGTAAGTTCATCGAGAAATGCGAACCGACCGTACGATCTTCTTCAAACTTGCAGGAGTGCTCTCGATTGACGACACGAGCATTCTGTACAAGTTTCATAAACTTCGTACGGCTGGAAGCGGAGTTTGAGAAAAATTGTCATCATCCGATATTCCGCTCAGCGACCAAGTCCCGTCGTAGCTGTATGTAAGTTCATCGAGAAATGCGAACCGACCGTACGATGTTCTTCAAACTGGCAGGAGTGCTCTCGATTGACGACACGAGCAGTCTGTACAAGTTTCATAAACATCGTACGGCTGGAAGCGGAGTTAGACACAAATTGTCATCTACAACGCAGTACTGGATAGATCCCGTTCAGCGACTATGTCCCGTCGTAGCTGTATGTAAGTTCATCGAGAAATGCGAACCGACCGTACGATCTTCTTCAAACTTGCAGGAGTGCTCTCGATTGACGACACGAGCATTCTGTACAAGTTTCATAAACTTCGTACGGCTGGAAGCGGAGTTTGAGAAAAATTGTCATCATCCGATATTCCGCTCAGCGACCAAGTCCCGTCGTAGCTGTATGTAAGTTCATCGAGAAATGCGAACCGACCGTACGATCTTCTTCAAACTTGCAGGAGTGCTCTCGATTGACGACACGAGCAGTCTGTACAAGTTTCATAAACATCGTACGGCTGGAAGCGGAGTTAGACACAAATTGTCATCTACAACGCAGTACTGGATAGATCCCGTTCAGCGACTATGTCCCGTCGTAGCTGTATGTAAGTTCATCGAGAAATGCGAACCGACCGTACGATCTTCTTCAAACTTGCAGGAGTGCTCTCGATTGACGACACGAGCATTCTGTACAAGTTTCATAAACTTCGTACGGCTGGAAGCGGAGTTTGAGAAAAATTGTCATCATCCGATATTCCGCTCAGCGACCAAGTCCCGTCGTAGCTGTATGTAAGTTCATCGAGAAATGCGAACCGACCGTACGATCTTCTTCAAACTTGCAGGAGTGCTCTCGATTGACGACACGAGCATTCTGTACAAGTTTCATAAACTTCGTACGGCTGGAAGCGGAGTTTGAGAAAAATTGTCATCATCCGATATTCCGCTCAGCGACAAAGTCCCGTCGTAGCTGTATGTAAGTTCATCGAGAAATGCGAACCGACCGTACGATGTTCTTCAAACTTGCAGGAGTGCTCTCGATTGACGACACGAGCAGTCTGTACAAGTTTCATAAACATCGTACGGCTGGAAGCGGAGTTAGACACAAATTGTCATCTACAACGCAGTACTGGATAGATCCCGTTCAGCGACTATGTCCCGTCGTAGCTGTATGTAAGTTCATCGAGAAATGCGAACCGACCGTACGATCTTCTTCAAACTTGCAGGAGTGCTCTCGATTGACGACACGAGCATTCTGTACAAGTTTCATAAACTTCGTACGGCTGGAAGCGGAGTTTGAGAAAAATTGTCATCATCCGATATTCCGCTCAGCGACAAAGTCCGTCGTAGCTGTATGTAAGTTCATCGAGAAATGCGAACCGACCGTACGATGTTCTTCAAACTTGCAGGAGTGCTCTCGATTGACGACACGAGCAGTCTGTACAAGTTTCATAAACATCGTACGGCTGGAAGCGGAGTTAGACACAAATTGTCATCTACAACGCAGTACTGGATAGATCCCGTTCAGCGACTATGTCCCGTCGTAGCTGTATGTAAGTTCATCGAGAAATGCGAACCGACCGTACGATCTTCTTCAAACTTGCAGGAGTGCTCTCGATTGACGACACGAGCATTCTGTACAAGTTTCATAAACTTCGTACGGCTGGAAGCGGAGTTTGAGAAAAATTGTCATCATCCGATATTCCGCTCAGCGACCAAGTCCCGTCGTAGCTGTATGTAAGTTCATCGAGAAATGCGAACCGACCGTACGATGTTCTTCAAACTGGCAGGAGTGCTCTCGATTGACGACACGAGCAGTCTGTACAAGTTTCATAAACATCGTACGGCTGGAAGCGGAGTTAGACACAAATTGTCATCTACAACGCAGTACTGGATAGATCCCGTTCAGCGACTATGTCCCGTCGTAGCTGTATGTAAGTTCATCGAGAAATGCGAACCGACCGTACGATCTTCTTCAAACTTGCAGGAGTGCTCTCGATTGACGACACGAGCATTCTGTACAAGTTTCATAAACTTCGTACGGCTGGAAGCGGAGTTTGAGAAAAATTGTCATCATCCGATATTCCGCTCAGCGACCAAGTCCCGTCGTAGCTGTATGTAAGTTCATCGAGAAATGCGAACCGACCGTACGATCTTCTTCAAACTTGCAGGAGTGCTCTCGATTGACGACACGAGCAGTCTGTACAAGTTTCATAAACATCGTACGGCTGGAAGCGGAGTTAGACACAAATTGTCATCTACAACGCAGTACTGGATAGATCCCGTTCAGCGACTATGTCCCGTCGTAGCTGTATGTAAGTTCATCGAGAAATGCGAACCGACCGTACGATCTTCTTCAAACTTGCAGGAGTGCTCTCGATTGACGACACGAGCATTCTGTACAAGTTTCATAAACTTCGTACGGCTGGAAGCGGAGTTTGAGAAAAATTGTCATCATCCGATATTCCGCTCAGCGACCAAGTCCCGTCGTAGCTGTATGTAAGTTCATCGAGAAATGCGAACCGACCGTACGATCTTCTTCAAACTTGCAGGAGTGCTCTCGATTGACGACACGAGCAGTCTGTACAAGTTTCATAAACATCGTACGGCTGGAAGCGGAGTTAGACACAAATTGTCATCTACAACGCAGTACTGGATAGATCCCGTTCAGCGACTATGTCCCGTCGTAGCTGTATGTAAGTTCATCGAGAAATGCGAACCGACCGTACGATCTTCTTCAAACTTGCAGGAGTGCTCTCGATTGACGACACGAGCATTCTGTACAAGTTTCATAAACTTCGTACGGCTGGAAGCGGAGTTTGAGAAAAATTGTCATCATCCGATATTCCGCTCAGCGACCAAGTCCCGTCGTAGCTGTATGTAAGTTCATCGAGAAATGCGAACCGACCGTACGATCTTCTTCAAACTTGCAGGAGTGCTCTCGATTGACGACACGAGCATTCTGTACAAGTTTCATAAACTTCGTACGGCTGGAAGCGGAGTTTGAGAAAAATTGTCATCATCCGATATTCCGCTCAGCGACCAAGTCCCGTCGTAGCTGTATGTAAGTTCATCGAGAAATGCCGAACCGACCGTACGATGTTCTTCAAACTTGCAGGAGTGCTCTCGATTGACGACACGAGCAGTCTGTACAAGTTTCATAAACATCGTACGGCTGGAAGCGGAGTTAGACACAAATTGTCATCTACAACGCAGTACTGGATAGATCCCGTTCAGCGACCAAGTCCGTCGTAGCTGTATGTAAGTTCATCGAGAAATGCGAACCGACCGTACGATCTTCTTCAAACTTGCAGGAGTGCTCTCGATTGACGACACGAGCATTCTGTACAAGTTTCATAAACTTCGTACGGCTGGAAGCGGAGTTTGAGAAAAATTGTCATCATCCGATATTCCGCTCAGCGACAAAGTCCCGTCGTAGCTGTATGTAAGTTCATCGAGAAATGCGAACCGACCGTACGATCTTCTTCAAACTTGCAGGAGTGCTCTCGATTGACGACACGAGCAGTCTGTACAAGTTTCATAAACATCGTACGGCTGGAAGCGGAGTTAGACACAAATTGTCATCTACAACGCAGTACTGGATAGATCCCGTTCAGCGACCAAGTCCCGTCGTAGCTGTATGTAAGTTCATCGAGAAATGCGAACCGACCGTACGATCTTCTTCAAACTTGCAGGAGTGCTCTCGATTGACGACACGAGCATTCTGTACAAGTTTCATAAACTTCGTACGGCTGGAAGCGGAGTTTGAGAAAAATTGTCATCATCCGATATTCCGCTCAGCGACCAAGTCCCGTCGTAGCTGTATGTAAGTTCATCGAGAAAATGCGAACCGACCGTACGATGTTCTTCAAACTTGCAGGAGTGCTCTCGATTGACGACACGAGCAGTCTGTACAAGTTTCATAAACATCGTACGGCTGGAAGCGGAGTTAGACACAAATTGTCATCTACAACGCAGTACTGGATAGATCCCGTTCAGCGACTATGTCCCGTCGTAGCTGTATGTAAGTTCATCGAGAAATGCGAACCGACCGTACGATCTTCTTCAAACTTGCAGGAGTGCTCTCGATTGACGACACGAGCA
>CAWWDK010000244.1:0-20324 GCA_963942575.1 Priocnemis perturbator
GACGCGGTGCATCGTGCGTTTCGCTTGCAAAACGTGAGAACTAGCAAGATTTCATAGTCCGGAAGTGTGACACGGCGTATCTCGGCCATTTCTTAACGGATTCGTGCGAATCAAGTGTCATACGCGTTTTTAGCGTCTAAAACAGACGGGGATCACGTTTTCGACGCCAAACACTCGCGGATGTCCGAGATACGAGAGTTCTTGAACGAATTGAACGAGACGCGGTGCATCGTGCGTTTCGCTTGCAAAACGTGAGAACTAGCAAGATTTCATCGTCCGGAAGTGTAACACGGCGTATCTCGGTCATTTCTCATCGGATTCGTGCGAATCAAGTGTCATACGTGTTTTTAGCGTCTAAAACAGACGGGGACCACGTTTTCGACGCGAAACACTCGCGGATGTCCGAGATACGAGAGTTCTTGAACGAATTGAACGAATTCATCGTCCGGAAGTGTAACACGGCGTATCTCGGTCATTTCTCATCGGATTCGTGCGAATCAAGTGTCATACGCGTTTTTAGCGTCTAAAACAGACGGGGACCACGTTTTCGACGCGAAACACTCGCGGATGTCCGAGATACGAGAGTTCTTGAACGAATTGAACGAAACGCGGTGCATCGTGCGTTTCGCTTGCAAAACGTGAGAACTAGCAAGATTTCATCGTCCGGAAGTGTAACACGGCGTATCTCGGCCATTTCTCGACGGATTCGTGCGAATCAAGTGTCATACGCGTTTTTAGCGTCTACAACAGACGGGAACCACGTTTTCGACGCGAAACACTCTCGGATGTCCGAGATACGAGAGTTCTTGAACGAATTGAACGAAACGCGGTGCATCGTGCGTTTCGCTTGCAAAACGTGAGAACCAGCAAGATTTCATCGTCCGGAAGTGTAACACGGCGTATCTCGGCCATTTCTCAACGGATTCGTGCGAATCAAGTGTCATTCGCGTTTTTAGCGTCAAGAACAGACGGGGACCACGTTTTCGACGCGAAATACACGCGGATGTCCGAGCTACGAGAGTTCTTGAACGAATTGAACGAATTCATCGTCCGGAAGTGTAACACGGCGTATCTCGGTCATTTCTCATCGGATTTGTGCGAATCAAGTGTCATACGCGTTTTTAGCGTCTAAAACAGGCGGGGAGCATGTTTTCAACGCGAAACACTCGCGGATGTCCGAGATACGAGAGTTCTTGAACGAATTGAACGAAACGCGGTGCATCGTGCGTTTCGCTTGCAAAACGTTAGAACTAGCAAGATTTCATCGTCCGGAAGTGTAACACGGCGTATCTCGGCCATTTCTCAACGGATTCGTGCGAATCAAGTGTCATACGCGTTTTTAGCGTCTACAACAGACGGGGACCACGTTTTCGACGCGAAACACTCGCGGATGTCCGAGATACGAGAGTTCTTGTACGAATTAAACGAATTCATCGTTCGGAAGTGTAATACGGCGTATCTCGGCCATTTCCCAACGGATTCGTGCGAATCAAGTGTCATACGCGTTTTTAGCGTCTAAAACAGACGGGGAGCATGTTTTCAACGCGAAACACTCGCCGATGTCCGAGATACGAGAGTTCTTGAACGAATTGAACGAAACGCGGTGCATCGTGCGTTTCGCTTGCAAAACGTGAGATCTAGCAAGATTTCATCGTCCGGAAGTGTAACACGGTGTATCTCGGCCATTTCTCAACGGATTCGTGCGAATCAAGTGTCATACGCGTTTTTAGCGTCTAAAACAGACGGGGACCATGTTTCGACGCGAAACACTCGCGGATGTCCGAGATACGAGAGTTCTTGAACGAATTGAACGAATACATCGTCCGGAAGTGTAACACGGCGTATCTCGGCCATTTCTCAACGGATTCGTGCGAATCAAGTGTTATACGCGTTTTTAGCGTCTGAAACAGACGGGGACCACTTTTTCGACGCGAAACACTCGCGGATGTCCGAGCTACGAGAGTTCTTGAACGAATTGAACGAATTCATCGTCCGGAAGTGTAACACGGCGTATCTCGGTCATTTCTCATCGGATTCGTGCGAATCAAGTGTCATACGCGTTTTTAGCGTCTAAAACAGGCGGGGAGCATGTTTTCAACGCGAAACACTCGCCGATGTCCGAGATACAAGAGTTCTTGAACGAATTGAACGAAACGCGGTGCATCGTTCGTTTCGCTTGCAAAACGTGAGAACTAGCAAGATTTCACCGTCCGGAAGTGTAACACGGCGTATCTCTTCCATTTCTCATCGGATTCGTGCGAATCAAGTGTCATACGCGTTTTTAGCGTCTAAAACAGACGGGGACCATTTTTTCGACGCGAAACACTCCCGGATGTCCGAGATACCAGAGTTTTTGAACAAATTGAACGAATTCATCGTCCGGAAGTGTTTCACGGCGTATCACGGTCATTTCTCATCGGATTCGTGCGAATCAAGTCTCATACGCGTTTTTAGCGTCTAAAACAGACGGGGACCATGTTTTCGACGCGAAACACTCGCGGATGTCCGAGATACGAGAGTTCTTGAACGAATTGAACGAATTCATCGTCCGGAAGTGTAACACGATGTATCTCGGCCATTTCTCAACGGATTCGTGCGAATCAAGTGTCATACGCGTTTTTAGCGTCTAAAATAGACGGGGACCACGTTTTCGACGCGAAACACTCGCGGATGTCCGAGATACGAGAGTTCTTGAACGAATTGAACAAAACGCGGTGCATCGTGCGTTTCGCTTGCAAAACGTGAGAACTAGCAAGATTTCATAGTCCGGAAGTGTTACACGGCGTATCTCGGTCATTTCTCATCGGATTCGTGCGAATCAAGTGTCATACGCGTTTTTAGCGTCTAAAACAGACGGGGACCATGTTTTCGACGCGAAACACTCGCGGATGTCCGAGATACGAGAGTTCTTGAACGAATTGAACGAAACGCGGTGCATCATGCGTTTCGCTTGCAAAACGTGAGAACTAGCAAGATTTCATCGTCCGGAAGTGTAACACGGCGTATCTCGGCCATTTCTCAACGGATTCGTGCTGTCGTGATAGCGCGAATCAATGAGACGACATAAAATAAAATATAATAATGAATACTTTATTAAGAATGAATATAGTTATTGGCAGAAATTCGGTGTTAAAATGTAGACTAAGACTAAACTCGCAGCGTAGAACATGCTTCTTATATCTACGGTTTGTGAGAAGAGGGGGTTGCGTCGGTAGCCCAGGGAAGGGCGAAAACGTCCTTCGTGAAGTCTCTCTTCTTGGTAAGGGCGTCTCTAGGAATTTAGGCTATCTGGACATCTGTGTACACTCAGATGTCGCCTCAGCTGCAAGTACTTCGCTATCTGTCAGTTTCTGGTTACCCGGACGTCGTAAAGTATCCCTCGGTACGATATGGGTGGTCAAAAAGGGAAAGCGGCGAAGGGCTCGGTACCTGGGCCCGCTTACACCTCCCCGGGTAGTTTAAGATTTTAGTTGGAGTACTGATCTAAACTAAAATCCATAAGCAGCATTCGTCAGTCTCGTTCTAGGTCGTTGAGCGATGAAGCGTACCTCGTCCGGTTCGTTGATTGAAAATGTTGCTTGTGTTGCACCTGGTGCAATGTGCTGCGTGGGTGCTTTGTTCCCAAAGCTACAATTGTTATATGTACACGATAAACAGCACGATCGGATGGTTCTTATAATTAGCTTAAATAGTCCTATTTTACCTAGGAAAACGATTGTCAAACCAGCAATTGCCACGTATCCTGTATATTCCAGATATTTGTAAAATCGTTCCTTCCACGTGATAACCCGTTTCTCAGATGCTAAGGTCTCAATCTGGTCGTCTATTTCCTCTAAGGTTCTACCCAAATTTCTCAAATTGTCAGGATTGATACTAACTTCGTGAATGAGTTCAAAACGTAAGTCTTGGGATCTGAGTTTCCCGAAAGTCACGTTAAAATCCTCTTCCTTGCTCGTCAAAAGAACATTTAACTCTAAAGTTCTAGTTACGTGTGTAGCTGGTTTGAGGAAGACCTTATTAGTTGTACCGGTACAGTCTTTATCTAAGTGCAGTATGAAGCTACCTAATAATTCTATACTACGTGGCTTATTGTCGCTACATAAGATATACAAGGTTTCCTGGTTCGGAGCGACTCCTATCCAGTCGGAATTAGTATCTAATTGAATCCACAGTGTGTTCGCTAGCTGCATGTAATGCGTTCGGCACTTTCGTGTATCTCGGCGTGTTAAGATTTCTATTAAACAAGAGTATCTGGTGTCCGTCGAATAGTCCGGATGCTTTCTTTTTACAATCTTATATTTATTTAACGTTTTGCTCTGTGCTAATTCTAAATAATCGAAAGGCGAGAATACCATTTTCGCGGAGTCCATCAGTATTAGGTTCTTATCTGGGTTGATTATAGACTGCGAAACCCAGTTCATCTGAGGGATAGGAATTGGTCTAATTACTTGGTATTCTTTCCTCTCTAGCAAGGGTATTTCGATGGTTATGATTGCTTTTCCGTCTCTTAGTATAATATTGATCTCGCTTACGTCTAACAAATCGGTATAATATCGCTCTTCCAATGGTACTGGAAAGTTGTCTACATGTTTCTGTGCCTTTAATGCATCGAACAAATCCTCAGGCTGCAGGGTGTGGGGGTGAATATGGCCCCTTTTTCCGTCTACAATTAGGTCTTGCAACTTTCGAGTGTCATCTTTCAAGATCTCTATGAGCTCTTGATTATCTAAATATAATCCTAATATATAGCTTTCTAACTCATTTTTCTTAATGGCATCCACGGCTTTGGCAAACATTGTGTTAATTCTTTTGGCTTGATCCTGGATTTCCTCACTCTGGATTCGCATGGATTTAATCTCATCGGCGATGATGTTAGTTTGGTTCTTTATCAAGTGTGCTATCTTTACGTTATTTTCCCGGACCTTATCTATTTCTGCGTTATAATAATCTGCGTCGCTATCCGCTAGGGTTCCAAACAATGTCTTGGAAATCTCCCCTATGAAATCGAATAGTCCGCGTTTCCTTTTATTCTTACGGTTGTCGTTGAGACTATGTTTGATGCCGGCAAGATGCATGGTATTTGATAATTCGTTGCTTATTCTATCGAATGATCTCTCCTGCTTGTGAATTCGGTAAAGCGATTCGCAAATCCAGGTTCCTTGGTAACATTCGCCTTCTAACATTTGAGCGTTTTTTCTAATAATATTAAAATTCTTCTCTAAGTTTGTAAAATCAAATCCTACGACTAACTTCCAAGCTTCGTTGTATTGCTTGGCCAACGAGAGTACCTCTAGGTACATGACCTCGTCGTTTTTTAATTCCCGTACGGAATACTTTTCACTCCGCACTATGAGGAGTATCTGCAGAAATATCAGGATCCGCATGCTGAGTGCTGAAAAAGGGCTTTATGTCACTTCTATGGTAAGTCACCTTTTCCGTCCCCTTACTGACTCTGTAAGTGACATCGCCTATTCTCTCTCTAACCTCGTACGGGCCTATCCATTTATCGTCTAACGGTCCCGAATTAAAATTCCTAACAAGAACTAATGATCCTTCTTCTATGATTTTTAAGTCAATTCCCGTCTGTTCATTGGAAATGGTTTGCAATAGATCTTTGACTTCTCTCAGCTGATTTTCTAAGCCTAGTTTTCTGTCTTGTAGTTTGTCGTGATGTGTTTCGATAATTTGTTCGTTCCTAAATATCGTCGGTGGTTCCCTACCGTATTGTAATTCGTACGGCGCGTAGCCCGTCTGTCTATTAATCGTCGTATTGTACGTTAGCATAGCGTGTGATAGTTTCACGTCCCAGTCGTTTTGATCGGAATACTGTCGTAGGTATTCTTTAAGTATCAAATGTGATCTTTCGTTCTTACCGTTGGACTGTGGATGGTATACGCTTGTCGTCACGTGTGTAATATGACTTTGAGTACAAAATTCCTCAAACTCATTGGAGGTAAATTCACCCCCGTTGTCAGTTAATATAGTTAATGGTTTCCCGAAATATCTAATGTAAAATCTCCACAAAGCTTCTATCACTGCTGCCGTGGATTTGTCTATTATCGGTTCAGCTATTAAATATCTAGTTAAGTAATCTTGAATAACTAGTATGTATTTATTCTTGCCAACCGTCTCATCAAATGGTCCCATGATATCTAAGGATATCTTATCTCCCATTTTATCAGGGATGTCCGTCGAGTGTGGAACATATGTCTGTTTTTGTGTATTCTTAGTGCGTTGGCAAATCTCACAATTTTTTATAAAGTCCGCTACATCTATCGTTATATTGGGCCAATTCGCAAGTCGTCTTATCTTCTGCAGGGTCTTTTCTATTCCGTAGTGCCCTCCTAATTCGCTACCGTGTGCTTGTTCCAACATGTCTCGTTTATTAATTCCGTCGTTTATTTGCTCCCATACAAAGATAGTCAAATCCCTATTTAAATTGTCGGCTAATATCCTAATTTGATCATTTCTATTCTTATCTACGACTATCCTAATAATGCTTCCTTCAAAGGTACTGAGAATTTTCAATTGCTCCGTTAGTGTTTCGTTTGGCGGAATGTATTTAATTCCTGGTTGTTCCCTTAAAGGGGGTCTTTCCGTCAATTGGAATATCGGAACGTTATTTGGACCTAGTCCCGGTTTAATAGTTATTTCTCTAATTAGCGATGGTTTAGGTGTGACCCTCGGAGTCTCCGGTTGAACCCTTATTCCCGTAAAGTTATATGTTACCTGATCATTCCAGGCTCGGATTACCTTTCTGAAGTTATAAAAACTACCTGAAGTTTCAAAGCTTCCGCTACCTTCTACATTTACGATCCACCTTTTGTTGGTGTCTTTGATTGGGTCCAATGCTTGTTCCCATTCTACTTTTGTTGGTCTCGAATCTAAGTTGATGTAACCCGTTCGTTTTTTGGTTTTAGATAAAACGAAATTCAACACTTTCGTTTCCGCACGTTCTTCTTGCATTAACTCCGCGAGTGAGCTTGGGTTGTCCTGTGTTTCGTCATTTGTGAGGACATATATGCGCGATAAAGCATCGGCATTGCTGTTTTGCGTTCCCTTTTTATAAACTATTTCGTATTCGTATTCGAGTAATTTTAATCTCCATCTCATTAACCTACTGTTTGGGTCTTTAACGTTCATTAGGTGTATTAAGGGTTTATGGTCCGTCACAATCTTGAACTTTCTACCGAAGAGGTATTGTCTAAAATGTTTAGTTCCCCAAACGATTGCCAATAATTCTTTTTCCGACGTACTGTAATTCTGTTCTGCTTTATTTAAGGTTCTGCTCGCGAAAGCAACGGGCTTGTCCTTGCCAGGTTCACCTTGAGAAAGTATCGCTCCGATTGCGAAGTTTGAGGCATCTGTCGTTAATACAAAATCTTTCGTCCAGTCAGGATACGCAAGAATCGGCGCTGTTGTTAATAAGTTTTTCATCTCATTGAATGCTTGCTCCTGACGGTCTTGCCATTTAAATTCTACCGACTGTTTTAATAACTCTGTAAGTGGTTTCGCGACCTTACTAAAGTTTGGTACAAATTTTCTATAGTACCCGATTAATCCCAAAAATTGCTTAATTTCTTTAGGGTTTTTTGGAGCGGGGTAACCTTTTACTTTTTCTATTCTGTCGGGATTGGGCTGAATGCCGTCCTTTGAAATTACATGCCCTAAATACTCTAATTCCGGCCTGAGAAATTCACACTTGTCCGGTTGAAGTTTTAATCCTACTTCTTTTAATCGCGTGAAAAGTGTAATTAAATTTTCATTATGTTCCTCAAGCGTTCTTCCGTATACTATTATATCGTCGATGTAAGCAAAACATATTTTCCCTGTTAATCCTTTTAATCCATTGTTAATCATCCGCTGGAACGTGGGCGGTGCGTTCCTTAAACCGAAAGGCATGCGGTTGTATTCGTAATGCCCTTCTGGTGTGGAAAACGCCGTTTTGGGTTTATCATCGGTCTTCATACCGATTTGATGGAACCCACTAGCTAGGTCAAATGCTGAGAAGTATCGTGAATTCCCTAATTGATCTATTATTTCGTCTATATTCGGCAACGGATAGGCGTCCGCAACCGTCTTTTCATTGAGTTTTCTGAAGTCTATTACAATTCTCCACTTGACCGTCCCCGACGCGTATTTCTTTTTCGGTACGACCCAAAGGGGACTATTATATGGGCTGTTGCTTTCCTGAATAATACCCTTTTCTAACATTTCCTTAACCTGATTGTGAATTTCTTCTTTATGACAGGGTGGGTACCTGTATTGTTTAGTGTTTATTGGTACGCTGTCCAACGTGTGTATCGCGTGCTGGGTTAAATTCGAAAGCGGGAGCGGATCTCCCGGTAATGTAAAAACCTCGTGGAACGTCTTTATAATTTCCCATATATTCTGTTTACCGTCTTTAATATGGTCTAGTCTCGCGTTTTGTCGTAGAAGTTTTTCCCTACTCTCAGTCAACGTTTGTTCAGGCGGTCTGTTCGTTACTTGTCTGTCGAAGAAATCTTTATCATACCTATTGAAGGATCTAATGCTCGTGTTTTTCCACTCTTTCAGCTGAGTTGGTAAAATCGGATCTCCATTATTGTCTAATTTAGTCGCACAAGCTAAATTATTCTCGAAGAGGATCATTACTTCGTTATTAGTTGCTTCTACCTGTTTTTGCTTAAATTCTCTAGGCCTTATTTTTATTAATCGCTCGCTCGAATTCCATAAGAAACCGTGTCTCGAGAGAAAGTCTACGCCCAATATACCGAGTTCTGTTCGAGCTGTCAAAGGTGTCAGACGTTGTTTTGTTTTGCTCGCCAGCCGGCCGTTACTAATTGCCGGTTCAAATCGCGCCAAGTGCGTTTTAATACGAGTTTTCTTGTGCGTTTTCTGGTGCGTTGCACCCGTTCTCACGATGGATGCACGACTCTGCAAAGGATGCCACACAAAAGTAGCGAAACCCGTTACCTGTCCAACATGTGACATCGCTGCTCATCCAGCGTGTATGCAACGTACAGGGCATCAATACCTGAATAATAAATTCCTTGACTGCGACGGAACACATAGTTCATTTACCGGCCCTTCTCCGGCTACATTGGATTCCGGCAACAGCCAGCTTTTGGACACCTTTCGGCTCATTCTTCGGCAGGAACTAGACCTTTTTACTACCAGATTTTCTGCCTTCGAGAAAACTATCCTTGATAGTATGGCTGAAGTGAGGACAGAGTTCGCCGCCCAGATCTCCACTCTCTCCGAAAGAGTGGATACCCTTGAAGAGAAGCTCTCGAAACTTTCCTCGTCATCTACAGTCACAAATGCAACTAATTCGGCAGAGGACATTATTGCCGAGATTGCAGACAGAGAGCGTCGCTCCCTCAATATCATCCTTTTTAACCTCGAGGAAGCGTTGGCTCCCACCGCGTCCTCCTCCTCGCACGGCCTAAACAGTAGAGCCGCAGGGAGCTCCACCTCATCCGACGACGTACTCATCTCGGACATTCTAAAACATATCGCCCCCGATGGCATACACGTCCGGAAAACAGCGAGGCTGGGCCCCATCCGCCCAAATATCGCCCGCCCGGTGGCAGTAACACTGGACTCTAAGACTTCGGTGCTCAACGTACTTCGGAACAAGAACAAGTACAAAGGCCCTGTCCACATCATGGAGGACAGGACACCGTTGCAACGCAAACATCTTAATGAACTCAGGGCCGAACTCTCCCGTCTTCATGCTGCCGGCAATACGAAAAAAACTATACGTTTTGTAAACGGCACCCCTAGGATCGTTAATTCCAGTAAAAACAGTGCAATTAGTGTAAATAATGAAAATAGTGCCGCTAGCGTTAATGCTAAAAAAAACTAATAAGTAGCCCTTTAGTGTACTACCAGAACGTTAGAGGTTTAAGAACTAAATTAATCAGTCTTCGCCAGGCTATATCATCGGCTTCCGAACTCTACGTAATTATTATTCTCGTAGAAACGTGGTTAAACGACAGTATTACCAACTCCGAGTTAGGCCTCCAAAATTATAATATTTTTCGTTGTGACAGAAACCCTGCCACAAGCAACAGCTGTCTTGGAGGCGGTGTATTAATTGCTGTCCATGTGTCGCTTTATAGTCGTATTGTACGAGTACCTTCCGTGTGTGTGGAACAAGTTTTTGTCGAGGTGAGAGGCCACTCATCGTCTATTATTGTCGGCTCAGTTTATATACCTCCTGCTAGCGACCCAGCTGTTTACGCCGAACATGGAAACTCGGTCGTGAACGCGCTTCTCTCTCTTTCACCCACTACGGATATACTCCTGATCGGCGATTTCAACCTGCCCAAAACCACGTGGTTCAAAGATGCCAACGGTGATCTATTATATACATGCGCAACGCCTTGTTCCACACACAGACAAAGCTCCGAACTACACGCTCATCTTAGTACACTCGGTCTCTGTCAGTCGAACACGGTGCGAAACCCTCATGACAATACGCTGGATATGGTTTTCTCCTCCTTTAAAAATCTCTGCGTTGGTCCCTCCATTGACTACCTTATTCCTCCTGATCTCCATCACCCCCCTCTCCAATTATCTATCCCCCTCCCAGCCACCGCTCCATCACCACGCTCCACCTATTTAGTTAAAAATTACTGGCTCGCCGACTATCCCTCTATTAATAATTACCTGTCTTCAATCAGTTGGGACAATCTACTCTCCGACTTACCCACAGACCAAGCCGTTGACGTGTTATACGCTCATCTATATCACGCTATTGACCAATTTGTACCCATCAAAACTATCCGTCGCTCTACATTTCCCGCATGGTACTCCTCTGAATTAATATCGGCTATTCACTCTAAAAAAATTGCTCACAGAGAATACAAGCGTACAAACAGCCTCGCAGATTACACATCTTTCTGCAAACTCCGCTCTGATTGTAGTCATCTATATACCTCTTGTTGGAAGAAATACGTAAACGGCATCGAGGACGGCAATCCATCTAACATTAATGCGTTTTGGGCTTTCAACAAGACCCTCAGGAAATCTTCCATTTACCCATCCTCCATGTCTTTTAAGCACACTCTCCTCGTCGATAACAACTCCATAGCAAACGGCTTCGCCGACTTTTTTGAGTCCGTTTACTCTAGGGACCCGGATCACTGTAATAGCGCACCTAATTATAACACCGATCTCAACTTATCTGACTTAAGCATCGACATCAGCGAAATCTTCAACTGCATCAACAATCTAAAGGTGCACTCCAGGCCCGGTTTCGACGAGATTCACCCTTTATTTGTTAACTCCTGTCCTTTTATCCTTTCCCGCCTCTTATGGATCATATTCAAGAAATCCCTCATCTCAGGTGTCTTCCCATCTAAATGGAAGACATGCATTGTCTGTCCAATTCACAAAGGCGGCGATGCAGCAGACATTGAAAACTATAGGCCGATCAGCATTCAACCAGTTTTTTCGAAAATATTCGATAGCCTCGTTACCAATAAACTATCGTTCCTTTGTAAATCCGTTGTAATCGACCAACAACATGGCTTCACGCCGGGTCGTTCGTGCACTACTAACCTACTTCCATACTCACGGTATCTTTTCAACTCCGTCGAAAACGGCCGTCAAGTTGATGCCATCTATACTGACTTCAAAAAAGCCTTTGACTCTGTATCGCACTCGATTTTAATATCCAACTTAAAGCACTTGGCCTCGCGGGCAGTTTACTGGCGTGGATCTCTAGTTTTCTTACTGGCAGGCTACGAACTGTCAGTTTCAATTATTCTTTTTCTCGGCTGTACGAAGTCCTCTCTGGGGTCCCACAAGGCTCACACCTAGGTCCGCTGTTATTCAATCTTTTCATAAATGACATCTCTTCCTGCTTTTCTTACTGTTTTTTTCTTTTATTTGCCGATGACCTAAAAATGTTTCACGCCATTGACCGCTCGGATAGCCATGAGCTTATTCAGAATGATATCCGGAATCTGGAGACCTGGTGCTCAGAAAACCGGCTGCAGCTTAACTTATCCAAATGCACCGTCATTCATTTTTCCCGCTCTAATCATTTCATCTATTCAAATTATTCTCTCAACAACTCTGTTCTCTCAACCGTCTCAACTGTTCGCGATCTCGGCATTATTTTTTCGTCCAATTTATCTTTTTCCGCTCACATTATAAAAATCATCGGTACCAGCCTCAGGATTCTTGGTTTCATTCACAGAATGGCACATCACTTCAGTAAAGTGGATACATTAAAAACGCTTTATTGTGCATTGGTCAGGCCTCATCTCGAATACGGCTCTATCGTGTGGTCACCGCACCACCAGTACCACGTAGAGAATATCGAGAGAATTCAACATAAATTCCTCCGACTGGCCGCCAGAGCAATGGGTAGCCCTATGGCCATTGACAACCATAATTATGGCACACTTCTAGCTAGCCTAAACCTGCTCTCACTTGAAAATAGACGCCTCTTGCTGGACCTGTCTTTTGCACATAAAGTGCTGAACGGGGCGGTAAACAGTCCGGAAATTGTCGCTCTTTTTAACTTTAATATACCGAGATCCGCCAGTAGACAGCCTCTACTTCTCAGGCAAGAACTTCACCGCACTGACTACGGGAAACACAGTTGTTTAAACAGAATCTTTACCAACGTCAACCGATTCTGCTACCGACTCAATTTCTTCTGCCCATTCTCCATCTTCAAGCGGTGTGTCACTATCGAATTATCTCTAAATTAAGTATTCTGTTACATCCTAACTCTTCGTGCTGTCTCTACTTCTTTGTTTTTTTTTTTTTTTTTTCTTTATGATTACGTTATCTTAGTCTTAGTTCTTATATTTATACATCAATTTTCAAACTGTTTTTATTATTAGCTCGTTTTTCATATGTTAAATCTTTACGTATTGTTATTACTTTTCACCTTTTCTTTATCTCTTGTTATTTTAGTCTTAAGGTATTATTAGTTTCATTTCTAGTTCTAGTCTATTACTTTTAGCGTACTCCTATGTATTTGTAATCCTTTATAATCTCTCTGGTCTCACAAAAGGGCTCTGCTCGTCAATAAAGAATAATAATAAATAATAATAATAATAATACCGTCATAGGGTATGTTTAAGGAGTTATCGAATACTTTAATGGGGTTAATTTTTCCGAAGTGCTGTATTTCTATCGAATACTTAGCTGATATTTTCTCGTTAGTTATACCCATGATTTTGGCAGGCCTCTTTGGATGGTGTGTTCCGACGAGTCGTTCTTCTTTTATGAGAGTCAAGCCGCTCCCTGTGTCCACGAGCCAACTGCTTTCCTTAATTCCCTCCATGCTTAGACGAACCATAGGCAGCCTACCCCCTCGTATTCGTCCCGTTCCGGTGTCATCATCCCTGGCGTGTAGTTGGTTTGTTCTTCCAAGTATTGGGCTCTCCCAGGTGGTCTCTCTTGAGGCCTTATTGACTGAAAATTTCGATTTTGGTGGAAATTTTTCGTTCTGCACTCGCGTTCTTCGTGTCCCAATTTCTTGCAATAATTGCATTGCGGTACTCTTTGCCTTGGAATGGGTTGGCCTTGTGGCCTTGGTCTGGGAGCGTGCACTGGTCTGTCTTGAATCGGGATTTGTCTTCGTCCCCTTGCTCTTCTTTCCTCGAGTTCGGTTTCCACCTCGAGTGTCACCTGGATTGCTTCGTTGAGACTACCTGGTTTCAGCGGTTTTATCTGGTGGTACAAGTAATCCGCCAGATTTCGGATGAATATATCCGTTGACTTCCTTCCATTTACATCGTGGTGGAAAGCTATTTCTTGTAGCGTCCACTCCTTTTGGTTATCGATCGCGACTCTTATCGAATCTACTATTGCTACAAATCTCGAGACGTAGTGTTCTACAGCTTCGTTGCTGTGCATTACACACATGTCTCTTTGCTGCTCCAATGAACTCAGACTTTGCCGAATGCCGAATTGAAAGCGAAGTCGGACGTATAAGTCTTTATATTCTTCTACCATATCTGCTCTGATTGCCCCGTCGGCTCTTCCTTTTAATTTCTGTGCTAGGACGTACCGTAGAAGAATTTGTCTTTCCGCTAGCTTCGTTATTCTTCTTGCTTCTTCGATTTGAGCTATGAAGTTCTCGCAATTCCTCCCTGAGAATTCGCCGATCATTCCGATTGAATCCCGTGCTCCGCAGAAAACCTCGTTGTTTCGGACTCGGTCCTCTTCGGGAACCGCGTTGGTTGTTTCTCCCGCAACATCGTTCGCTTCTTTCGTATCTTCTGAGAACTTGCTTTGAAACCACCCTCTAGACTCTGGTTTTTTTGACTTCGGTATTTCGTCCCGTTTATCTAATCTCTCTGTCAGTTTATTCAATTGTTCTTTAAACCCTAGCAAAATTGTCTCGCTAGTGTTAGTTGGCGACGCTGCTCTCGACATGGTTTCAATTAAGCTTTGGAGTTCGAACGAGGATGTTTGCGAAGAGTCAGTAGAGGAGATCGGTGATTTTGAGTCACGATATGCTGTCCACTTACTTGCGTCCCCTGCCAGTATGATAGATTTGTGGGTCCTCACTGTGCCGGTCTTAGACTGCTCCGAGCCGAAACCGTTGTTTCAAGAAGTTATAGGTCTAGGACAACTAGAATACACTTTTTCTTCTTTTTGCACAATCCTTCTTCACTGATGGATTTTGTGGGATCCCACCGCTGCCACCAATTTTATGTCGTGATAGCGCGAATCAATGAGACGACATAAAATAAAATATAATAATGAATACTTTATTAAGAATGAATATAGTTATTGGCAGAGATTCGGTGTTAAAATGTAGACTAAGACTAAACTCGCAGCGTAGAACATGCTTCTTATATCTACGGTTTGTGAGAAGAGGGGGTTGCGTCGGTAGCCCAGGGAAGGGCGAAAACGTCCTTCGTGAAGTCTCTCTTCTTGGTAAGGGCGTCTCTAGAAATTTAGGCTATCTGGACATCTGTGTACACTCAGATGTCGCCTCAGCTGCAAGTACTTCGCTATCTGTCAGTTTCTGGTTACCCGGACGTCGTAAAGTATCCCTCGGTACGATATGGGTGGTCAAAAAGGGAAAGCGGCGAAGGGCTCGGTACCTGGGCCCGCTTACAGTGCGAATCAAGTGTCATACGCGTTTTTAGCGTCTACAACAGACGGGGACCACGTTTTCGACGCGAAACACTCGCGGATGTCCGAGATACGATAGTTTTTATACGAATTGAACGAATTCATCGTCCGGAAGTGTAATACGGCGTATCTCGGCCATTTCCCAACGGATTCGTGCGAATCAAGTGTCATACGCGTTTTTAGCGTCTAAAACAGACGGGGACCATGTTTTCGACGCGAAACACTCGCGGATGTCCGAGATACGAGAGTTCTTGAACGAATTGAACGAATACATCGTCCGGAAGTGTAACACGGCGTATCTCGGCCATTTCTCAACGGATTCGTGCGAATCAAGTGTCATACGCGTTTTTAGCGTCTAAAACAGACGGGGAGCTTGTTTTCAACGCGAGACACTCGCCGATGTCCGAGATACGAGAGTTCTTGAACGAATTGAACGAAACGCGGTGCATCGTGCGTTTCGCTTGCAAAACGTGAGAACTAGCAAGATTTCATCGTCCGGAAGTGTAACACGGTGTATCTCGGCAATTTCTCAACGGATTCGTGCGAATCAAGTGTCATACGCGTTTTTAGCGTCTAAAACAGACGGGGACCATGTTTTCGACGCGAAACACTCGCGGATGTCCGAGATACGAGAGTTCTTGAACGAATTGAAGGAATACATCGTCCGGAAGTGTAACACGGCGTATCTCGGCTATTTCTCAACGGATTCGTGCGAATCAAGTGTCATACGCGTTTTTAGCGTCTACAACAGACGGGGACCACGTTTTCGACGCGAAACACTCGCGGATGTCCGAGATACGAGAGTTCTTGAACGAATTGAACGAATTCATCGTCCGGAAGTGTAACACGATGTATCTCGGCCATTTCTCAACGGATTCGTGCGAATCAAGTGTCATACGCGTTTTTAGCGTCTAAAACAGACGGGGACCACGTTTTCGACGCGAAACACTCGCGGATGTCCGAGATACGAGAGTTCTTGAACGAATTGAACGAAACGCGGTGCATCGTGCGTTTCGCTTGCAAAACGTGAGAGCTAGCAAGATTTCATCGTCCGGAAGTGTAACACGGCGTATCTCGGCCATTTCTCAACGGATTCGTGCGAATCAAGTGTCATACGCGTTTTTACCGTCTAAAACAGACGGGGACCAGGTTTTCGACGCGAAACACTGGCGGATGTCCGAGATTCGACAGTTCTTGAACGAATTGAACGAAACGCGGTGCATCGTGCGTTTCGCTTGCAAAACGTGAGAACTAGCAAGATTTCATCGTCCGGAAGTGTAACACGGCGTATCTCGGCCATTTCTCAACGGATTCGTGCGAATCAAATGTCACACGCGTTTTTAGCGTCTACAACAGACGGGGACCACGTTTTCGACGCGAAACACTCGCGGATGTCCGAGATACGAGAGTTCTTGAATCAATTGAACGAATTCATCGTCCGGAAGTGTAATACGGCGTATCTCGGCCATTTCTCAACGGATTCGTGCGAATCAAGGGTCATACGCGTTTTTAGCGTTTACAACAGACGGGGACCACGTTTTCGACGCGAAACACTCGCGGATGTCCGAGATACGAGAGTTCTTGAACGAATTGAACGAATTCACCGTCCGGAAGTGTAACACGATGTATCTCGGCCATTTCTCAACGGATTCGTGCGAATCAAGTGTCATACGCGTTTTTAGCTTCTAAAACAGACGGGGACCACGTTTTCGACGCGAAACACTCGCGGATGTCCGAGATACGAGAGTTCTTGAACGAATTGAACGAAACGCGGTGCATCGTGCGTTTCGCTTGCAAAACGTGAGAGCTAGCAAGATTTCATCGTCCGGAAGTGTAACACGGCGTATCTCGGTCATTTCTCATCGGATTCGTGCGAATCAAGTGTCATACGCGATTTTAGCGTCTAAAACAGACGAGGACCACTTTTTCAACGCGAAACACTCGCGGATGTCCGAGATACGAGGGTTCTTGAACGAATTGAACGAATTCATCGTCCGGAAGTGTAACACAGCGTATCTCGGTCATTTCTCATCGGCTTCGTGCGAATCAAGTGTCATACGCGTTTTTAGCGTCTACAACAGACGGGAACCACGTTTTCGACGCGAAACACTCGCGGATGTCCGAGATACGAGAGTTCTTGGACGAATTGAACGAATTCATCGTCCGCAAATTTAACACGGCGTATCTCGGCCATTTCTCAACGGATTCGTGCGAATCAAGTGTCATACGCGTTTTTAGCGTCTAAAACAGACGGGGACCACGTTTTCAACGCGAAACACTCGCGGATGTCCGAGATACAAGAGTTCTTGAACGAATTGAACGAAACGCGGTGCATCGTTCGTTTCGCTTGCAAAACGTGATAACTAGCAAGATTTCACCGTCCGGAAGTGTAACACGGCGTATCTCTTCCATTTCTCATCGGATTCGTGCGAATCAAGTGTCATACGCGTTTTTAGCGTCTAAAACAGACGGGGACCATTTTTTCGACGCGAAACACTCGCGGATGTCCGAGATACGAGAGTTCTTGAACGAATTGAACGAAACGCGGTGCATCGTGCGTTTCGCTTGCAAAACGTGAGAACTAGCAAGATTTCATCGTCCGGAAGTGTAACACGGCGTATCTCGGCCATTTCTCAACGGATTCGTGCGAATCAACGGTCATACGCGTTTTTAGCGTCTAAAACAGACGGGGACCACGTTTTCGACGCGAAACACTCGCGGATGTCCGAGATACGAGAGTTCTTGAACGAATTGAACGAACTCATCGTCCGGAAGTGTAACACGGCGTATCTCGGCCAATTCTCAACGGATTCGTGCGAATCAAGTGTCATACGCGTTTTTAGCGTCTGAAACAGACGGGGACCACGTTTTCGACACGAAACACTCGCGGATGTCCGAGATACGATAGTTTTTGAACGAATTGAACGAAACGCAGTGCATCGTGCGTTTCGCTTGCAAAACGTGAGAACTAGCAAGATTTCATCGTCGGGAAGTGTAACACGGCGTATCTCGGCCATTTCTCAACGGATTCGCGCGAATCAAGTGTCATACGCGTTTTTAGCGTCTAAAACAGACGGGCACCACGTTTTCGACGCGGAACATTCGCAGGTGTCCGAGATACGAGAGTTCTCGAAGGAATTGAACGAAACGCGGTGCATCGTGCGTTTCGCTTGCAAAACGTGAGAACTAGCAAGATTTCATCGTCCGGAAGTGTAACACGGCGTATCTCGGCCATTTCTCAACGGATTCGTGCGAATCAAGTGTCATACGCGTTTTTAGCGTCTAAAACAGACGGGCACCACGTTTTCGACGCGAAACACTCGCGGATGTCCGAGATACGAGAGTTCATGAACGAATTGAACAAATTCATCTCCCGGAAGTGTAACACGGCGAATCTCGGCCATTTCTCAACGGATTCGTGCGAATCAAGTGTCATACGCGTTTTTAGCGTCTAAAACAGATGGGGACCACGTTTTCGACGCGAAACACTCGCGGATGTCCGAGATACGAGAGTTCTTGAACGAATTGAACGAAACGCGGTGCATCGTGCGTTTCGCTTGCAAAACGTGAGAACTAGCAAGATTTCATCGTCCGGAAGTGTAACACGGCGTATCTCGGCCATTTCTCCACGGATTCGTGTGAATCAAGTGTCATACGCGTTTTTAGCGTCTAAAACGGACGGGGACCGCGTTTTCGACGCGAAATACTCGCGTATGTCTGAGATACGAGAGTTTTTGAATCAATTGAACGAAACGCGGTGCATCGTGCGTTTCGCTTGCAAAACGTGAGAACTAGCAAGATTTCATTGTCCGGAAGTGTAACACGGCGTATCTCGGCCATTTCTCAACGGATTCGTGCGAATCAAGTGTCATACGCGTTTTTAGCGTCTAAAACAGACGGGCACCACGTTTTCGACGCGGAACACTCGCAGGTGTCCGAGATACGAGAGTTCTCGAAGGAATTGAACGAAAGGCGGTGCATCGTGCGTTTCGCTTGCAAAACGTGAGAACTAGCAAGATTTCATCGTCCGGAAGTGTAACACGGCGTATCTCGGCCATTTCTAAACGGATTCGTGCGAATCAAGTGTCATGCGCGTTTTTAGCGTCTAAAACAGACGGGGACCACGTTTTCGACGCGAAACACTCGCGGATGTCCGAGATACGAGAGTTCTTGAACGCATTGAACGAATTCATCGTCCGGAAGAGCAACACGGCGTATCTCGGCCATTTCTCAACGGATTCGTGCGAATCAAGTGTCATACTCGTTTATAGCGTCTAAAACAGACGGGGACCACGATTTCGACGCGAAACACTCGCGGATGTCCGAGATACGAGAGTTCTTGAACGAATTGAACGAAACGCGGTGCATCGTGCGTTTCGCTTGCAAAACGTGAGAACTAGCAAGATTTCATCGTCCGGAAGTGTAACACGGCGTATCTCGGCCATTTCTCAACGGATTCGTGCGAATCAAGTGTCATACGCGTTTTTAGAGTCTAAAACAGACGGGGACGACGTTTTCGACGCGCAACACTCGCGGATGTCCGAGATACGAGAGTTCTCGGACGAATTGAACGAATTCATCGTCCGGAAGTGTAACACGGCGTATCTCGGCCATTTCTCACGGATTCGTGCGAATCAACGGTCATACGCGTTTTTTAGCGTCTAAAACAGACGGGGACCACGTTTTCGACGCGAAACACTCGCGGATGTCCGAGATACGAAAGTTCTTGAACGAATTGAACGAATTCATCGTCCGGAAGTGTAACACGGCGTATCTCGGCCATTTCTCCAACGGATTCGTTGCGAATCAAGTGGTCATACGCGTTTTTTAGCGTCTAACAACAGACGGGGACCACGTTTTCGGACGCGAAACACTCGCGGATGTCCGAGATACGAGAGTTCTTGAACGAATTGAACAAATTCATCGCCCGGAAGTGTAACACGGCGAATCTCGGCCATTTCTCAACGGATTCGTGCGAATCAAAGTGTCATACGCGTTTTTTTATAGCGTCTAAAACAGATGGGGACCACGTTTTCGACGCGAAACGCTCGCGGATGTCCGAGATACGAGAGTTCTTGAACGAATTGAACGAAACGCGGTGCATCGTGCGTTTCGCTTGCAAAACGTGAGAACTAGCAAGATTTCATCGTCCGGAAGTGGTAACACGGCGTATCTCGGCCATTTCTCCACGGATTCGTGTGAATCAAGTGTCATACGCGTTTTTT
>CAWWDK010000245.1:0-300723 GCA_963942575.1 Priocnemis perturbator
TGTTACACTTCCGGACGATGAAATCTTGCTTGTTCTCACGTTTTGCAAGCGAACCGCACGATGCACCGCATTTCGTTCAAATCGTTCAAGAAATCTCGTATCTCGGACATCCGCGAGTATTTCGCGTCGAAAACGTGGTCCCCATCTGTTTTAGACGCTAAAAACGCGTATGACACTTGATTCGCACGAATCCGCTGAGAAATGGCCGAGATACGCCGTGTTACACTTCCGGACGATGAATTCGTTCAATTCGTCCGAGAACTCTCGTATCTCGGACATCCGCGAGTGTTTCGCTTCGAAAACGTGGTCCCTGTCTGTTTTAGAAGCTAAAAACGCGTATGACACTTGATTCGCACGAATCCGTTGAGAAATGGCCGAGATAGGCCGTGGTACACTTCCGGACGATGAAATCTTGCTTGTTCTCACGTTTTGCAAGCGAACCGCACGATGCACCGCATTTCGTTCAAATCGTTCAAGAAATCTCGTATCTCGGACATCCGCGAGTATTTCGCGTCGAAAACGCGGTCCCCGTCCGTTTTAGACGCTAAAAACGCGTATGACACTTGATTCGCACGAATCCGTTGAGAAATGGCCGAGATACGCCGTGTTACACTTCCGGACGATGAATTCGTTCAATTCGTTCAAGAAATCTCGTATCTCGGACATCCGCGAGTGTATCGCGTCGAAAACGTGGTCGCCGTGCGTTTTAAACGCTAAAAACGCGGATGACACTTGATTCGCACCAATCCGTTGAGAAATGGCCGAGATACGCCGTGTTACACTTCCGGATGATGAAATCTTGCTAGTTCTCACGTTTTGCAAGCGAAACGCACCAATGCACCGCGTTTCGTTCAATTCGTTCAAGAACTCTCGTATCTCGGACATCCGCGAGTGTTTCGCTTCGAAAACGTGGTCCCCGTCTGTTTAGAAGCTAAAACGCGTATGACACTTGATTCGCACGAATCCGTTGAGAAATGGCCGAGATAGGCCGTGGTACACTTCCGGACGATGAAATCTTGCTTGTTCTCACGTTTTGCAAGCGAACCGCACGATGCACCGCATTTCGTTCAAATCGTTCAAGAAATCTCGTATCTCGGACATCCGCGAGTATTTCGCGTCGAAAACGCGGTCCCCGTCCGTTTTAGACGCTAAAAACGCGTATGACACTTGATTCGCACGAATCCGTTGAGAAATGGCCGAGATACGCCGTGTTACACTTCCGGACGATGAATTCGTTCAATTAGTTCAAGAAATCTCGTATCTCGGACATCCGCGAGTGTATCGCTTCGAAAACATGGTCCCCGTCTGTTTTAGACGCTAAAAACGCGTATGACACTTGAGTCGCACGAATTCGTTGAGAAATGGCCGAGATACGCCGTGTTACACTTCCAGACGATGAATTCGTTCAATTCGTCCCAGAACTCTCGTATCTCGAACATCCGCGAGTGTTTCGCGTCGAAAACGTGGTCGCCGTCTGTTTTAGACGCTAAAAACGCGTATGACACTTGATTCGCACGAATCCGTTGAGAAATGGCCGAGATACGCCGTGTTACATTTCCGGACGATGAATTCGTTTAATTCGTTCAAGAACTCTCGTATCTCGGACATCGACGAGTGTTTCGCGGCCAAAACGTGGTCCCCGTCTGTTTTAGACGCTAAAAAACGCGTAAGACACTTGATTCGCACGAATCCGTTGAGAAATGGCCGAGATACGCCCTGTTACACTTCCGGACGATCAAATCTTGCTAGTTCTCACGTTTTGCAAGCGAAATGCACGATGCACCGCGTTTCGTTCAATTCGTTCACGAACTCTCGTATCTCGGACATCCGCGAGTGTTTCGCGTCGAAAACGTGGTCCCCGTGCGTTTTAGACGCTAAAAACGCGTATGACACTTGATTCGCACGAATCCGTTGAGAAATGGCCGAGATAGGCCGTGGTACACTTCCGGACGATGAAATCTTGCTAGTTCTGACGTTTTGCAAGCGAAACGCACGATGCACCGCGTTTCGTTCAATTCGATCAAGAACTCTCGTATCTCGGACATCCGCGAGTGTTTCGCGTCGAAAACGTGGTCCCCATCTGTTTTAGACGCTAAAAACGCGTATGACACTTGATTCGCACGAATCCGTAGAGAAATGGCCGAGATACGCCGTGTTACACTTCCGGACGATGAAATCTTGCTAGTTCTCACGTTTTGCATGCGAAACGCACGATGCACCGCGTTTCGTTCAATTCGTTCAACAACTCTCGTATCTCGGACATCCGCGAGTGTTTCGCGTCGAAAACGTGGTCCCCGTCTGTTTTAGACGCTAAAAACGCGTATGACACTTGATTCGCACGAATCCGTTGAGAAATGGCTGAGATACGCGGTGTTACACTTCCGGACGATGAAATCTTGCTAGTTCTCACGTTTTGCAAGCGAAACGCACGATGCACCGCGTTTCGTTCAATTCGTTCAAGAACTCTCGTATCTCGGACATCCGCGAGTGTTTCGCTTCGAAAACATGGTCCCCGTCAGTTTTAGACGCTAAAAACGCGTATGACACTTGATTCGCACGAATTCGTTGAGAAATGGCCGAGATACGCCGTGTTACACTTCCGGACGATGTATTCGTTCAATTCGTTCAAGAACTCTCGTAGCTCGGACATCCGCGAGTGTTTCGCGTCGAAAACGTGGTCCCCGTCTGTTTTTGACGCAAAAAACGCACATGACACTTGATTCGCACGAATCCGTTGAGAAATGGCCGAGATACGCCGTGTTACACTTACGGACGATGAATTCGTTCAATTCGTTCAAGAACTCTCGTATCTCGGACATCCACGAGTGTTTCGCGGCCAAAACTTGGTCCCCGTCTGTTTTAGACGCTAAAAACGCGTAAGACACTTGATTCGCACGAATCCGTTGAGAAATGGCCGAGATACGCCCTGTTACACTTCCGGACGATGAAATCTTGCTAGATCTCACGTTTTGCAAGCGAAATGCACGATGCACCGCGTTTCGTTCAATTCGTTCACGAACTCTCGTATCTCGGACATCCGCGAGTGTTTCGCGTCGAAAACGTGGTCCCCGTGCGTTTTAGACGCTAAAAACGCGTATGACACTTGATTCGCACGAATCCGTTGAGAAATGGCCGAGATAACGCCGTGTTACACTTCCGGACGATGAAATCTTGCTTGTTCTCACGTTTTGCAAGCGAAACGCACGATGCACCGCGTTTCGTTCAATTCGTTCACGAACTCTCGTATCTCGGACATCCGCGAGTGTTTCGCGTCGAAAACGTGGTCCTCGTGCGTTTTAGACGCTAAAAACGCGTATGACACTTGATTCGCACGAATCCGTTGAGAAATGGCCGAGATACGCCGTGTTACACTTCCGGACGATGAAATCTTGCTTGTTCTCACGTTTTGCAAGCGAAACGCACGATGCACCGCGTTTCGTTCAATTCGTTCAAGAACTCTCGTATCTCGGACATCCGCGAGTGTTTCGCGTCGAAAACGTGGTCCCCGTGCGTTTTAGACGCTAAAAACGCGTATGACACTTGATTCGCACGAATCCGTTGAGAAATGGCCGAGATACGACGTGTTACACTTCCGGACGATGAAGTCTTGCTTGTTCTCACGTTTTGCAAGCGAAACGCACGATGCACCGCGTTTCGTTCAATTCGTTCACGAACTCTCGTATCTCGGACATCCGCGAGTGTTTCGCGTCGAAAACGTGGTCCTCGTGCGTTTTAGACGCTAAAAACGCGTATGACACTTGATTCGCACGAATCCGTTGAGAAATGGCCGAGATACGCCGTGTTACACTTCCGGACGATGAAATCTTGCTTGTTCTCACGTTTTGCAAGCGAAACGCACGATGCACCGCGTTTCGTTCAATTCGTTCAAGAACTCTCGTATCTCGGACATCCGCGAGTGTTTCGCGTCGAAAACGTGGTCCCCGTGCGTTTTAGACGCTAAAAACGCGTATGACACTTGATTCGCACAAATCCGTTGAGAAATGGCCGAGATACGACGTGTTACACTTCCGGACGATGAAGTCTTGCTTGTTCTCACGTTTTGCAAGCGAAACGCACGATGCACCGCGTTTCGTTCAATTCGTTCAAGAACTCTCGTATCTCGGACATCCGCGAGTGTTTCGCGTCGAAAACGTGGGTCCCCATCTGTTTTAGACGCTAAAAACGCGTATGACACTTGATTCGCACGAATCCGCTGAGAAATGGCCGAGATACGCCGTGTTACACTTCCGGACGATGAATTCGTTCAATTCGTCCGAGAACTCTCGTATCTCGGACATCCGCGAGTGTTTCGCTTCGAAAACGTGGTCCCTGTCTGTTTTAGAAGCTAAAAACGCGTATGACACTTGATTCGCACGAATCCGTTGAGAAATGGCCGAGATAGGCCGTGGTACACTTCCGGACGATGAAATCTTGCTTGTTCTCACGTTTTGCAAGCGAACCGCACGATGCACCGCATTTCGTTCAAATCGTTCAAGAAATCTCGTATCTCGGACATCCGCGAGTATTTCGCGTCGAAAACGCGGTCCCCGTCCGTTTTAGACGCTAAAAAAGCGTATGACACTTGATTCGCACGAATCCGTTGCGAAAAGGCCGAGATACGCCGTGTTGCACTTCCGGACGATGAATTCGTTCAATTCGTTCAAGAACTCTCGTATCTCGGACATCCGCGAGTGTTTCGCGTCGAAAACGTGGTCCCCGTCTGTTTTAGACGCTAACAACGCGTATGACACTTGATTCGCACGAATCCGTTGAGAAATGGCCGAGATAGGCCGTGGTACACTTCCGGACGATGAAATCTTGCTAGTTCTCACGTTTTGCAAGCGAAACGCACGATGCACCGCGTTTCGTTCAATTCGATCAAGAACTCTCGTATCTCGGACATCCGCGAGTGTTTCGCGTCGAAAACGTGGTCCCCATCTGTTTTAGACGCTAAAAACGCGTATGACACTTGATTCGCACGAATCCGCTGAGAAATGGCCGGGATACGCCGTGTTACACTTCCGGACGATGAATTCGTTCAATTCGTCCGAGAACTCTCGTATCTCGGACATCCGCGAGTGTTTCGCTTCGAAAACGTGGTCCCTGTCTGTTTTAGAAGCTAAAAACGCGTATGACACTTCATTCGCACGAATCCGTTGAGAAATGGCCGAGATAGGCCGTGGTACACTTCCGGACGATGAAATCTTGCTTGTTCTCACGTTTTGCAAGCGAACCGCACGATGCACCGCATTTCGTTCAAATCGTTCAAGAAATCTCGTATCTCGGACATTCCGCGAGTATTTCGCGTCGAAAACGCGGTCCCCGTCCGTTTTAGACGCTAAAAACGCGTATGACACTTGATTCGCACGAATCCGTTGAGAAATGGCCGAGATACGCCGTGTTACACTTCCGGACGATGAAATCTTGCTAGTTCTCACGTTTTGCATGCGAAACGCACGATGCACCGCGTTTCGTTCAATTCGTTCAACAACTCTCGTATCTCGGACATCCGCGAGTGTTTCGCGTCGAAAACGTGGTCCCCGTCTGTTTTAGACGCTAAAAACGCGTATGACACTTGATTCGCACGAATCCGTTGAGAAATGGCTGAGATACGCGGTGTTACACTTCCGGACGATGAAATCTTGCTAGTTCTCACGTTTTGCAAGCGAAACGCACGATGCACCGCGTTTCGTTCAATTCGTTCAAGAACTCTCGTATCTCGGACATCCGCGAGTGTTTCGCTTCGAAAACATGGTCCCCGTCAGTTTTAGACGCTAAAAACGCGTATGACACTTGATTCGCACGAATTCGTTGAGAAATGGCCGAGATACGCCGTGTTACACTTCCGGACGATGTATTCGTTCAATTCGTTCAAGAACTCTCGTAGCTCGGACATCCGCGAGTGTTTCGCGTCGAAAACGTGGTCCCCGTCTGTTTTTGACGCAAAAAACGCACATGACACTTGATTCGCACGAATCCGTTGAGAAATGGCCGAGATACGCCGTGTTACACTTACGGACGATGAATTCGTTCAATTCGTTCAAGAACTCTCGTATCTCGGACATCCACGAGTGTTTCGCGGCCAAAACTTGGTCCCCGTCTGTTTTAGACGCTAAAAACGCGTAAGACACTTGATTCGCACGAATCCGTTGAGAAATGGCCGAGATACGCCCTGTTACACTTCCGGACGATGAAATCTTGCTAGATCTCACGTTTTGCAAGCGAAATGCACGATGCACCGCGTTTCGTTCAATTCGTTCACGAACTCTCGTATCTCGGACATCCGCGAGTGTTTCGCGTCGAAAACGTGGTCCCCGTGCGTTTTAGACGCTAAAAACGCGTATGACACTTGATTCGCACGAATCCGTTGAGAAATGGCCGAGATACGCCGTGTTACACTTCCGGACGATGAAATCTTGCTTGTTCTCACGTTTTGCAAGCGAAACGCACGATGCACCGCGTTTCGTTCAATTCGTTCACGAACTCTCGTATCTCGGACATCCGCGAGTGTTTCGCGTCGAAAACGTGGTCCTCGTGCGTTTTAGACGCTAAAAACGCGTATGACACTTGATTCGCACGAATCCGTTGAGAAATGGCCGAGATACGACGTGTTACACTTCCGGACGATGAAGTCTTGCTTGTTCTCACGTTTTGCAAGCGAAACGCACGATGCACCGCGTTTCGTTCAATTCGTTCAAGAACTCTCGTATCTCGGACATCCGCGAGTGTTTCGCGTCGAAAACGTGGTCCCCATCTGTTTTAGACGCTAAAAACGCGTATGACACTTGATTCGCACGAATCCGCTGAGAAATGGCCGAGATACGCCGTGTTACACTTCCGGACGATGAATTCGTTCAATTCGTCCGAGAACTCTCGTATCTCGGACATCCGCGAGTGTTTCGCTTCGAAAACGTGGTCCCTGTCTGTTTTAGAAGCTAAAAACGCGTATGACACTTGATTCGCACGAATCCGTTGAGAAATGGCCGAGATAGGCCGTGGTACACTTCCGGACGATGAAATCTTGCTTGTTCTCACGTTTTGCAAGCGAACCGCACGATGCACCGCATTTCGTTCAAATCGTTCAAGAAATCTCGTATCTCGGACATCCGCGAGTATTTCGCGTCGAAAACGCGGTCCCCGTCCGTTTTAGACGCTAAAAAAGCGTATGACACTTGATTCGCACGAATCCGTTGCGAAAAGGCCGAGATACGCCGTGTTGCACTTCCGGACGATGAATTCGTTCAATTCGTTCAAGAACTCTCGTATCTCGGACATCCGCGAGTGTTTCGCGTCGAAAACGTGGTCCCCGTCTGTTTTAGACGCTAACAACGCGTATGACACTTGATTCGCACGAATCCGTTGAGAAATGGCCGAGATAGGCCGTGGTACACTTCCGGACGATGAAATCTTGCTAGTTCTCACGTTTTGCAAGCGAAACGCACGATGCACCGCGTTTCGTTCAATTCGATCAAGAACTCTCGTATCTCGGACATCCGCGAGTGTTTCGCGTCGAAAACGTGGTCCCCATCTGTTTTAGACGCTAAAAACGCGTATGACACTTGATTCGCACGAATCCGCTGAGAAATGGCCGGGATACGCCGTGTTACACTTCCGGACGATGAATTCGTTCAATTCGTCCGAGAACTCTCGTATCTCGGACATCCGCGAGTGTTTCGCTTCGAAAACGTGGTCCCTGTCTGTTTTAGAAGCTAAAAACGCGTATGACACTTCATTCGCACGAATCCGTTGAGAAATGGCCGAGATAGGCCGTGGTACACTTCCGGACGATGAAATCTTGCTTGTTCTCACGTTTTGCAAGCGAACCGCACGATGCACTGCATTTCGTTCAAATCGTTCAAGAAATCTCGTATCTCGGACATCCGCGAGTATTTCGCGTCGAAAACGCGGTCCCCGTCCGTTTTAGACGCTAAAAACGCGTATGACATTTGATTCGCACGAATCCGTTGAGAAATGGCCGAGATACGCCGTGTTACACTTCCGGACGATGAATTCGTTCAATTCGTTCAAGAAATCTCGTATCTCGGACATCCGCGAGTGTATCGCGTCGAAAACGTGGTCGCCGTGCGTTTTAGACGCTAAAAACGCGTATGACACTTGATTCGCACGAATCCGTAGAGAAATGGCCGAGATACGCCGTGTTACACTTCCGGACGATGAAATCTTGCTAGTTCTCACGTTTTGCATGCGAAACGCACGATGCACCGCGTTTCGTTCAATTCGTTCAACAACTCTCGTATCTCGGACATCCGCGAGTGTTTCGCGTCGAAAACGTGGTCCCCGTCTGTTTTAGACGCTAAAAACGCGTATGACACTTGATTCGCACGAATCCGTTGAGAAATGGCTGAGATACGCGGTGTTACACTTCCGGACGATGAAATCTTGCTAGTTCTCACGTTTTGCAAGCGAAACGCACGATGCACCGCGTTTCGTTCAATTCGTTCAAGAACTCTCGTATCTCGGACATCCGCGAGTGTTTCGCTTCGAAAACATGGTCCCCGTCAGTTTTAGACGCTAAAAACGCGTATGACACTTGATTCGCACGAATTCGTTGAGAAATGGCCGAGACACGCCGTGTTACACTTCCGGACGATGTATTCGTTCAATTCGTTCAAGAACTCTCGTAGCTCGGACATCCGCGAGTGTTTCGCGTCGAAAACGTGGTCCCCGTCTGTTTTTGACGCAAAAAACGCACATGACACTTGATTCGCACGAATCCGTTGAGAAATGGCCGAGATACGCCGTGTTACACTTACGGACGATGAATTCGTTCAATTCGTTCAAGAACTCTCGTATCTCGGACATCCACGAGTGTTTCGCGGCCAAAACTTGGTCCCCGTCTGTTTTAGACGCTAAAAACGCGTAAGACACTTGATTCGCACGAATCCGTTGAGAAATGGCCGAGATACGCCCTGTTACACTTCCGGACGATGAAATCTTGCTAGATCTCACGTTTTGCAAGCGAAATGCACGATGCACCGCGTTTCGTTCAATTCGTTCACGAACTCTCGTATCTCGGACATCCGCGAGTGTTTCGCGTCGAAAACGTGGTCCCCGTGCGTTTTAGACGCTAAAAACGCGTATGACACTTGATTCGCACGAATCCGTTGAGAAATGGCCGAGATACGCCGTGTTACACTTCCGGACGATGAAATCTTGCTTGTTCTCACGTTTTGCAAGCGAAACGCACGATGCACCGCGTTTCGTTCAATTCGTTCACGAACTCTCGTATCTCGGACATCCGCGAGTGTTTCGCGTCGAAAACGTGGTCCTCGTGCGTTTTAGACGCTAAAAACGCGTATGACACTTGATTCGCACGAATCCGTTGAGAAATGGCCGAGATACGCCGTGTTACACTTCCGGACGATGAAATCTTGCTTGTTCTCACGTTTTGCAAGCGAAACGCACGATGCACCGCGTTTCGTTCAATTCGTTCAAGAACTCTCGTATCTCGGACATCCGCGAGTGTTTCGCGTCGAAAACGTGGTCCCCGTGCGTTTTAGACGCTAAAAACGCGTATGACACTTGATTCGCACGAATCCGTTGAGAAATGGCCGAGATACGACGTGTTACACTTCCGGACGATGAAGTCTTGCTTGTTCTCACGTTTTGCAAGCGAAACGCACGATGCACCGCGTTTCGTTCAATTCGTTCACGAACTCTCGTATCTCGGACATCCGCGAGTGTTTCGCGTCGAAAACGTGGTCCTCGTGCGTTTTAGACGCTAAAAACGCGTATGACACTTGATTCGCACGAATCCGTTGAGAAATGGCCGAGATACGCCGTGTTACACTTCCGGACGATGAAATCTTGCTTGTTCTCACGTTTTGCAAGCGAAACGCACGATGCACCGCGTTTCGTTCAATTCGTTCAAGAACTCTCGTATCTCGGACATCCGCGAGTGTTTCGCGTCGAAAACGTGGTCCCCGTGCGTTTTAGACGCTAAAAACGCGTATGACACTTGATTCGCACAAATCCGTTGAGAAATGGCCGGGATACGACGTGTTACACTTCCGGACGATGAAGTCTTGCTTGTTCTCACGTTTTGCAAGCAAAACGCACGATGCACCGCGTTTCGTTCAATTCGTTCAAGAACTCTCGTATCTCGGACATCCGCGAGTGTTTCGCGTCGAAAACGTGGTCCCCATCTGTTTTAGACGCTAAAAACGCGTATGACACTTGATTCGCACGAATCCGCTGAGAAATGGCCGAGATACGCCGTGTTACACTTCCGGACGATGAATTCGTTCAATTCGTCCGAGAACTCTCGTATCTCGGACATCCGCGAGTGTTTCGCTTCGAAAACGTGGTCCCTGTCTGTTTTAGAAGCTAAAAACGCGTATGACACTTGATTCGCACGAATCCGTTGAGAAATGGCCGAGATAGGCCGTGGTACACTTCCGGACGATGAAATCTTGCTTGTTCTCACGTTTTGCAAGCGAACCGCACGATGCACCGCATTTCGTTCAAATCGTTCAAGAAATCTCGTATCTCGGACATCCGCGAGTATTTCGCGTCGAAAACGCGGTCCCCGTCCGTTTTAGACGCTAAAAAAGCGTATGACACTTGATTCGCACGAATCCGTTGCGAAAAGGCCGAGATACGCCGTGTTGCACTTCCAGACGATGAATTCGTTCAATTCGTTCAAGAACTCTCGTATCTCGGACATCCGCGAGTGTTTCGCGTCGAAAACGTGGTCCCCGTCTGTTTTAGACGCTAACAACGCGTATGACACTTGATTCGCACGAATCCGTTGAGAAATGGCCGAGATAGGCCGTGGTACACTTCCGGACGATGAAATCTTGCTAGTTCTCACGTTTTGCAAGCGAAACGCACGATGCACCGCGTTTCGTTCAATTCGATCAAGAACTCTCGTATCTCGGACATCCGCGAGTGTTTCGCGTCGAAAACGTGGTCCCCATCTGTTTTAGACGCTAAAAACGCGTATGACACTTGATTCGCACGAATCCGCTGAGAAATGGCCGGGATACGCCGTGTTACACTTCCGGACGATGAATTCGTTCAATTCGTCCGAGAACTCTCGTATCTCGGACATCCGCGAGTGTTTCGCTTCGAAAACGTGGTCCCTGTCTGTTTTAGAAGCTAAAAACGCGTATGACACTTCATTCGCACGAATCCGTTGAGAAATGGCCGAGATAGGCCGTGGTACACTTCCGGACGATGAAATCTTGCTTGTTCTCACGTTTTGCAAGCGAACCGCACGATGCACCGCATTTCGTTCAAATCGTTCAAGAAATCTCGTATCTCGGACATCCGCGAGTATTTCGCGTCGAAAACGCGGTCCCCGTCCGTTTTAGACGCTAAAAACGCGTATGACACTTGATTCGCACGAATCCGTTGAGAAATGGCCGAGATACGCCCTGTTACACTTCCGGACGATCAAATCTTGCTAGTTCTCACGTTTTGCAAGCGAAATGCACGATGCACCGCGTTTCGTTCAATTCGTTCACGAACTCTCGTATCTCGGACATCCGCGAGTGTTTCGCGTCGAAAACGTGGTCCCCGTGCGTTTTAGACGCTAAAAACGCGTATGACACTTGATTCGCACGAATCCGTTGAGAAATGGCCGAGATAGGCCGTCGTACACTTCCGGACGATGAAATCTTGCTAGTTCTGACGTTTTGCAAGCGAAACGCACGATGCACCGCGTTTCGTTCAATTCGATCAAGAACTCTCGTATCTCGGACATCCGCGAGTGTTTCGCGTCGAAAACGTGGTCCCCATCTGTTTTAGACGCTAAAAACGCGTATGACACTTGATTCGCACGAATCCGTTGAGAAATGGCCGAGATACGCCGTGTTACACTTCCGGACGATGAATTCGTTCAATTCGTCCGAGAACTCTCGTATCTCGGACATCCGCGAGTGTTTCGCGCCGAAAACGTAGTCCCCGTCTGTTTTAGACGCTAAAAACGCGTATGACACTTGATTCGCACGAATCCGTAGAGAAATGGCCGAGATACGCCGTGTTACACTTCCGGACGATGAAATCTTGCTAGTTCTCACGTTTTGCATGCGAAACGCACGATGCACCGCGTTTCGTTCAATTCGTTCAACAACTCTCGTATCTCGGACATCCGCGAGTGTTTCGCGTCGAAAACGTGGTCCCCGTCTGTTTTAGACGCTAAAAACGCGTATGACACTTGATTCGCACGAATCCGTTGAGAAATGGCTGAGATACGCGGTGTTACACTTCCGGACGATGAAATCTTGCTAGTTCTCACGTTTTGCAAGCGAAACGCACGATGCACCGCGTTTCGTTCAATTCGTTCAAGAACTCTCGTATCTCGGACATCCGCGAGTGTTTCGCTTCGAAAACATGGTCCCCGTCAGTTTTAGACGCTAAAAACGCGTATGACACTTGATTCGCACGAATTCGTTGAGAAATGGCCGAGATACGCCGTGTTACACTTCCGGACGATGTATTCGTTCAATTCGTTCAAGAACTCTCGTAGCTCGGACATCCGCGAGTGTTTCGCGTCGAAAACGTGGTCCCCGTCTGTTTTTGACGCAAAAAACGCACATGACACTTGATTCGCACGAATCCGTTGAGAAATGGCCGAGATACGCCGTGTTACACTTACGGACGATGAATTCGTTCAATTCGTTCAAGAACTCTCGTATCTCGGACATCCACGAGTGTTTCGCGGCCAAAACTTGGTCCCCGTCTGTTTTAGACGCTAAAAACGCGTAAGACACTTGATTCGCACGAATCCGTTGAGAAATGGCCGAGATACGCCCTGTTACACTTCCGGACGATGAAATCTTGCTAGATCTCACGTTTTGCAAGCGAAATGCACGATGCACCGCGTTTCGTTCAATTCGTTCACGAACTCTCGTATCTCGGACATCCGCGAGTGTTTCGCGTCGAAAACGTGGTCCCCGTGCGTTTTAGACGCTAAAAACGCGTATGACACTTGATTCGCACGAATCCGTTGAGAAATGGCCGAGATACGCCGTGTTACACTTCCGGACGATGAAATCTTGCTTGTTCTCACGTTTTGCAAGCGAAACGCACGATGCACCGCGTTTCGTTCAATTCGTTCACGAACTCTCGTATCTCGGACATCCGCGAGTGTTTCGCGTCGAAAACGTGGTCCTCGTGCGTTTTAGACGCTAAAAACGCGTATGACACTTGATTCGCACGAATCCGTTGAGAAATGGCCGAGATACGCCGTGTTACACTTCCGGACGATGAAATCTTGCTTGTTCTCACGTTTTGCAAGCGAAACGCACGATGCACCGCGTTTCGTTCAATTCGTTCAAGAACTCTCGTATCTCGGACATCCACGAGTGTTTCGCGTCGAAAACGTGGTCCCCGTGCGTTTTAGACGCTAAAAACGCGTATGACACTTGATTCGCACGAATCCGTTGAGAAATGGCCGAGATACGACGTGTTACACTTCCGGACGATGAAGTCTTGCTTGTTCTCACGTTTTGCAAGCGAAACGCACGATGCACCGCGTTTCGTTCAATTCGTTCAAGAACTCTCGCATCTCGGACATCCGCGAGTGTTTCGCGTCGAAAACGTGGTCCCCATCTGTTTTAGACGCTAAAAACGCGTATGACACTTGATTCGCACGAATCCGCTGAGAAATGGCCGAGATACGCCGTGTTACACTTCCGGACGATGAATTCGTTCAATTCGTCCGAGAACTCTCGTATCTCGGACATCCGCGAGTGTTTCGCTTCGAAAACGTGGTCCCTGTCTGTTTTAGAAGCTAAAAACGCGTATGACACTTGATTCGCACGAATCCGTTGAGAAATGGCCGAGATAGGCCGTGGTACACTTCCGGACGATGAAATCTTGCTTGTTCTCACGTTTTGCAAGCGAACCGCACGATGCACCGCATTTCGTTCAAATCGTTCAAGAAATCTCGTATCTCGGACATCCGCGAGTATTTCGCGTCGAAAACGCGGTCCCCGTCCGTTTTAGACGCTAAAAAAGCGTATGACACTTGATTCGCACGAATCCGTTGCGAAAAGGCCGAGATACGCCGTGTTGCACTTCCGGACGATGAATTCGTTCAATTCGTTCAAGAACTCTCGTATCTCGGACATCCGCGAGTGTTTCGCGTCGAAAGCGTGGTCCCCGTCTGTTTTAGACGCTAACAACGCGTATGACACTTGATTCGCACGAATCCGTTGAGAAATGGCCGAGATAGGCCGTGGTACACTTCCGGACGATGAAATCTTGCTAGTTCTCACGTTTTGCAAGCGAAACGCACGATGCACCGCGTTTCGTTCAATTCGATCAAGAACTCTCGTATCTCGGACATCCGCGAGTGTTTCGCGTCGAAAACGTGGTCCCCATCTGTTTTAGACGCTAAAAACGCGTATGACACTTGATTCGCACGAATCCGCTGAGAAATGGCCGGGATACGCCGTGTTACACTTCCGGACGATGAATTCGTTCAATTCGTCCGAGAACTCTCGTATCTCGGACATCCGCGAGTGTTTCGCTTCGAAAACGTGGTCCCTGTCTGTTTTAGAAGCTAAAAACGCGTATGACACTTCATTCGCACGAATCCGTTGAGAAATGGCCGAGATAGGCCGTGGTACACTTCCGGACGATGAAATCTTGCTTGTTCTCACGTTTTGCAAGCGAACCGCACGATGCACCGCATTTCGTTCAAATCGTTCAAGAAATCTCGTATCTCGGACATCCGCGAGTATTTCGCGTCGAAAACGCGGTCCCCGTCCGTTTTAGACGCTAAAAACGCGTATGACACTTGATTCGCACGAATCCGTTGAGAAATGGCCGAGATACGCCGTGTTACACTTCCGGACGATGAATTCGTTCAATTCGTTCAAGAAATCTCGTATCTCGGACATCCGCGAGTGTATCGCGTCGAAAACGTGGTCGCCGTGCGTTTTAGACGCTAAAAACGCGTATGACACTTGATTCGCACGAATCCGTAGAGAAATGGCCGAGATACGCCGTGTTACACTTCCGGACGATGAAATCTTGCTAGTTCTCACGTTTTGCATGCGAAACGCACGATGCACCGCGTTTCGTTCAATTCGTTCAACAACTCTCGTATCTCGGACATCCGCGAGTGTTTCGCGTCGAAAACGTGGTCCCCGTCTGTTTTAGACGCTAAAAACGCGTATGACACTTGATTCGCACGAATCCGTTGAGAAATGGCTGAGATACGCGGTGTTACACTTCCCGACGATGAAATCTTGCTAGTTCTCACGTTTTGCAAGCGAAACGCACGATGCACCGCGTTTCGTTCAATTCGTTCAAGAACTCTCGTATCTCGGACATCCGCGAGTGTTTCGCTTCGAAAACATGGTCCCCGTCAGTTTTAGACGCTAAAAACGCGTATGACACTTGATTCGCACGAATTCGTTGAGAAATGGCCGAGATACGCCGTGTTACACTTCCGGACGATGTATTCGTTCAATTCGTTCAAGAACTCTCGTAGCTCGGACATCCGCGAGTGTTTCGCGTCGAAAACGTGGTCCCCGTCTGTTTTTGACGCAAAAAACGCACATGACACTTGATTCGCACGAATCCGTTGAGAAATGGCCGAGATACGCCGTGTTACACTTACGGACGATGAATTCGTTCAATTCGTTCAAGAACTCTCGTATCTCGGACATCCACGAGTGTTTCGCGGCCAAAACTTGGTCCCCGTCTGTTTTAGACGCTAAAAACGCGTAAGACACTTGATTCGCACGAATCCGTTGAGAAATGGCCGAGATACGCCCTGTTACACTTCCGGACGATGAAATCTTGCTAGATCTCACGTTTTGCAAGCGAAATGCACGATGCACCGCGTTTCGTTCAATTCGTTCACGAACTCTCGTATCTCGGACATCCGCGAGTGTTTCGCGTCGAAAACGTGGTCCCCGTGCGTTTTAGACGCTAAAAACGCGTATGACACTTGATTCGCACGAATCCGTTGAGAAATGGCCGAGATACGCCGTGTTACACTTCCGGACGATGAAATCTTGCTTGTTCTCACGTTTTGCAAGCGAAACGCACGATGCACCGCGTTTCGTTCAATTCGTTCACGAACTCTCGTATCTCGGACATCCGCGAGTGTTTCGCGTCGAAAACGTGGTCCTCGTGCGTTTTAGACGCTAAAAACGCGTATGACACTTGATTCGCACGAATCCGTTGAGAAATGGCCGAGATACGCCGTGTTACACTTCCGGACGATGAAATCTTGCTTGTTCTCACGTTTTGCAAGCGAAACGCACGATGCACCGCGTTTCGTTCAATTCGTTCACGAACTCTCGTATCTCGGACATCCGCGAGTGTTTCGCGTCGAAAACGTGGTCCTCGTGCGTTTTAGACGCTAAAAACGCGTATGACACTTGATTCGCACGAATCCGTTGAGAAATGGCCGAGATACGCCGTGTTACACTTCCGGACGATGAAATCTTGCTTGTTCTCACGTTTTGCAAGCGAAACGCACGATGCACCGCGTTTCGTTCAATTCGTTCAAGAACTCTCGTATCTCGGACATCCGCGAGTGTTTCGCTTCGAAAACGTGGTCCCCGTGCGTTTTAGACGCTAAAAACGCGTATGACACTTGATTCGCACAAATCCGTTGAGAAATGGCCGAGATACGACGTGTTACACTTCCGGACGATGAAGTCTTGCTTGTTCTCACGTTTTGCAAGCGAAACGCACGATGCACCGCGTTTCGTTCAATTCGTTCAAGAACTCTCGTATCTCGGACATCCGCGAGTGTTTCGCGTCGAAAACGTGGTCCCCATCTGTTTTAGACGCTAAAAACGCGTATGACACTTGATTCGCACGAATCCGCTGAGAAATGGCCGAGATATGCCGTGTTACACTTCCGGACGATGAATTCGTTCAATTCGTCCGAGAACTCTCGTATCTCGGACATCCGCGAGTGTTTCGCTTCGAAAACGTGGTCCCTGTCTGTTTTAGAAGCTAAAAACGCGTATGACAATTGATTCGCACGAATCCGTTGAGAAATGGCCGAGATAGGCCGTGGTACACTTCCGGACGATGAAATCTTGCTTGTTCTCACGTTTTGCAAGCGAACCGCACGATGCACCGCATTTCGTTCAAATCGTTCAAGAAATCTCGTATCTCGGACATCCGCGAGTATTTCGCGTCGAAAACGCGGTCCCCGTCCGTTTTAGACGCTAAAAAAGCGTATGACACTTGATTCGCACGAATCCGTTGCGAAAAGGCCGAGATACGCCGTGTTGCACTTCCGGACGATGAATTCGTTCAATTCGTTCAAGAACTCTCGTATCTCGGACATCCGCGAGTGTTTCGCGTCGAAAACGTGGTCCCCGTCTGTTTTAGACGCTAACAACGCGTATGACACTTGATTCGCACGAATCCGTTGAGAAATGGCCGAGATAGGCCGTGGTACACTTCCGGACGATGAAATCTTGCTAGTTCTCACGTTTTGCAAGCGAAACGCACGATGCACCGCGTTTCGTTCAATTCGATCAAGAACTCTCGTATCTCGGACATCCGCGAGTGTTTCGCGTCGAAAACGTGGTCCCCATCTGTTTTAGACGCTAAAAACGCGTATGACACTTGATTCGCACGAATCCGCTGAGAAATGGCCGGGATACGCCGTGTTACACTTCCGGACGATGAATTCGTTCAATTCGTCCGAGAACTCTCGTATCTCGGACATCCGCGAGTGTTTCGCTTCGAAAACGTGGTCCCTGTCTGTTTTAGAAGCTAAAAACGCGTATGACACTTCATTCGCACGAATCCGTTGAGAAATGGCCGAGATAGGCCGTGGTACACTTCCGGACGATGAAATCTTGCTTGTTCTCACGTTTTGCAAGCGAACCGCACGATGCACCGCATTTCGTTCAAATCGTTCAAGAAATCTCGTATCTCGGACATCCGCGAGTATTTCGCGTCGAAAACGCGGTCCCCGTCCGTTTTAGACGCTAAAAACGCGTATGACACTTGATTCGCACGAATCCGTTGAGAAATGGCCGAGATACGCCGTGTTACACTTCCGGACGATGAATTCGTTCAATTCGTTCAAGAAATCTCGTATCTCGGACATCCGCGAGTGTATCGCGTCGAAAACGTGGTCGCCGTGCGTTTTAGACGCTAAAAACGCGGATGACACTTGATTCGCACCAATCCGTTGAGAAATGGCCGAGATACGCCGTGTTACACTTCCGGATGATGAAATGTTGCTAGTTCTCACGTTTTGCAAGCGAAACGCACCAATGCACCGCGTTTCGTTCAATTCGTCCGAGAACTCTCGTATCTCGGACATCCGCGAGTGTTTCGCGCCGAAAACGTAGTCCCCGTCTGTTTTAGACGCTAAAAACGCGTATGACACTTGATTCGCACCAATCCGTTGAGAAATGGCCGAGATACGCCGTGTTACACTTCCGGATGATGAAATCTTGCTAGTTCTCACGTTTTGCAAGCGAAACGCACCAATGCACCGCGTTTCGTTCAATTCGTTCAAGAACTCTCGTATCTCGGACATCCGCGAGTGTTTCGCTTCGAAAACGTGGTCCCCGTCTGTTTTAGAAGCTAAAAACGCGTATGACACTTGATTCGCACGAATCCGTTGAGAAATGGCCGAGATACGCCGTGTTACACTTCCGGACGATGAAATCTTGCTTGTTCTCACGTTTTGCAAGCGAAACGCACGATGCACCGCGTTTCGTTCAATTCGTTCAAGAACTCTCGTATCTCGGACATCCGCGAGTGTTTCGCGTCGAAAACGTGGTCCCCGTGCGTTTTAGACGCTAAAAACGCGTATGACACTTGATTCGCACAAATCCGTTGAGAAATGGCCGAGATACGACGTGTTACACTTCCGGACGATGAAGTCTTGCTTGTTCTCACGTTTTGCAAGCGAAACGCACGATGCACCGCGTTTCGTTCAATTCGTTCAAGAACTCTCGTATCTCGGACATCCGCGAGTGTTTCGCGTCGAAAACGTGGTCCCCGTCTGTTTTAGACGCTAACAACGCGTATGACACTTAATTCGCACGAATCCGTTGAGAAATGGCCGAGATACGCCGTGTTACACTTCCGGACGATGAAATCTTGCTTGTTCTCACGTTTTGCAAGCGAACCGCACGATGCACCGCATTTCGTTCAAATCGTTCAAGAACTCTCGTATCTCGGACATCCGCGAGTATTTCGCGTCGAAAACGCGGTCCCCGTCCGTTTTAGGCGCTAAAAACGCGTATGACACTTGATTCGCACGAATCCGTTGAGAAATGGCCGAGATACGCCGTGTTACATTTCCGGACGATGAATTCGTTCAATTCGTTCAAGAACTCTCGTATCTCGGACATCCGTGAGTGTTTCGCGTCGAAAACGTGGTCCCCGTCTGTTTTAGACGCTAAAAAAGCGTATGACACTTGATTCGCACGAATCCGTTGCGAAAAGGCCGAGATACGCCGTGTTGCACTTCCGGACGATGAATTCGTTCAATTCGTTCAAGAACTCTCGTATCTCGGACATCCGCGAGTGTTTCGCGTCGAAATCGTGGTCCCCGTCTGTTTTAGACGTTAAAAACGCGTATGACACTTGATTCGCACGAATCCGTTTACAATGCTTACTCTTACTGAGACGCAGGTCAATGCACCGGCCGCCGAGGTAAACATATGATCCGCGACTCTTAGCGCCTCCAAAAACAGGTGACACAGCAACGCACTGTCGTGTGCCAATGTCGAATTATCGCGTGTTATGGGCGAAATCAAATGCATCGCTAACAGGCAGCACAGCAAGCACAGGCAGCAAGCACAGGCAGCACAGCAAGCACAGGCAGCACAGCAAGCACAGGCAGCAAGCACAGGCAGCACAGCAAGCACAGGCAGCAAGCACAGGCAGCACAGCAAACACAGGCAGCACAGCGAGCACAGGCAGCACAGCAAGCACAGGCAGCACAGCAAGCACAGGCAGCAAGCACAGGCAGCACAGCAAGCACAGGCAGCAAGCACAGGCATGTTAGAAACCCGCAAAATAGCTCGACGAGATGTGTTCGTTTTAGCGATTCTGGGGGAAATGCAGAGGGGTCAAGCTCCGTCCTCTTTCCAACAGGCAAAGCCTGCTCCGGTCTTCGGCGAGATTCACTCTCGCATTTGTTTACAATGCTTACTCTTACTGAGACGCAGGTCAATGCACCGGCCGCCGAGGTAAACATATGATCCGCGACTCTCGGCGCCTCCAAAAACAGGTGACACAGCAACGCACTGTCGTGTGCCACTGTCGAATTACCGCGTGTTATGGGCGAAATCAAATGCATCGCTAACAGGCAGCACAGCAAGCACAGGCAGCAAGCACAGGCAGCACAGCAAGCACAGGCAGCAAGCACAGGCAGCACAGCAAGCACAGGCAGCACAGCAAGCACAGGCAGCACAGCAAGCACAGGCAGCACAGGCAGCACAGCAAACACAGGCAGCACAGCAAGCACAGGCAGCAAGCACAGGCAGCAAGCACAGGCAGCTATCACAGGCAGCACAGCAAGCACAGGCAGCAAGCACAGGCAGCACAGGCAGCACAGCGAGCACAGGCAGCACAGCAAGCACAGGCAGCAAGCACAGGCAGCGCAGCAAACACAGGCAGCGCAGCAAGCACAGGCAGCACAGCAAGCACAGGCAGCAAGCACGGGCAGCACAGCAAGAATAGGCAGCAAACACAGGCAGCACAGCAAGCACAGGCAGCACAGCAAGCACAGGCAGCAAGCACAGGCAGCACAGCAAGCACAGGCAGCAAGCACAGGCAGCACAGCAAACACAGGCAGCACAGCGAGCACAGGTAGCACAGCAAACACAGGCAGCACAGCAAGCACAGGCAGCACAGCAAGCACAGGCAGCAAGCACAGGCAGCACAGCAAGCACAGGCAGCAAGCACAGGCAGCACAGCAAGCACAGGCAAGTTAGAAACCCGCAAAATAGCTCGACGAGATGAGTTCGTTTTAGCGATTCTGGGGGAAGTGCAGAGGGGTCAACCTCCGTCCTCTTTTCAACAGGCAAAGCCTGCTCCGATCTTCGGCGAGATTCACTCTCGCATTTGTTTACAATGCTTACTCTTACTGAGACGCAGGTCAATGCACCGGCCGCCGAGGTAAACATATGATCCGCGACTCTCGGCGCCTCCAAAAACAGGTGACACAGCAACGCACTGTCGTGTGCCACTGTCGAATTACCGCGTGTTATGGGCGAAATCAAATGCATCGCTAACAGGCAGCACAGCAAGCACAGGCAGCAAGCACACGCGGCACAGCAAGCACAGGCAACAAGCACAGGCAGCACAGCAAGCACAGGCAGCACAGCAGGCACAGGCAGCAAGCACAGGCAACACAGCAATCACAGGCAGCACAGCAAGCACAGGCAGCACAGCACAGGCAGCACAGCAAGCACAGGCAGCACAGCAAACACAGGCAGCACAGCAAGCACAGGCAGCACAGCAAGCACAGGCATGTTAGAAACCCGCAAAATAGCTCGACGAGATGTGTTCGTTTTAGCGCTTCTGGGGGAAGTGCAGAGGGGTCAACCTCCGTCCTCTTTTCAACAGGCAAAGCCTGCTCCGATCTTCGGCGAGATTCACTCTCGCATTTGTTTACAATGCTTACTCTTACTGAGACGCAGGTCAATGCACCGGCTGCCGAGGTAAACATATGATCCGCGACTCTCGGCGCCTCCAAAAACAGGTGACACAGCAACGCACTGTCGTGTGCCACTGTCGAATTACCACGTGTTATGGGCGAAATCAAATGCATCGCTAACAGGCAGCACAGCAAGCACAGGCAGCACAGCAAGCACAGGCAGCAAGCACAGGCAGCACAGCAAGCACAGGCAGCAAGCACAGGCAGCACAGCAAACACAGGCAGCACAGCAAGCACAGGCAGCACAGCACAGGCAGCACAGCAAGCACAGGCAGCACAGCAAGCACAGGCAGCAAGCACAGGCAGCAGAGCAAGCACAGGCAGCAAGCACAGGCAGCACAGCAAGCACAGGCAGCACAGCAAGCATAGGCAGCAAGCACAGGCAGCACAGCAAACACAGGCAGCACAGCAAGCACAGGCAGCAAGCACAGGCAGCACAGCAAGCACAGGCAGCACAGCAAGCACAGGCAGCACAGCAAGCACAGGCAGCTCAGGCAGCACAGCAAGCACAGCCAGCAAGAACAGCCAGCACAGGCAGCACTGGCAGCAAGCACAGGCAGCACAGCAAGCACAGGCAGCAAGCACAGGCAGCACAGCAAGCACAGGCAGCACAGCAGCACAGGCGGCACAGCAAGCACAGGCAGCAAGCACAGGCAGCAAGCAAAGGCAGCACAGCAAGCACAGGCAGCAAGCACAGGCAGCACAGCAAGCACACGCAGCGCAGCAAGCACAGGCAGCACAGCAAGCACAGACAGCACAGCAAGCACAGGCAGCACAGCAAGCACAGGCAGCAAGCACAAGCAGCACAGCAAGCACAGGCAGCTCAGGCAGCAAGCACAGGCAGCACAGCAAGCACAGGCAGCAAGCACAGGCAGCACAGTAAGCACAGGCAGCAAGCACAGCAAGCACAGGCGGCAAGCACAGGCAGCACAGGCAGCAAGCACAGGCAGCTCAGGCAGCGAGCACAGGCAACACAGCAAGCACAGGCAGCAAGCACAGGCAGCACAGCAAGCACAGGCAGCACAGTAAGCACAGGCAGCAAGCACAGGCAGCTCAGGCAGCGAGCACAGGCAGCACAGCAAGCACAGGCAGCACAGCAAGCACAGGCAGCAAGCCCAGGCAGCACAGCAAGCACAGGCAGCAAGCACAGGCAGCACAGCAAGCACAGGCAGCACAGCAAGCACAGGCAGCAAGCACAGGCAGCACAGCAGGCACAGGCAACAAGCACAGGTAGCACAGCAAGCACAGGCAGCACAGCAAGCACAGGCAGCAAGCACAGGCAGCAAACACAGGCAGCACAGCAAGCACAGGCAGCAAGCACAGGCAGCACAGCAAACACAGGCAGCACAGCAAGCACAGGCAGCACAGCAAGCACAGGCAGCAAGCACAGGCAGCAAACACAGGCAGCACAGCAAGCACAGGCAGCACAGCAAGTACAGCAAGCACGGGCAGCACAGCAAGAATAGGCAGCAAACACAGGCAGCACAGCAAGCACAGGCAGCACAGCAAGCACAGGCAGCAAGCACAGGCAGCACAGCAAACACAGGCAGCACAGCAAGCACAGACAGCAAGCACAGGCAGCACAGCAAGCACAGGCAGCAAGCACAGGCAGCAAGCACAGGCAGCAAACACAGGCAGCACAGCAAGCACAGGCAGCACAGCAAGTACAGCAAGCACAGGCAGCAAGCACAGGCAGCACAGCAAGCACAGGCAGCAAGCACAGGCAGCACAGCAAGCACAGGCAGCAAGCACAGGCAGCACAGCAAGCACAGGCAGCACAGCAAGCACAGCAAGGACAGGTAGCAAGCACAGGCAGCACAGCAAGCACAGGCAGCAAGCACAGGCAGCAACGCGAGCACAGGCAGCACACCAAGCACAGGCAGCACAGCAAGCACAGGCAGCACAGGCAGCACAGCAAGCACAGGCAGCAAGCACAGGCAACACAGCAAGCACAGGCAGCAAGCACAGGCAGCACAGCAAGCACAGGCAGCAAGCACAGGCATGTTAGAAACCCGCAAAATAGCTCGACGAGATGTGTTCGTTTTAGCGATTCTGGGGGAAATGCAGAGGGGTCAAGCTCCGTCCTCTTTCCAACAGGCAAAGCCTGCTCCGGTCTTCGGCGAGATTCACTCTCGCATTTGTTTACAATGCTTACTCTTACTGAGACGCAGGTCAATGCACCGGCCGCCGAGGTAAACATATGATCCGCGACTCTCGGCGCCTCCAAAAACAGGTGACACAGCAACGCACTGTCGTGTGCCACTGTCGAATTACCGCGTGTTATGGGCGAAATCAAATGCATCGCTAACAGGCAGCACAGCAAGCACAGGCAGCAAGCACACGCGGCACAGCAAGCACAGGCAACAAGCACAGGCAGCACAGCAAGCACAGGCAGCACAGCAGGCACAGGCAGCAAGCACAGGCAACACAGCAATCACAGGCAGCACAGCAAGCACAGGCAGCACAGCACAGGCAGCACAGCAAGCACAGGCAGCACAGCAAACACAGGCAGCACAGCAAGCACAGGCATGTTAGAAACCCGCAAAATAGCTCGACGAGATGTGTTCGTTTTAGCGCTTCTGGGGGAAGTGCAGAGGGGTCAACCTCCGTCCTCTTTTCAACAGGCAAAGCCTGCTCCGATCTTCGGCGAGATTCACTCTCGCATTTGTTTACAATGCTTACTCTTACTGAGACGCAGGTCAATGCACCGGCCGCCGAGGTAAACATATGATCCGCGACTCTCGGCGCCTCCAAAAACAGGTGACACAGCAACGCACTGTCGTGTGCCACTGTCGAATTACCACGTGTTATGGGCGAAATCAAATGCATCGCTAACAGGCAGCACAGCAAGCACAGGCAGCACAGCAAGCACAGGCAGCAAGCACAGGCAGCACAGCAAGCACAGGCAGCAAGCACAGGCAGCACAGCAAACACAGGCAGCACAGCAAGCACAGGCAGCACAGCACAGGCAGCACAGCAAGCACAGGCAGCACAGCAAGCACAGGCAGCAAGCACAGGCAGCAGAGCAAGCACAGGCAGCAAGCACAGGCAGCACAGCAAGCACAGGCAGCACAGCAAGCACAGGCAGCACAGCAAGCACAGGCAGCAAGCACAGGCAGCACAGCAAGCACAGGCAGCACAGCAAGCACAGGCAGCAAGCACAAGCAGCACAGCAAGCACAGCAAGCACAGGCAGCACAGCAAGCACAGGCAGCAAGCACAAGCAGCACAGCAAGCACAGGCAGCTCAGGCAGCACAGCAAGCACAGGCAGCACAGCAAGCACAGCCAGCAAGCACAGCCAGCACAGGCAGCACTGGCAGCAAGCACAGGCAGCACAGCAAGCACAGGCAGCAAGCACAGGCAGCACAGCAAGCACAGGCAGCACAGCAAGCACAGGCAGCACAGCAGCACAGGCGGCACAGCAAGCACAGGCAGCAAGCACAGGCAGCAAGCAAAGGCAGCACAGCAAGCACAGGCAGCAAGCACAGGCAGCACAGCAAGCACACGCAGCGCAGCAAGCACAGGCAGCACAGCAAGCACAGACAGCACAGCAAGCACAGGCAGCACAGCAAGCACAGGCAGCAAGCACAAGCAGCACAGCAAGCACAGGCAGCTCAGGCAGCAAGCACAGGCAGCACAGCAAGCACAGGCAGCAAGCACAGGCAGCACAGCAAGCACAGGCAGCACAGTAAGCACAGGCAGCAAGCACAGGCAGCACAGCAAGCACAGGCGGCAAGCACAGGCAGCACAGGCAGCAAGCACAGGCAGCTCAGGCAGCGAGCACAGGCAGCACAGCAAGCACAGGCAGCAAGCACAGGCAGCACAGCAAGCACAGGCAGCACAGTAAGCACAGGCAGCAAGCACAGGCAGCTCAGGCAGCGAGCACAGGCAGCACAGCAAGCACAGGCAGCACAGCAAGCACAGGCAGCAAGCCCAGGCAGCACAGCAAGCACAGGCAGCAAGCACAGGCAGCACAGCAAGCACAGGCAGCACAGCAAGCACAGGCAGCAAGCACAGGCAGCACAGCAGGCACAGGCAACAAGCACAGGTAGCACAGCAAGCACAGGCAGCACAGCAAGCACAGGCAGCAAGCACAGGCAGCAAACACAGGCAGCACAGCAAGCACAGGCAGCACAGCAAGCACAGGCAGCAAGCACAGGCAGCACAGCAAACACAGGCAGCACAGCAAGCACAGGCAGCAAGCACAGGCAGCAAACACAGGCAGCACAGCAAGCACAGGCAGCACAGCAAGTACAGCAAGCACGGGCAGCACAGCAAGAATAGGCTGCAAACACAGGCAGCACAGCAAGCACAGGCAGCAAGCACAGGCAGCACAGCAAACACAGGCAGCACAGCAAGCACAGGCAGCACAGCAAGCACAGGCAGCAAGCACAGGCAGCAAGCACAGGCAGCAAACACAGGCAGCACAGCAAGCACAGGCAGCACAGCAAGTACAGCAAGCACAGGCAGCAAGCACAGGCAGCACAGCAAGCACAGGCAGCAAGCACAGGCAGCACAGCAAGCACAGGCAGCAAGCACAGGCAGCACAGCAAGCACAGGCAGCAAGCACAGGTATGTCAGAAACCCGTAAAATAGCTCGACGAGATGTGTTCGTTTTAGCGATTCTGGGGGAAATGCAGAGGGGTCAAGCTCCGTCCTCTTTCCAACAGGCAAAGCCTGCTCCGATCTTCGGCGAGATTCAGTCTCGCATTTGTTTACAATGCTTACTCTTACTGAGACACAGGTCAATGCACCGGCCGCCGAGGTAAACATATGATCCGCGACTCTCGGCGCCTCCAAAAACAGGTGACACAGCAACGCGCTGTCGTGTGCCACTGTCGAATTACCGCGTGTTATGGGCGAAATCAAATGCATCGCTAACAGGCAGCACAGCAAGCACAGGCAGCAAGCACAGGCAGCACAGCAAGCACAGGCAGCACAGCAAGCACAGGCAGAAAGCACAGGCAGCACAGCACGCACAGGCAGCACAGCAAGCACAGGCAGCACAGCAAGCACAGCAAGGACAGGTAGCAAGCACAGGCAGCACAGCAAGCACAGGCAGCAAGCACAGGCAGCAACGCGAGCACAGGCAGCACACCAAGCACAGGCAGCACAGCAAGCACAGGCAGCACAGGCAGCACAGCAAGCACAGGCAGCAAGCACAGGCAACACAGCAAGCACAGGCAGCAAGCACAGGCAGCACAGCAAGCACAGGCAGCAAGCACAGGCATGTTAGAAACCCGCAAAATAGCTCGACGAGATGTGTTCGTTTTAGCGATTCTGGGGGAAATGCAGAGGGGTCAAGCTCCGTCCTCTTTCCAACAGGCAAAGCCTGCTCCGGTCTTCGGCGAGATTCACTCTCGCATTTGTTTACAATGCTTACTCTTACTGAGACGCAGGTCAATGCACCGGCCGCCGAGGTAAACATATGATCCGCGACTCTCGGCGCCTCCAAAAACAGGTGACACAGCAACGCACTGTCGTGTGCCACTGTCGAATTACCGCGTGTTATGGGCGAAATCAAATGCATCGCTAACAGGCAGCACAGCAAGCACAGGCAGCAAGCACACGCGGCACAGCAAGCACAGGCAACAAGCACAGGCAGCACAGCAAGCACAGGCAGCACAGCAGGCACAGGCAGCAAGCACAGGCAACACAGCAATCACAGGCAGCACAGCAAGCACAGGCAGCACAGCACAGGCAGCACAGCAAGCACAGGCAGCACAGCAAACACAGGCAGCACAGCAAGCACAGGCATGTTAGAAACCCGCAAAATAGCTCGACGAGATGTGTTCGTTTTAGCGCTTCTGGGGGAAGTGCAGAGGGGTCAACCTCCGTCCTCTTTTCAACAGGCAAAGCCTGCTCCGATCTTCGGCGAGATTCACTCTCGCATTTGTTTACAATGCTTACTCTTACTGAGACGCAGGTCAATGCACCGGCCGCCGAGGTAAACATATGATCCGCGACTCTCGGCGCCTCCAAAAACAGGTGACACAGCAACGCACTGTCGTGTGCCACTGTCGAATTACCACGTGTTATGGGCGAAATCAAATGCATCGCTAACAGGCAGCACAGCAAGCACAGGCAGCACAGCAAGCACAGGCAGCAAGCACAGGCAGCACAGCAAGCACAGGCAGCAAGCACAGGCAGCACAGCAAACACAGGCAGCACAGCAAGCACAGGCAGCACAGCACAGGCAGCACAGCAAGCACAGGCAGCACAGCAAGCACAGGCAGCAAGCACAGGCAGCAGAGCAAGCACAGGCAGCAAGCACAGGCAGCACAGCAAGCACAGGCAGCACAGCAAGCACAGGCAGCACAGCAAGCACAGGCAGCAAGCACAGGCAGCACAGCAAGCACAGGCAGCACAGCAAGCACAGGCAGCAAGCACAAGCAGCACAGCAAGCACAGCAAGCACAGGCAGCACAGCAAGCACAGGCAGCAAGCACAAGCAGCACAGCAAGCACAGGCAGCTCAGGCAGCACAGCAAGCACAGGCAGCACAGCAAGCACAGCCAGCAAGCACAGCCAGCACAGGCAGCACTGGCAGCAAGCACAGGCAGCACAGCAAGCACAGGCAGCAAGCACAGGCAGCACAGCAAGCACAGGCAGCACAGCAAGCACAGGCAGCACAGCAGCACAGGCGGCACAGCAAGCACAGGCAGCAAGCACAGGCAGCAAGCAAAGGCAGCACAGCAAGCACAGGCAGCAAGCACAGGCAGCACAGCAAGCACACGCAGCGCAGCAAGCACAGGCAGCACAGCAAGCACAGACAGCACAGCAAGCACAGGCAGCACAGCAAGCACAGGCAGCAAGCACAAGCAGCACAGCAAGCACAGGCAGCTCAGGCAGCAAGCACAGGCAGCACAGCAAGCACAGGCAGCAAGCACAGGCAGCACAGCAAGCACAGGCAGCACAGTAAGCACAGGCAGCAAGCACAGGCAGCACAGCAAGCACAGGCGGCAAGCACAGGCAGCACAGGCAGCAAGCACAGGCAGCTCAGGCAGCGAGCACAGGCAGCACAGCAAGCACAGGCAGCAAGCACAGGCAGCACAGCAAGCACAGGCAGCACAGTAAGCACAGGCAGCAAGCACAGGCAGCTCAGGCAGCGAGCACAGGCAGCACAGCAAGCACAGGCAGCACAGCAAGCACAGGCAGCAAGCCCAGGCAGCACAGCAAGCACAGGCAGCAAGCACAGGCAGCACAGCAAGCACAGGCAGCACAGCAAGCACAGGCAGCAAGCACAGGCAGCACAGCAGGCACAGGCAACAAGCACAGGTAGCACAGCAAGCACAGGCAGCACAGCAAGCACAGGCAGCAAGCACAGGCAGCAAACACAGGCAGCACAGCAAGCACAGGCAGCACAGCAAGCACAGGCAGCAAGCACAGGCAGCACAGCAAACACAGGCAGCACAGCAAGCACAGGCAGCAAGCACAGGCAGCAAACACAGGCAGCACAGCAAGCACAGGCAGCACAGCAAGTACAGCAAGCACGGGCAGCACAGCAAGAATAGGCTGCAAACACAGGCAGCACAGCAAGCACAGGCAGCAAGCACAGGCAGCACAGCAAACACAGGCAGCACAGCAAGCACAGGCAGCACAGCAAGCACAGGCAGCAAGCACAGGCAGCAAGCACAGGCAGCAAACACAGGCAGCACAGCAAGCACAGGCAGCACAGCAAGTACAGCAAGCACAGGCAGCAAGCACAGGCAGCACAGCAAGCACAGGCAGCAAGCACAGGCAGCACAGCAAGCACAGGCAGCAAGCACAGGCAGCACAGCAAGCACAGGCAGCAAGCACAGGTATGTCAGAAACCCGTAAAATAGCTCGACGAGATGTGTTCGTTTTAGCGATTCTGGGGGAAATGCAGAGGGGTCAAGCTCCGTCCTCTTTCCAACAGGCAAAGCCTGCTCCGATCTTCGGCGAGATTCAGTCTCGCATTTGTTTACAATGCTTACTCTTACTGAGACACAGGTCAATGCACCGGCCGCCGAGGTAAACATATGATCCGCGACTCTCGGCGCCTCCAAAAACAGGTGACACAGCAACGCGCTGTCGTGTGCCACTGTCGAATTACCGCGTGTTATGGGCGAAATCAAATGCATCGCTAACAGGCAGCACAGCAAGCACAGGCAGCAAGCACAGGCAGCACAGCAAGCACAGGCAGCACAGCAAGCACAGGCAGAAAGCACAGGCAGCACAGCACGCACAGGCAGCACAGCAAGCACAGGCAGCAAGCACAGGCAGCAAGCACAGGCAACACAGCAAGCACAGGCAGCACACCAAGCACAGGCAGCACAGCAAGCACAGGCAGCAAGCACAGGCAGCACAGCAAACATAGGCAGCAAGCACAGGCAGCACAGCAAGCACAGGCAGCAAGCACAGGCAGCAAACACAGGCAGCACAGCAAGCACAGGCAGCAAAGCAAGCACAGACAGCAAGCACAGGCAGCACAGCAAGCACAGGCAGCACAGCAAGCACAGGCAGCAAGCACAGGCATGTTAGAAACCCGCAAAATAGCTCGACGAGATGTGTTCGTTTTAGCGATTCTGGGGGAAATGCAGAGGGGTCAAGCTCCGTCCTCTTTCCAACAGGCAAAGCCTGCTCCGGTCTTCGGCGAGATTCACTCTCGCATTTGTTTACAATGCTTACTCTTACAGAGACGCAGGTCAATGCACCGGCCGCCGAGGTAAACATATGATCCGCGACTCTCGGCGCCTCCAAAAACAGGTGACACAGCAACGCACTGTCGTGTGCCACTGTCGAATTACCGCGTGTTATGGGCGAAATCAAATGCATCGCTAACAGGCAGCACAGCAAGCACAGGCAGCACAGCAAGCACAGACAGCAAGCACAGGCAGCACAGCAAGCACAGGCAGCAAGCACAGGCAGCACAGCAAGCACAGGCAGCACAGCAAACACAGGCAGCACAGCAAGCACAGACAGCAAGCACAGGCAGCACAGCAAGCACGGGCAGCAAGCACAGGCAGCAAACACAGGCAGCACAGCAAGCACAGGCAGCAAGCACAGGCAGCACAGCAAGCACAGACAGCACAGCAAACACAGGCAGCACAGCAAGCACAGGCAGCAAGCACAGGCAGCACAGCAAACACAGGCAGCACAGCAAGCCCAGGCAGCAAGCACAGGCAGCACAGCAAGCACAGGCAGCAAGCACAGGCAGCACAGGCAGCACAGCGAGCACAGGAAGCACAGCAAGCACAGGCAGCAAGCACAGGCAGCACAGCAAGAACAGGCAGCAAGCTCAGGCAGCACAGCAAGCACAGGCAGCAAGCAAGCACAGGCAGCACACCAAGCACAGGCAGCACAGGCAGCACAGCAAGCACAGGCAGCAAGCACAGGCAGCACAGCAAGCACAGGCAGCACAGGCAGCAAGCACAGGCAACACAGCAAGCACAGGCAGCGCCGCAAGCACAGGCATGTTTGAAATCCGCAAAATAGCTCGACGAGATGTGTTCGTTTTAGCGATTCTGGGGGAAGTGCAGAGGGGTCAAGCTCCGTCCTCTTTCCAACAGGCAAAGCCTGCTCCGATCGTCGGCGAGATTCACTCTCGTATTTGTTTACAATTCTTACTCTTACTGAGACGCAGGTCAATGCACCGGCCGCCGAGGTAAACATATGATCCGCGACTCTCGGCACCTCCAAAAACAGGTGACACAGCAACGCACTGTCGTATGCCACTGTCGAATTACCGCGTGTTATGGGCGAAATCAAATGCATCGCTAACAGGCAGCACAGCAAGCACAGGCAGCAAGCACAGGCAGCACAGCAAGCACAGGCAGCAAGCACAGGCAGCACAGCAAGCACAGGCAGCAAGCACAGGCAGCACAGCAAGCACAGGCAGCAAGCACAGGCAGCACAGCAAGCACAGGCAGCACAGCAAGCACAGGCAGCAAGCACAGGCAGCACAGGCAGCACAGCAAACACAGGCAGCACAGCAAGCACAGGCAGCAAGCACAGGCAGCTATCACAGGCAGCACAGCAAGCACAGGCAGCAAGCACAGGCAGCACAGGCAGCACAGCGAGCACAGGCAGCACAGCAAGCACAGGCAGCAAGCACAGGCAGCGCAGCAAGCACAGGCAGCAAGCACAGGCAGCACAGCAAGCACAGGCAGCAAGCACGGGCAGCACAGCAAGAATAGGCAGCAAACACAGGCAGCACAGCAAGCACAGGCAGCACAGCAAGCACAGGCAGCAAGCACAGGCAGCACAGCAAGCACAGGCAGCAAGCACAGGCAGCACAGCAAACACAGGCAGCACAGCGAGCACAGGCAGCACAGCAAACACAGGCAGCACAGCAAGCACAGGCAGCAAAGCAAACACAGGCAGCACAGCAAGCACAGGCAGCAAGCACAGGCAACACAGCAAGCACAGGCAGCAAGCACAGGCAGCACAGCAAGCACAGGCAAGTTAGAAACCCGCAAAATAGCTCGACGAGATGAGTTCGTTTTAGCGATTCTGGGGGAAGTGCAGAGGGGTCAACCTCCGTCCTCTTTTCAACAGGCAAAGCCTGCTCCGATCTTCGGCGAGATTCACTCTCGCATTTGTTTACAATGCTTACTCTTACTGAGACGCAGGTCAATGCACCGGCCGCCGAGGTAAACATATGATCCGCGACTCTCGGCGCCTCCAAAAACAGGTGACACAGCAACGCACTGTCGTGTGCCACTGTCGAATTACCGCGTGTTATGGGCGAAATCAAATGCATCGCTAACAGGCAGCACAGCAAGCACAGGCAGCACAGCAAGCACAGGCAGCAAGCACAGGCAGCACAGCAAGCACAGGCAGCACAGGCAGCACAGCAGCACAGGCGGCACAGCAAGCACAGGCAGCAAGCACAGGCAGCAAGCAAAGGCAGCACAGCAAGCACAGGCAGCAAGCACAGGCAGCACAGCAAGCACACGCAGCGCAGCAAGCACAGGCAGCACAGCAAGCACAGACAGCACAGCAAGCACAGGCAGCACAGCAAGCACAGGCAGCAAGCACAAGCAGCACAGCAAGCACAGGCAGCTCAGGCAGCAAGCACAGGCAGCACAGCAAGCACAGGCAGCAAGCACAGGCAGCACAGCAAGCACAGGCAGCAAGCACAGGCAGCACAGCAAGCACAGGCGGCAAGCACAGGCAGCACAGGCAGCAAGCACAGGCAGATCAGGCAGCGAGCACAGGCAGCACAGCAAGCACAGGCAGCAAGCACAGGCAGCACAGCAAGCACAGGCAGCAAGCACAGGCAGCTCAGGCAGCGAGCACAGGCAGCACAGCAAGCACAGGCAGCGCAGCAAGCACAGGCAGCACAGCAAGCACAGGCAGCAAGCCCAGGCAGCACAGCAAGCACAGGCAGCAAGCACAGGCAGCACAGCAAGCACAGGCAGCACAGCAAGCACAGGCAGCAAGCACAGGCAGCAAACACAGGCAGCACAGCAAGCACAGGCAGCACAGCAAGCACAGGCAGCAAGCACAGGCAGCACAGCAAACACAGGCAGCACAGCAAGCACAGGCAGCACAGCAAGCACAGGCAGCAAGCACAGGCAGCAAACACAGGCAGCACAGCAAGTACAGCAAGCACAGGCAGCAAGCACAGGCAGCACAGCAAGCACAGGCAGCAAGCACAGGCAGCACAGCAAGCACAGGCAGCAAGCACAGGTATGTCAGAAACCCGTAAAATAGCTCGACGAGATGTGTTCGTTTTAGCGATTCTGGGGGAAATGCAGAGGGGTCAAGCTCCGTCCTCTTTCCAACAGGCAAAGCCTGCTCCGATCTTCGGCGAGTTTCAATCTCGCATTTGTTTACAATGCTTACTCTTACTGAGACACAGGTCAATGCACCGGCCGCCGAGGTAAACATATGATCCGCGACTCTCGGCGCCTCCAAAAACAGGTGACACAGCAACGCACTGTCGTGTGCCACTGTCGAATTACCGCGTGTCATGGGCGAAATCAAATGCATCGCTAACAGGCAGCACAGCAAGCAGAGGCAGCAAGCACAGGCAGCACAGCAAGCACAGGCAGCACAGCAAGCACAGGCAGAAAGCACAGGCAGCACAGCAAGCACAGGCAGAAAGCACAGGCAGCACAGCACGCACAGGCAGCACAGCAAGCACAGGCAGCAAGCACAGGCAGCACAGCAAGCACAGGCAGCACACCAAGCACAGGCAGCACAGCAAGCACAGGCAGCAAGCACAGGCAGCACAGCAAACATAGGCAGCAAGCACAGGCAGCACAGCAAGCACAGGCAGCAAGCACAGGCAGCAAACACAGGCAGCACAGCAAGCACAGGCAGCAAGCACAGGCAGCAAACACAGGCAGCACAGCAAGCACAGGCAGCACAGCAAGTACAGCAAGCACAGGCAGCAAGCACAGGCAGCACAGCAAGCACAGGCAGCAAGCACAGGCAGCAAGCACAGGCAGCACAGCAAGCACTGGCAGCAAGCACAGGCAGCACAGCAAGCACAGCCAGCACACCAAGCACAGGCAGCACAGCAAGCACAGCAAGGACAGGTAGCAAGCACAGGCAGCACAGCAAGCACAGGCAGCAAGCACAGGCAGCAACGCAAGCACAGGCAGCACACCAAGCACAGGCAGCACAGCAAGCACAGGCAGCAAGCACAGGCAACACAGCAAGCACAGGCAGCAAGCACAGGCAGCACAGCAAGCACAGGCAGCAAGCACAGGCATGTTAGAAACCCGCAAAATAGCTCGACGAGATGTGTTCGTTTTAGCGATTCTGGGGGAAATGCAGAAGGGTCAAGCTCCGTCCTCTTTCCAACAGGCAAAGCCTGTTCCGACCTTCGGCGAGATTCACTCTCGCATTTGTTTACAATGCTTACTCTTACAGAGACGCAGGTCAATGCACCGGCCGCCGAGGTAAACATATGATCCGCGACTCTCGGCGCCTCCAAAAACAGGTGACACAGCAACGCACTGTCGTGTGCCACTGTCGAATTACCGCGTGTTATGGGCGAAATCAAATGCATCGCTAACAGGCAGCACAGCAAGCACAGGCAGCACAGCAAGCACAGACAGCAAGCACAGGCAGCACAGCAAGCACAGGCAGCAAGCACAGGCAGCACAGCAAGCACAGGCAGCACAGCAAACACAGGCAGCACAGCAAGCACAGACAGCAAGCACAGGCAGCACAGCAAGCACAGGCAGCAAGCACAGGCAGCAAACACAGGCAGCACAGCAAGCACAGGCAGCAAGCACAGGCAGCACAGCAAGCACAGACAGCACAGCAAACACAGGCAGCACAGCAAGCACAGGCAGCAAGCACAGGCAGCACAGCAAACACAGGCAGCACAGCAAGCCCAGGCAGCAAGCACAGGCAGCACAGCAAGCACAGGCAGCAAGCACAGGCAGCACAGGCAGCACAGCGAGCACAGGAAGCACAGCAAGCACAGGCAGCAAGCACAGGCAGCACAGCAAGCACAGGCAGCAAGCTCAGGCAGCACAGCAAGCACAGGCAGCAAGCAAGCACAGGCAGCACACCAAGCACAGGCAGCACAGGCAGCACAGCAAGCACAGGCAGCAAGCACAGGCAGCACAGCAAGCACAGGCAGCACAGGCAGCAAGCACAGGCAACACAGCAAGCACAGGCAGCGCCGCAAGCACAGGCATGTTTGAAATCCGCAAAATAGCTCGACGAGATGTGTTCGTTTTAGCGATTCTGGGGGAAGTGCAGAGGGGTCAAGCTCCGTCCTCTTTCCAACAGGCAAAGCCTGCTCCGATCGTCGGCGAGATTCACTCTCGTATTTGTTTACAATTCTTACTCTTACTGAGACGCAGGTCAATGCACCGGCCGCCGAGGTAAACATATGATCCGCGACTCTCGGCACCTCCAAAAACAGGTGACACAGCAACGCACTGTCGTATGCCACTGTCGAATTACCGCGTGTTATGGGCGAAATCAAATGCATCGCTAACAGGCAGCACAGCAAGCACAGGCAGCAAGCACAGGCAGCACAGCAAGCACAGGCAGCAAGCACAGGCAGCACAGCAAGCACAGGCAGCAAGCACAGGCAGCACAGCAAGCACAGGCAGCAAGCACAGGCAGCACAGCAAGCACAGGCAGCACAGCAAGCACAGGCAGCAAGCACAGGCAGCACAGGCAGCACAGCAAACACAGGCAGCACAGCAAGCACAGGCAGCAAGCACAGGCAGCTATCACAGGCAGCACAGCAAGCACAGGCAGCAAGCACAGGCAGCACAAGCAGCACAGCGAGCACAGGCAGCACAGCAAGCACAGGCAGCAAGCACAGGCAGCGCAGCAAGCACAGGCAGCAAGCACAGGCAGCACAGCAAGCACAGGCAGCAAGCACGGGCAGCACAGCAAGAATAGGCAGCAAACACAGGCAGCACAGCAAGCACAGGCAGCACAGCAAGCACAGGCAGCAAGCACAGGCAGCACAGCAAGCACAGGCAGCAAGCACAGGCAGCACAGCAAACACAGGCAGCACAGCGAGCACAGGCAGCACAGCAAACACAGGCAGCACAGCAAGCACAGGCAGCAAAGCAAACACAGGCAGCACAGCAAGCACAGGCAGCAAGCACAGGCAACACAGCAAGCACAGGCAGCAAGCACAGGCAGCACAGCAAGCACAGGCAAGTTAGAAACCCGCAAAATAGCTCGACGAGATGAGTTCGTTTTAGCGATTCTGGGGGAAGTGCAGAGGGGTCAACCTCCGTCCTCTTTTCAACAGGCAAAGCCTGCTCCGATCTTCGGCGAGATTCACTCTCGCATTTGTTTACAATGCTTACTCTTACTGAGACGCAGGTCAATGCACCGGCCGCCGAGGTAAACATATGATCCGCGACTCTCGGCGCCTCCAAAAACAGGTGACACAGCAACGCACTGTCGTGTGCCACTGTCGAATTACCGCGTGTTATGGGCGAAATCAAATGCATCGCTAACAGGCAGCACAGCAAGCACAGGCAGCACAGCAAGCACAGGCAGCAAGCACAGGCAGCACAGCAAGCACAGGCAGCACAGCAAGCACAGGCAGCACAGCAGCACAGGCGGCACAGCAAGCACAGGCAGCAAGCACAGGCAGCAAGCAAAGGCAGCACAGCAAGCACAGGCAGCAAGCACAGGCAGCACAGCAAGCACACGCAGCGCAGCAAGCACAGGCAGCACAGCAAGCACAGACAGCACAGCAAGCACAGGCAGCACAGCAAGCACAGGCAGCAAGCACAAGCAGCACAGCAAGCACAGGCAGCTCAGGCAGCAAGCACAGGCAGCACAGCAAGCACAGGCAGCAAGCACAGGCAGCACAGCAAGCACAGGCAGCACAGTAAGCACAGGCAGCAAGCACAGGCAGCACAGCAAGCACAGGCGGCAAGCACAGGCAGCACAGGCAGCAAGCACAGGCAGCTCAGGCAGCGAGCACAGGCAGCACAGCAAGCACAGGCAGCAAGCACAGGCAGCACAGCAAGCACAGGCAGCAAGCACAGGCAGCTCAGGCAGCGAGCACAGGCAGCACAGCAAGCACAGGCAGCGCAGCAAGCACAGGCAGCACAGCAAGCACAGGCAGCAAGCCCAGGCAGCACAGCAAGCACAGGCAGCAAGCACAGGCAGCACAGCAAGCACAGGCAGCAAGCACAGGCAGCAAACACAGGCAGCACAGCAAGCACAGGCAGCACAGCAAGCACAGGCAGCAAGCACAGGCAGCACAGCAAACACAGGCAGCACAGCAAGCACAGGCAGCACAGCAAGCACAGGCAGCAAGCACAGGCAGCAAACACAGGCAGCACAGCAAGTACAGCAAGCACAGGCAGCAAGCACAGGCAGCACAGCAAGCACAGGCAGCAAGCACAGGCAGCACAGCAAGCACAGGCAGCAAGCACAGGCAGCACAGCAAGCACAGGCAGCAAGCACAGGTATGTCAGAAACCCGTAAAATAGCTCGACGAGATGTGTTCGTTTTAGCGATTCTGGGGGAAATGCAGAGGGGTCAAGCTCCGTCCTCTTTCCAACAGGCAAAGCCTGCTCCGATCTTCGGCGAGTTTCAATCTCGCATTTGTTTACAATGCTTACTCTTACTGAGACACAGGTCAATGCACCGGCCGCCGAGGTAAACATATGATCCGCGACTCTCGGCGCCTCCAAAAACAGGTGACACAGCAACGCACTGTCGTGTGCCACTGTCGAATTACCGCGTGTCATGGGCGAAATCAAATGCATCGCTAACAGGCAGCACAGCAAGCAGAGGCAGCAAGCACAGGCAGCACAGCAAGCACAGGCAGCACAGCAAGCACAGGCAGAAAGCACAGGCAGCACAGCAAGCACAGGCAGAAAGCACAGGCAGCACAGCAAGCACAGGCAGCAAGCACAGGCAGCACAGCAAGCACAGGCAGCACACCAAGCACAGGCAGCACAGCAAGCACAGGCAGCAAGCACAGGCAGCACAGCAAACATAGGCAGCAAGCACAGGCAGCACAGCAAGCACAGGCAGCAAGCACAGGCAGCAAACACAGGCAGCACAGCAAGCACAGGCAGCAAGCACAGGCAGCAAACACAGGCAGCACAGCAAGCACAGGCAGCACAGCAAGTACAGCAAGCACAGGCAGCAAGCACAGGCAGCACAGCAAGCACAGGCAGCAAGCACAGGCAGCAAGCACAGGCAGCACAGCAAGCACTGGCAGCAAGCACAGGCAGCACAGCAAGCACAGCCAGCACACCAAGCACAGGCAGCACAGCAAGCACAGCAAGGACAGGTAGCAAGCACAGGCAGCACAGCAAGCACAGGCAGCAAGCACAGGCAGCAACGCAAGCACAGGCAGCACACCAAGCACAGGCAGCACAGCAAGCACAGGCAGCAAGCACAGGCAACACAGCAAGCACAGGCAGCAAGCACAGGCAGCACAGCAAGCACAGGCAGCTAGCACAGGCATGTTAGAAACCCGCAAAATAGCTCGACGAGATGTGTTCGTTTTTTAGCGATTCTTGGGGAAGTGCAGAGGGGTCAAGCTCTGTCCTCTTTCCAACAGGCAAAGCCTGTTTCGACCTTCGGCGAGATTTACTCTCGCATTTGTTTAAAATGCTTACTCTTACTGAGACGCAGGTCAATGCAACGGCCGCCGAGGTAAACATATGATCCGCGACTCTCGGCGCCTCCAAAAACAGGTGACACAGCAACGCACTGTCGTGTGCCACTGTCGAATTACCGCGTGTTATGGGCGAAATCAAATGCATCGCTAACAGGCAGCACAGCAAGCACAGGCAGCAAGCACAGGCAGCACAGCAAGCACAGGCAGCAAGCACAGGCAGCAAGCACAGGCAGCAAGCACAGGCAGCACAGCAAGCACAGGCAGCAAGCACAGGCAGCACAGCAAGCACAGGCAGCAAGCACAGGCAGCACTGCAAGCACAGGCAGCAAGCACAGGCAGCACAGCAAGCACAGGCAGCACACCAAGCACAGGCAGCACAGCAAGCACAGGCAGCAAGCACAGGCAGCACAGCAAACATAGGCAGCAAGCACAGGCAGCACAGCAAGCACAGGCAGCAAGCACAGGCAGCAAACACAGGCAGCACAGCAAGCACAGGCAGCAAGCACAGGCAGCAAACACAGGCAGCACAGCAAGCACAGGCAGCACAGCAAGTACAGCAAGCACAGGCAGCAAGCACAGGCAGCACAGCAAGCACAGGCAGCAAGCACAGGCAGCAAGCACAGGCAGCACAGCAAGCACTGGCAGCAAGCACAGGCAGCACAGCAAGCACAGCCAGCACACCAAGCACAGGCAGCACAGCAAGCACAGCAAGGACAGGTAGCAAGCACAGGCAGCACAGCAAGCACAGGCAGCAAGCACAGGCAGCAACGCAAGCACAGGCAGCACACCAAGCACAGGCAGCACAGCAAGCACAGGCAGCAAGCACAGGCAACACAGCAAGCACAGGCAGCAAGCACAGGCAGCACAGCAAGCACAGGCAGCAAGCACAGGCATGTTAGAAACCCGCAAAATAGCTCGACGAGATGTGTTCGTTTTAGCGATTCTGGGGGAAATGCAGAGGGGTCAAGCTCCGTCCTCTTTCCAACAGGCAAAGCCTGTTCCGACCTTCGGCGAGATTTACTCTCGCATTTGTTTAAAATGCTTACTCTTACTGAGACGCAGGTCAATGCAACGGCCGCCGAGGTAAACATATGATCCGCGACTCTCGGCGCCTCCAAAAACAGGTGACACAGCAACGCACTGTCGTGTGCCACTGTCGAATTACCGCGTGTTATGGGCGAAATCAAATGCATCGCTAACAGGCAGCACAGCAAGCACAGGCAGCAAGCACAGGCAGCACAGCAAGCACAGGCAGCAAGCACAGGCAGCAAGCACAGGCAGCAAGCACAGGCAGCACAGCAAGCACAGGCAGCAAGCACAGGCAGCACAGCAAGCACAGGCAGCAAGCACAGGCAGCACTGCAAGCACAGGCAGCAAGGACAGGCAGCACAGCAAGCACAGGCAGCACAGCAAGCACTGGCAGCAAGCAGAGGCAGCACAGCAAGCACAGGCAGCAAGCACAGGCAGCACAGCAAGCACAGGCAGCACAGCAAGCACAGGCAGCATAGCACAGGCAGCAAGCATAGGCAGCAAGCACAGGCAGCACAGCAAGCACAGACAGCAAGCACAGGCAGCACAGCAAGCACAGGCAGCAAGCACAGGCAGCACAGCAAGCACAGGCAGCAAGCACAGGCAGCACAGCAAGCACAGGCAGCAAGCACAGGCAGCACAGGCAGCACAGGCAGCACAGCAAACACAGGCAGCACAGGAAGCACAGGCAGCAAGCACAGGCAGCTATCACAGGCAGCACAGCAAGCACAGGCAGCAAGCACAGGCAGCACAGGCAGCACAGCGAGCACAGGCAGCACAGCAAGCACAGGCAGCAAGCACAGGCAGCGCAGCAAGCACAGGCAGCAAGCACAGGCAGCACAGGCAGCAAGCACGGGCAGCACAGCAAGAATAGGCAGCAAACACAGGCAGCACAGCAAGCACAGGCAGCACAGCAAGCACAGGCAGCAAGCACAGGCAGCACAGCAAGCACAGGCAGCAAGCACAGGCAGCACAGCAAGCACAGGCAGCACAGCAAACACAGGCTGCACAGCAAGCACAGGCAGCACAGCAAACACAGGCAGCACAGCAAGCACAGGCAGCACAGCAAGCACAGGCAGCATAGCAAGCACAGCAAGCACAGGCAGCAAGCACAGGCAGCACAGCAAGCACAGACAGCAAGCACAGGCAGCACAGGCAGCACAGCAAGCACAGGCAGCAAGCACAGGCAGCACAGCAAGCACAGGCAGCAAACACAGGCAGCACAGCAAGCACAGGCAGCATAGCAAGCACAGCAAGCACAGGCAGCAAGCACAGGCCGCACATCAAGCACAGGCAGCACAGCAAGCACAGGCATGTTAGAAACCCGCAAAATAGCTCGACGAGATGTGTTCGTTTTTTAGCGATTCTTGGGGAAGTGCAGAGGGGTCAATGTCCGTCCTCTTTCCAACAGGCAAAGCCTCAAATCAAATGCATCGCTAACAGGCAGCACAGCAAACACAGGCAGCAAGCACAGGCAGCACAGCAAGCACAGGCAGCACAGCAAACACAGGCAGCACAGCAAGCACAGGCAGCACAGCACAGGCAGCACAGCAAGCACAGGCAGCAAGCACAGGCAGCACAGGCAGCAAGCACAGGCAGCACAGCAAGCACAGCCAGCAAGCACAGGCAGCACAGCAAGCACAGGCAGCAAGCACAGGCAGCACAGCAAGCACAGGCAGCTAGCACAGGCATGTTAGAAACCCGCAAAATAGCTCGACGAGATGTGTTCGTTTTTTAGCGATTCTTGGGGAAGTGCAGAGGGGTCAAGCTCTGTCCTCTTTCCAACAGGCAAAGCCTGTTTCGACCTTCGGCGAGATTTACTCTCGCATTTGTTTAAAATGCTTACTCTTACTGAGACGCAGGTCAATGCAACGGCCGCCGAGGTAAACATATGATCCGCGACTCTCGGCGCCTCCAAAAACAGGTGACACAGCAACGCACTGTCGTGTGCCACTGTCGAATTACCGCGTGTTATGGGCGAAATCAAATGCATCGCTAACAGGCAGCACAGCAAGCACAGGCAGCAAGCACAGGCAGCACAGCAAGCACAGGCAGCAAGCACAGGCAGCAAGCACAGGCAGCAAGCACAGGCAGCACAGCAAGCACAGGCAGCAAGCACAGGCAGCACAGCAAGCACAGGCAGCAAGCACAGGCAGCACTGCAAGCACAGGCAGCAAGGACAGGCAGCACAGCAAGCACAGGCAGCACAGCAAGCACTGGCAGCAAGCAGAGGCAGCACAGCAAGCACAGGCAGCAAGCACAGGCAGCACAGCAAGCACAGGCAGCACAGCAAGCACAGGCAGCATAGCACAGGCAGCAAGCATAGGCAGCAAGCACAGGCAGCACAGCAAGCACAGACAGCAAGCACAGGCAGCACAGCAAGCACAGGCAGCAAGCACAGGCAGCACAGCAAGCACAGGCAGCAAGCACAGGCAGCACAGCAAGCACAGGCAGCAAGCACAGGCAGCACAGGCAGCACAGGCAGCACAGGCAGCACAGCAAACACAGGCAGCACAGCAAGCACAGGCAGCAAGCACAGGCAGCTATCACAGGCAGCACAGCAAGCACAGGCAGCAAGCACAGGCAGCACAGGCAGCACAGCGAGCACAGGCAGCACAGCAAGCACAGGCAGCAAGCACAGGCAGCGCAGCAAGCACAGGCAGCAAGCACAGGCAGCACAGCAAGCACAGGCAGCAAGCACGGGCAGCACAGCAAGAATAGGCAGCAAACACAGGCAGCACAGCAAGCACAGGCAGCACAGCAAGCACAGGCAGCAAGCACAGGCAGCACAGCAAGCACAGGCAGCAAGCACAGGCAGCACAGCAAGCACAGGCAGCACAGCAAACACAGGCTGCACAGCAAGCACAGGCAGCACAGCAAGCACAGGCAGCACAGCAAACACAGGCAGCACAGCAAGCACAGGCAGCACAGCAAGCACAGGCAGCAAGCACAGGCAGCACAGCAAGCACAGGCAAGTTAGAAACCCGCAAAATAGCTCGACGAGATGAGTTCGTTTTAGCGATTCTGGGGGAAGTGCAGAGGGGTCAACCTCCGTCCTCTTTCCAACAGGCAAAGCCTGCTCCGATCTTCAGCGAGATTCACTCTCGCATTTGTTTACAATGCTTACTCTTACTGAGACGCAGGTCAATGCACCGGCCGCCGAGGTAAACATATGATCCGCGACTCTCGGCGCCTCCAAAAACAGGTGACACAGCAACGCACTGTCGTGTGCCACTGTCGAATTACCGCGTGTTATGGGCGAAATCAAATGCATCGCTAACAGGCAGCACAGCAAGCACAGGCAGCAAGCACAGGCAGCTTGCACAGGCAGCATAGCAAGCACACCAAGCACAGGCAGCAAGCACAGGCAGCAAGCACAGGCAGCACAGAAAGCACAGGCAGCAAGCACAGTCAGCACAGCAAGCACAGGCAGCGCAGCAAGCACAGGCAGCACAGCAAGCACAAACAGCAAGCACAGGCAGCACAGCAAGCACAGGCAGCAAGCACAGGCAGCACAGGCAGCACAGCAAACACAGGCAGCACAGCAAGCACAGGCAGCACAGCAAGCACAGGCAGCACAGCAAACACAGGCAGCACAGCAAGCACAGGCAGCACGGCAAACACAGGCAGCACAGCAAGCACAGGCAGCAAGCACAGGCAGCACAGCAAGCACAGGCAGCAAGCACAGGCAGCACAGCAAGCACAGGCAAGTTAGAAACCCGCAAAATAGCTCGACGAGATGAGTTCGTTTTAGCGATTCTGGGGGAAGTGCAGAGGGGTCAACCTCCGTCCTCTTTTCAACAGGCAAAGCCTGCTCCGATCTTCGGCGAGATTCACTCTCGCATTTGTTTACAATGCTTACTCTTACTGGGACGCAGGTCAATGCACCGGCCGCCGAGGTAAACATATGATCCGCGACTCTCGGCGCCTCCAAAAACAGGTGACACAGCAACGCACTGTCGTGTGCCACTGTCGAATTACCGCGTGTTATGGGCGAAATCAAATGCATCGCTAACAGGCAGCACAGCAAGCACAGGCAGCAAGCACACGCAGCACAGCAAGCACAGGCAGCAAGCACAGGCAGCACAGCAAGCACAGGCAGCACAGCAGGCACAGGCAGCAAGCACAGGCAGCACAGCAATCACAGGCAGCACAGCACAGGCAGCACAGCAAGCACAGGCAGCACAGCAAACACAGGCAGCACAGCAAGCACAGGCAGCACAGCACAGGCAGCACAGCAAGCACAGGCAGCACAGCAAGCATAGGCAGCAAGCACAGGCAGCAGAGCAAGCACAGGCAGCAAGCACAGGCAGCACAGCAAGCACAGGCAGCAAGCACAGGCAGCACAGGCAGCACAGGCAGGAAGCACAGGCAGCACAGCAAGCACAGGCAGCAAGCACAGGCAGCACAGCAAGCACAGGCAGCAAGCACAGGCAGCACAGCAAGCACAGGCAGCACAGCAGCACAGGCGGCACAGCAAGCACAGGCAGCAAGCACAGGCAGCAAGCAAAGGCAGCACAGCAAGCACAGGCAGCAAGCACAGGCAGCACAGCAAGCACACGCAGCGCAGCAAGCACAGGCAGCACAGCAAGCACAGGCAGCACAACAAGCACAGGCAGCATAGCACAGGCAGCACAGCAAGCACAGACAGCAAGCACAGGCAGCACAACAAGCACAGGCAGCATAGCACAGGCAGCACAGCAAGCACAGACAGCAAGCACAGGCAGCAAGCACAGGCAGCACAGCAAGCACAGGCAGCACAACAAGCACAGGCGGCACAGCAAGCACAGGCAGCAAGCACAGGCAGCACAGGAAGCACAGCAAGCACAGGCAGCAAGCACAGGCAGCAAGCACAGGCAGCACAGCAAGCACAGGCAGCAAGCACAGGCAGCACAGCAAGCACAGGCAGCACAACAAGCACAGGCGGCACAGCAAGCACAGGCAGCAAGCTCAGGCAGCAAGCACAGGCAGCACAGCAAGCACAGGCAGCAAGCACAGGCAGCAAGCACAGGCAGCACAGCAAGCACAGGCAGCACAACAAGCACAGGCGGCACAGCAAGCACAGGCAGCAAGCTCAGGCAGCAAGCACAGGCAGCACAGCAAGCACAGGCAGCAAGCACAGGCAGCACAGCAAGCACAGGCAGCAAGCACAGGCATGTTAGAGACCCGCAAAATAGCTCGACGTAATGTGTTCGTTTTAGCGATTCTGGGGGAAGTGCAGAGGGGTCAAGCTCCGTCCTCTTTCCAACAGGCAAAGCCTGCTCCGATCTTCAGCGAGATTCACTCTCGCATTTGTTTAAAATGCTTACTCTTACTGAGACGCAGGTCATTGCACCGGCCGCCGAGGTAAACATATGATCCGCGACTCTCGGCGCTTCCAACAACCGGTGACACAGCAACGCACCGTCGTGTGCCACTGTGGAATTACCGCGTGTTATGGGCGAAAACAAATGCATCGCTAACAGGCAGCACAGCAAGCACAGGCAGCACAGCAAGCACAGGCAGCAAGCACAGGCAGCACAGCAAGCACAGGCAGCAAGCACAGGCAGCACAGCAAGCACAGGCAGCACAGCAAGCACAGGCAGCAAGCACAGGCAGCAAGCACTGGCAGCAAGCACAGGCAGCGCAGCAAGCACAGGTAGCACAGCAAGCACAGGCAGCACAGGCAGCATAGCACAGGCAGCAAGCACAGGCAGCACAGCAAGCACAGGCAGCACAGGCAGCACAGGCAGCATAGCAAGCACAGGCAGCAAGCACAGACAGCAAGCACAGACAGCACAGCAAACACAGGCAGCAAGCACAGGCAGCACAGCAAGCACAGGCAGCAAGCACAGGCAGCACATCAAGCACAGGCAGCACAGCAAGCACAGGCATGTTAGAAACCCGCAAAATAGCTCGACGAGATGTGTTCGTTTTTTTAGCGATTCTTGGGGAAGTGCAGAGGGGTCAAGCTCCGTCCTCTTTCCAACAGGCAAAGCCTGAAATCAAATGCATCGCTAACAGGCAGCACAGCAAGCACAGGCAGCACAGGAAACACAGGCAGCAAGCACAGGCAGCACAGCAAGCACAGGCAGCAAGCACAGGCAGCACAGCAAACACAGGCAGCACAGCAAGCACAGGCAGCACAGCACAGGCAGCACAGCAAGCACAGGCAGCAAGCACAGGCAGCGCAGCAAGCACAGGCAGCATAGCAAGCACAGGCAGCATAGCACAGTCTGCAAGCACAGGCAGCACAGCAAGCACAGGCAGCACAGGCAGCACAGGCAGCATAGCAAGCACAGCAAGCACAGGCAGCAAGCACAGACAGCAAGGACAGGCAGCACAGGCAGCAAGCACAGGCAGCACAGCAAGCACAGGCAGCAAGCACAGGCAGCACAGCAAGCACAGGCAGCACAGCAAGCACAGGCAGCACAGCAAGCACAGGCAGCAAGCACAGGCAGCACAGCAAGCACAGGCAGCAGAGGCAGCACAGCAAACACAGGCAGCAAGCACAGACAGCAAGCACAGACAGCACAGCAAACACAGGCAGCAAGCACAGGCAGCACAGCAAGCACAGGCAGCAAGCACAGGCAGCACAGCAAACACAGGCAGCACAGCAAGCACAGGCAGCACAGGCAGCACAGCAAGCACAGGCAGCACAGCAAGCACAGGCAGCACAGCAAGCACAGGCAGCAAGCACAGGCAGCACAGCAAGCACAGGCAGCAAGCACAGGCAGCACAGCAAGCACAGGCAGCATAGCAAGCACAGCAAGCACAGGCAGCAAGCACAGGCAGCACAGCAAGCACAGGCAGCACAGCAAGCACAGACAGCAAGCACAGGCAGCACAGGCAGCACAGCAAGTACAGGCAGGAAGCACAAGCAGCACAGGCAGCACAGCAAGCACAGGCAGCAAGCACAAGCAGCACAGCAAGCACAGGCAGCAAGCACAGGCAGCACAGCAAGCACAGGCAGCACAGCAAGCACAGGCAGCAAGCACAGGCAGCAAGCACAGGCAGCGCAGCAAGCACAGGTAGCACAGCAAGCACAGGCAGCACAGCAAGCACAGGCAGCATAGCACAGGCAGCAAGCACAGGCAGCAAGCACAGGCAGCAAGCACAGGCAGCACAGGCAGCACAGGCAGCATAGCAAGCACAGCAAGCACAGGCAGCAAGCACAGACAGCAAGCACAGACAGCACAGCAAACACAGGCAGCAAGCACAGGCAGCACAGCAAGCACAGGCAGCAAGCACAGGCAGCACATCAAGCACAGGCAGCACAGCAAGCACAGGCATGTTAGAAACCCGCAAAATAGCTCGACGAGATGTGTTCGTTTTTTAGCGATTCTTGGGGAAGTGCAGAGGGGTCAAGCTCCGTCCTCTTTCCAACAGGCAAAGCCTGAAATCAAATGCATCGCTAACAGGCAGCACAGCAAGCACAGGCAGCACAGGAAACACAGGCAGCAAGCACAGGCAGCACAGCAAACACAGGCAGCACAGCAAGCACAGGCAGCACAGCACAGGCAGCACAGGCAGCACAGCAGCACAGGCAGCAAGCACAGGCAGCAAGCACAGGCAGCAAGCACAGGCAGCAAGCACAGGCAGCACAGCAAGCACAGGCAGCAAGCACAGGCAGCACAACAAGCACAGACAGCAAGCACAGGCAGCACAGGCAGCACAGCAAGCACAGGCAGGAAGCACAAGCAGCACAGGCAGCACAGCAAGCACAGGCAGCAAGCACAGGCAGCACAGCAAGCACAGGCAGCAAGCACAGGCAGCAAGCACAGGCAGCACAGCAAGCACAGGCAGCAAGGACAGGCAGCACAGCAAGCACAGGCAGCAGCACAGGCAGCACAGCAAGCACAGGCAGCAAACACACTCAGCACAGCAAGCACAGGCAGCACAGCAGCACAGGCAGCACAGCAAGCACAGGCAGCAAGCACAGGCACCACAGCAAGCACAGGCAGCAAGCACAGGCAGCACAGGCAGCACAGCAAGCACAGGCAGCAAGCACAGGCAGCACAGCAAGCACAGTCAGCAAGCACAGGCATGTTAGAAACCCGCAAAATAGCTCGACGAGATGTATTCGTTTTAGCGCTTCTGGGGGAAGTGCAGAGGGGTCAACCTCCGTCCTCTTTTTAACAGGCAAAGCCTGCTCCGTTCTTCGGCGAGATTAACTCTCGCATTTGTTTACAATGCTTACTCTTACTGAGACGCAGGTCAATGCACCGACCGCCGAGGTAAACATATGAACCGCGACTCTCGGCGCCTCCAAAAACAGGTGACACAGCAACGCACCGTCGTGTGCCACTGTCGAATTACCGCGTGTTATGGGCGAAATCAAATGCATCGCTAACAGGCAGCACAGCAAGCACAGGCAGCAAGCACAGGCAGCACAGCAAGCACAGGCAGCACAGCAAACACAGGCAGCTTGCACAGGAAGCATAGCAAGCACAGCAAGCACAGGCAGCAAGCACAGGCAGCACAGCAAGCACAGACAGCAAGGACAGGCAGCACAGGCAGCACAGCAAGAACAGGCAGCAAGCACAGGCAGCACAGGCAGCACAACAAGTACAGGCGGCACAGCAAGCACAGGCAGCAAGCACAGGCAGCAAGCACAGGCAGCACAGCAAACACAGGCAGCACAGCAAGCACAGGCAGCACAGCACAGGCAGCACAGCAAGCACAGGCAGCAAGCACAGGCAGCACAGCAAGCACAGGCAGCAACCACAGGCAGCACAGGCAGCAAGCACAGGCAGCACAGCAAGCACAGGCAGCAAGCACAGGCAGCACAGCACAGGCAGCACAGCAAGCACAGGCAGCAAGCACAGGCAGCACAGCAAGCACAGGCAGCAAGCACAGGCAGCACAGCAAGCACAGGCAACACAGTAAGCACAGGCAGCAAGCACAGGCAGCACAGCAACCACAGGCAGCACAGCACAGGCAGCACAGCAAGCACAGGCAGCACAGCAAGCACAGGCAGCAAGCACAGGCAGCACAGCAAGCACAGGCAGCAAGCACAGGCAGCACAGCAAGCAAGGGCAGCAAGCACAGGCAGCACAGGCAGCATAGCAAGCACAGCAAGCACAGGCAGCAAGCACAGGCAGCACAGCAAGCACAGGCAGCACAGCACAGGCATTACAGGCAGCACAGCAAGCACAGGCAGGAAGCACAAGCAGCACAGGCAGCACAGCAAGCACAGGCAGCAAGCACAAGCAGCACAGCAAGCACAGGCAGCAAGCACAGGCAGCACAGCAAGCACAGGCAGCACAGCAAGCACAGGCAGCACATCAAGCACAGGCAGCACAGCAAGCACAGGCAGCAGCACAGGCAGCAGCACAGGCAGCACAGCAAGCACAGGCAGCAAACACACTCAGCACAGCAAGCACAGGCAGCACAGCAGCACAGGCAGCACAGCAAGCACAGGCAGCAAGCACAGGCACCACAGCAAGCACAGGCAGCAAGCACAGGCAGCACAGGCAGCACAGCAAGCACAGGCAGCAAGCACAGGCAGCACAGCAAGCACAGTCAGCAAGCACAGGCATGTTAGAAACCCGCAAAATAGCTCGACGAGATGTATTCGTTTTAGCGCTTCTGGGGGAAGTGCAGAGGGGTCAACCTCCGTCCTCTTTTTAACAGGCAAAGCCTGCTCCGTTCTTCGGCGAGATTAACTCTCGCATTTGTTTACAATGCTTACTCTTACTGAGACGCAGGTCAATGCACCGACCGCCGAGGTAAACATATGAACCGCGACTCTCGGCGCCTCCAAAAACAGGTGACACAGCAACGCACCGTCGTGTGCCACTGTCGAATTACCGCGTGTTATGGGCGAAATCAAATGCATCGCTAACAAGCAGCACAGCAAGCACAGGCAGCAAGCACAGGCAGCACAGCAAGCACAGGCAGCACAGCAAACACAGGCAGCTTGCACAGGAAGCATAGCAAGCACAGCAAGCACAGGCAGCAAGCACAGGCAGCACAGCAAGCACAGACAGCAAGGACAGGCAGCACAGGCAGCACAGCAAGAACAGGCAGCAAGCACAGGCAGCACAGGCAGCACAACAAGTACAGGCGGCACAGCAAGCACAGGCAGCAAGCACAGGCAGCAAGCACAGGCAGCACAGCAAACACAGGCAGCACAGCAAGCACAGGCAGCACAGCACAGGCAGCACAGCAAGCACAGGCAGCAAGCACAGGCAGCACAGCAAGCACAGGCAGCAAGCACAGGCAGCACAGGCAGCAAGCACAGGCAGCACAGCAAGCACAGGCAGCAAGCACAGGCAGCACAGCACAGGCAGCACAGCAAGCACAGGCAGCAAGCACAGGCAGCACAGCAAGCACAGGCAGCAAGCACAGGCAGCACAGCAAGCACAGGCAACACAGTAAGCACAGGCAGCAAGCACAGGCAGCACAGCAACCACAGGCAGCACAGCACAGGCAGCACAGCAAGCACAGGCAGCACAGCAAGCACAGGCAGCAAGCACAGGCAGCACAGCAAGCACAGGCAGCAAGCACAGGCAGCACAGCAAGCAAGGGCAGCAAGCACAGGCAGCACAGGCAGCATAGCAAGCACAGCAAGCACAGGCAGCAAGCACAGGCAGCACAGCAAGCACAGGCAGCACAGCACAGGCATTACAGGCAGCACAGCAAGCACAGGCAGGAAGCACAAGCAGCACAGGCAGCACAGCAAGCACAGGCAGCAAGCACAGGCAGCACAGCAAGCACAGGCAGCAAGCACAGGCAGCACAGCAAGCACAGGCAGCACAGGCAGCACATCAAGCACAGGCAGCACAGCAAGCACAGGCATGTTAGAAACCCGCAAAATAGCTCGACGAGATGTGTTCGTTTTTTAGCGATTCTTGGGGAAGTGCAGAGGGGTCAAGCTCCGTCCTCTTTCCAACAGGCAAAGCCTGAAATCAAATGCATCGCTAACAGGCAGCACAGCAAGCACAGGCAGTACAGGAAACACAGGCAGCAAGCACAGGCAGCACAGCAAGCACAGGCAGCAAGCACAGGCAGCACAGCAAGCACAGGCAGCACAGCAAACACAGGCAGCACAGCAAGCACAGGCAGCACAGCACAGGCAGCACAGCAAGCACAGGCAGCAAGCACAGGCAGCACAGACAGCAAGCACAGGCAGCACAGCAAACACAGGCAGCAAGCACAGGCAGCACAGCAAGCACAGGCAGCAAGCACAGGCAGCAGAGCAAGCACAGGCAGCAAGCACAGGCAGCACAGCAAGCACAGGCAGCACAGGCAGCACAGCAAACACAGGCAGCACAGCAGCACAGGCAGCAAGCACAGGCAGCACAGGCAGCACAGCAGCACAGGCAGCAAGCACAGGCAGCAAGCACAGGCAGCAAGCACAGGCAGCACAGCAAGCACAGGCAGCAAGCACAGGCAGCACAACAAGCACAGACAGCAAGCACAGGCAGCACAGGCAGCACAGCAAGCACAGGCAGGAAGCACAAGCAGCACAGGCAGCAAGCACAGGCAGCACAGCACAGGCAGCACAGCAAGCACAGGCAGCAAGCACAGGCAGCGCAGGCAGCAAGCACAGGCAGCACAGCAAACACAGGCAGCAAGCACAGGCAGCACAGCAAGCACAGGCAGCAAGCACAGGCGGCAGAGCAAGCACAGGCAGCAAGCACAGGCAGCACAGCAAGCACAGGCAGCACAGGCAGCACAGCAAACACAGGCAGCACAGCAGCACAGGCAGCAAGCACAGGCAGCACATGCAGCACAGCAGCACAGGCAGCAAGCACAGGCAGCAAGCACAGGCAGCAAGCACAAGCAGCACAGCAAGCACAGGCAGCACAACAAGCACAGACAGCAAGCACAGGCAGCACAGGCAGCACAGAAAGCACAGGCAGCACAGCAAGCACAGGCAGGAAGCACAAGCAGCACAGGCAGCACAGCAAGCACAGGCAGCAAGCACAGGCAGCACAGCACAGGCAGCACAGCACAGGCAGCACAGCAAGCACAGGCAGCAAGCACAGGCAGCACAGGCAGCAAGCACAGGCAGCACAGCAAACACAGGCAGCAAGCACAGGCAGCACAGCAAGCACAGGCAGCACAGGCAGCACAGCAAGCACAGGCAGCAAGCACAGGCAGCACAGCAAGCACAGGCAGCAAGCACAGGTAGCACAGCAAGCACAGGCAGCAAGCACAGGCAGCAAGCACAGGCAGCACAGCAAGTACAGGCAGCACAGCAAGCACAGGCAGCAAGCAAGCACAGGCAGCACACCAAGCACAGGCAGCACAGCAAGCACAGGCAGCAAGCACAGGCAACACAGCAAGCACAGGCAGCAAGCACAGGCAGCACAGCAAGCACAGGCAGCAAGCACAGGCATGTTAGAAACCCGCAAAATAGCTCGACGAGATGTGTTCCTTTTAGCGATTCTGGGGGAAGTGCAGAGGGATCAAGCTCCGTCCTCTTTCCAACAGGCAAAGCCTGCTCCGATCGTCGGCGAGATTCACTCTCGCATTTGTGTACAATGCTTACTCTTACTGAGACGCAGGTCAATGCACCGGCCGCCGAGGTAAACATATGATCCGCGACTCTCGGCGCCTCCAAAAACAGGTGACACAGCAACGCACTGTCGTATGCCACTGTCGAATTACCGCGTGTTATGGGCGAAATCAAATGCATCGCTAACAGGCAGCACAGCAAGCACAGGCAGCAAGCACAGGCAGCAAACACAGGCAGCACAGCAAGCACAGGCAGCAAGCACAGGCAGCACAGCAAACACAGGCAGCACAGCAAGCACAGGCAGACAGCACAGGCAGCACAGCAAACACAGGCAGCAAGCACAGGCAGCACAGCAAGCACAGGCAGCAAGCACAGGCAGCACAGGAAGCACAGGCAGCACAGCAAGCACAGGCAGCAAGCACAGGCAGCACAGGCAGCACAGCAAACACAGGCAGCACAGCAAGCACAGGCAGCAAGCACAGGCAGCAAGCACAGGCAGCACAGCTAGCACAGGCAGCAAGCACAGGCAGCACAGGCAGCACAGCGAGCACAGGAAGCACAGCGAGCACAGGCAGCAAGCACAGGCAGCGCAGCAAGCACAGGCAGCAAGCACAGGCAGCACAGCAAGCACAGGCAGCACAGGAAACACATGCAGCCCAACAAGCACAGGCAGCAAGCAGAGGCAGCACAGCAAGCACAGGCAGCACAGTAAGCACAGGCAGCAAGCACAGGCAGCACAGCAAGCACAGGCGGCAAGCACAGGCAGCACAGGCAGCAAGCACAGGCAGCTCAGGCAGCGAGCACAGGCAGCACAGCAAGCACAGGCAGCAAGCACAGGCAGCACAGCAAGCACAGGCAGCAAGCACAGGCAGCTCAGGCAGCGAGCACAGGCAGCACAGCAAGCACAGGCAGCGCAGCAAGCACAGGCAGCACAGCAAGCACAGGCAGCAAGCCCAGGCAGCACAGCAAGCACAGGCAGCAAGCACAGGCAGCACAGCAAGCACAGGCAGCACAGCAAGCACAGGCAGCAAGCACAGGCAGCAAACACAGGCAGCACAGCAAGCACAGGCAGCACAGCAAGCACAGGCAGCAAGCACAGGCAGCACAGCAAACACAGGCAGCACAGCAAGCACAGGCAGCAAGCACAGGCAGCAAACACAGGCAGCACAGCAAGTACAGCAAGCCCAGGCAGCAAGCACAGGCAGCACAGCAAGCACAGGCAGCAAGCACAGGCAGCACAGCAAGCACAGGCAGCAAGCACAGGCAGCACAGCAAGCACAGGCAGCAAGCACAGGTATGTCAGAAACCCGTAAAATAGCTCGACGAGATGTGTTCGTTTTAGCGATTCTGGGGGAAATGCAGAGGGGTCAAGCTCCGTCCTCTTTCCAACAGGCAAAGCCTGCTCCGATCTTCGGCGAGTTTCAATCTCGCATTTGTTTACAATGCTTACTCTTACTGAGACACAGGTCAATGCACCGGCCGCCGAGGTAAACATATGATCCGCGACTCTCGGCGCCTCCAAAAACAGGTGACACAGCAACGCACTGTCGTGTGCCACTGTCGAATTACCGCGTGTCATGGGCGAAATCAAATGCATCGCTAACAGGCAGCACAGCAAGCAGAGGCAGCAAGCACAGGCAGCACAGCAAGCACAGGCAGCACAGCAAGCACAGGCAGAAAGCACAGGCAGCACAGCAAGCACAGGCAGAAAGCACAGGCAGCACAGCACGCACAGGCAGCACAGCAAGCACAGGCAGCAAGCACAGGCAGCACAGCAAGCACAGGCAGCACACCAAGCACAGGCAGCACAGCAAGCACAGGCAGCAAGCACAGGCAGCACAGCAAACATAGGCAGCAAGCACAGGCAGCACAGCAAGCACAGGCAGCAAGCACAGGCAGCAAACACAGGCAGCACAGCAAGCACAGGCAGCACAGCAAACACAGGCAGCACAGCAAGCACAGACAGCAAGCACAGGCAGCACAGCAAGCACAGGCAGCAAGCACAGGCAGCAAACACAGGCAGCACAGCAAGCACAGGCAGCAAGCACAGGCAGCACAGCAAGCACAGACAGCACAGCAAACACAGGCAGCACAGCAAGCACAGGCAGCAAGCACAGGCAGCACAGCAAACACAGGCAGCACAGCAAGCCCAGGCAGCAAGCACAGGCAGCACAGCAAGCACAGGCAGCAAGCACAGGCAGCACAGGCAGCACAGCGAGCACAGGAAGCACAGCAAGCACAGGCAGCAAGCACAGGCAGCACAGCAAGCACAGGCAGCAAGCTCAGGCAGCACAGCAAGCACAGGCAGCAAGCAAGCACAGGCAGCACACCAAGCACAGGCAGCACAGGCAGCACAGCAAGCACAGGCAGCAAGCACAGGCAGCACAGCAAGCACAGGCAGCACAGGCAGCAAGCACAGGCAACACAGCAAGCACAGGCAGCGCCGCAAGCACAGGCATGTTTGAAATCCGCAAAATAGCTCGACGAGATGTGTTCGTTTTAGCGATTCTGGGGGAAGTGCAGAGGGGTCAAGCTCCGTCCTCTTTCCAACAGGCAAAGCCTGCTCCGATCGTCGGCGAGATTCACTCTCGTATTTGTTTACAATTCTTACTCTTACTGAGACGCAGGTCAATGCACCGGCCGCCGAGGTAAACATATGATCCGCGACTCTCGGCACCTCCAAAAACAGGTGACACAGCAACGCACTGTCGTATGCCACTGTCGAATTACCGCGTGTTATGGGCGAAATCAAATGCATCGCTAACAGGCAGCACAGCAAGCACAGGCAGCAAGCACAGGCAGCACAGCAAGCACAGGCAGCAAGCACAGGCAGCACAGCAAGCACAGGCAGCAAGCACAGGCAGCACAGCAAGCACAGGCAGCAAGCACAGGCAGCACAGCAAGCACAGGCAGCACAGCAAGCACAGGCAGCAAGCACAGGCAGCACAGGCAGCACAGCAAACACAGGCAGCACAGCAAGCACAGGCAGCAAGCACAGGCAGCTATCACAGGCAGCACAGCAAGCACAGGCAGCAAGCACAGGCAGCACAGGCAGCACAGCGAGCACAGGCAGCACAGCAAGCACAGGCAGCAAGCACAGGCAGCGCAGCAAGCACAGGCAGCAAGCACAGGCAGCACAGCAAGCACAGGCAGCAAGCACGGGCAGCACAGCAAGAATAGGCAGCAAACACAGGCAGCACAGCAAGCACAGGCAGCACAGCAAGCACAGGCAGCAAGCACAGGCAGCACAGCAAGCACAGGCAGCAAGCACAGGCAGCACAGCAAACACAGGCAGCACAGCGAGCACAGGCAGCACAGCAAACACAGGCAGCACAGCAAGCACAGGCAGCAAAGCAAACACAGGCAGCACAGCAAGCACAGGCAGCAAGCACAGGCAACACAGCAAGCACAGGCAGCAAGCACAGGCAGCACAGCAAGCACAGGCAAGTTAGAAACCCGCAAAATAGCTCGACGAGATGAGTTCGTTTTAGCGATTCTGGGGGAAGTGCAGAGGGGTCAACCTCCGTCCTCTTTTCAACAGGCAAAGCCTGCTCCGATCTTCGGCGAGATTCACTCTCGCATTTGTTTACAATGCTTACTCTTACTGAGACGCAGGTCAATGCACCGGCCGCCGAGGTAAACATATGATCCGCGACTCTCGGCGCCTCCAAAAACAGGTGACACAGCAACGCACTGTCGTGTGCCACTGTCGAATTACCGCGTGTTATGGGCGAAATCAAATGCATCGCTAACAGGCAGCACAGCAAGCACAGGCAGCACAGCAAGCACAGGCAGCAAGCACAGGCAGCACAGCAAGCACAGGCAGCACAGCAAGCACAGGCAGCACAGCAGCACAGGCGGCACAGCAAGCACAGGCAGCAAGCACAGGCAGCAAGCAAAGGCAGCACAGCAAGCACAGGCAGCAAGCACAGGCAGCACAGCAAGCACACGCAGCGCAGCAAGCACAGGCAGCACAGCAAGCACAGACAGCACAGCAAGCACAGGCAGCACAGCAAGCACAGGCAGCAAGCACAAGCAGCACAGCAAGCACAGGCAGCTCAGGCAGCAAGCACAGGCAGCACAGCAAGCACAGGCAGCAAGCACAGGCAGCACAGCAAGCACAGGCAGCACAGTAAGCACAGGCAGCAAGCACAGGCAGCACAGCAAGCACAGGCGGCAAGCACAGGCAGCACAGGCAGCAAGCACAGGCAGCTCAGGCAGCGAGCACAGGCAGCACAGCAAGCACAGGCAGCAAGCACAGGCAGCACAGCAAGCACAGGCAGCAAGCACAGGCAGCTCAGGCAGCGAGCACAGGCAGCACAGCAAGCACAGGCAGCGCAGCAAGCACAGGCAGCACAGCAAGCACAGGCAGCAAGCCCAGGCAGCACAGCAAGCACAGGCAGCAAGCACAGGCAGCACAGCAAGCACAGGCAGCACAGCAAGCACAGGCAGCAAGCACAGGCAGCAAACACAGGCAGCACAGCAAGCACAGGCAGCACAGCAAGCACAGGCAGCAAGCACAGGCAGCACAGCAAACACAGGCAGCACAGCAAGCACAGGCAGCACAGCAAGCACAGGCAGCAAGCACAGGCAGCAAACACAGGCAGCACAGCAAGTACAGCAAGCACAGGCAGCAAGCACAGGCAGCACAGCAAGCACAGGCAGCAAGCACAGGCAGCACAGCAAGCACAGGCAGCAAGCACAGGCAGCACAGCAAGCACAGGCAGCAAGCACAGGTATGTCAGAAACCCGTAAAATAGCTCGACGAGATGTGTTCGTTTTAGCGATTCTGGGGGAAATGCAGAGGGGTCAAGCTCCGTCCTCTTTCCAACAGGCAAAGCCTGCTCCGATCTTCGGCGAGTTTCAATCTCGCATTTGTTTACAATGCTTACTCTTACTGAGACACAGGTCAATGCACCGGCCGCCGAGGTAAACATATGATCCGCGACTCTCGGCGCCTCCAAAAACAGGTGACACAGCAACGCACTGTCGTGTGCCACTGTCGAATTACCGCGTGTCATGGGCGAAATCAAATGCATCGCTAACAGGCAGCACAGCAAGCAGAGGCAGCAAGCACAGGCAGCACAGCAAGCACAGGCAGCACAGCAAGCACAGGCAGAAAGCACAGGCAGCACAGCAAGCACAGGCAGAAAGCACAGGCAGCACAGCACGCACAGGCAGCACAGCAAGCACAGGCAGCAAGCACAGGCAGCACAGCAAGCACAGGCAGCACACCAAGCACAGGCAGCACAGCAAGCACAGGCAGCAAGCACAGGCAGCACAGCAAACATAGGCAGCAAGCACAGGCAGCACAGCAAGCACAGGCAGCAAGCACAGGCAGCAAACACAGGCAGCACAGCAAGCACAGGCAGCAAGCACAGGCAGCAAACACAGGCAGCACAGCAAGCACAGGCAGCACAGCAAGTACAGCAAGCACAGGCAGCAAGCACAGGCAGCACAGCAAGCACAGGCAGCAAGCACAGGCAGCAAGCACAGGCAGCACAGCAAGCACTGGCAGCAAGCACAGGCAGCACAGCAAGCACAGCCAGCACACCAAGCACAGGCAGCACAGCAAGCACAGCAAGGACAGGTAGCAAGCACAGGCAGCACAGCAAGCACAGGCAGCAAGCACAGGCAGCAACGCAAGCACAGGCAGCACACCAAGCACAGGCAGCACAGCAAGCACAGGCAGCAAGCACAGGCAGCTATCACAGGCAGCACAGCAAGCACAGGCAGCAAGCACAGGCAGCACAGGCAGCACAGCGAGCACAGGCAGCACAGCAAGCACAGGCAGCAAGCACAGGCAGCGCAGCAAGCACAGGCAGCAAGCACAGGCAGCACAGCAAGCACAGGCAGCAAGCACGGGCAGCACAGCAAGAATAGGCAGCAAACACAGGCAGCACAGCAAGCACAGGCAGCAAGCACAGGCAGCACAGCAAGCACAGGCAGCAAGCACAGGCAGCACAGCAAGCACAGGCAGCACAGCAAACACAGGCTGCACAGCAAGCACAGGCAGCACAGCAAGCACAGGCAGCACAGCAAACACAGGCAGCACAGCAAGCACAGGCAGCAAGCACAGGCAGCACAGCAAGCACAGGCAAGTTAGAAACCCGCAAAATAGCTCGACGAGATGAGTTCGTTTTAGCGATTCTGGGGGAAGTGCAGAGGGGTCAACCTCCGTCCTCTTTCCAACAGGCAAAGCCTGCTCCGATCTTCAGCGAGATTCACTCTCGCATTTGTTTACAATGCTTACTCTTACTGAGACGCAGGTCAATGCACCGGCCGCCGAGGTAAACATATGATCCGCGACTCTCGGCGCCTCCAAAAACAGGTGACACAGCAACGCACTGTCGTGTGCCACTGTCGAATTACCGCGTGTTATGGGCGAAATCAAATGCATCGCTAACAGGCAGCACAGCAAGCACAGGCAGCAAGCACAGGCAGCTTGCACAGGCAGCATAGCAAGCACACCAAGCACAGGCAGCAAGCACAGGCAGCAAGCACAGGCAGCACAGAAAGCACAGGCAGCAAGCACAGTCAGCACAGCAAGCACAGGCAGCGCAGCAAGCACAGGCAGCACAGCAAGCACAAACAGCAAGCACAGGCAGCACAGCAAGCACAGGCAGCAAGCACAGGCAGCACAGGCAGCACAGCAAACACAGGCAGCACAGCAAGCACAGGCAGCACAGCAAGCACAGGCAGCACAGCAAACACAGGCAGCACAGCAAGCACAGGCAGCACGGCAAACACAGGCAGCACAGCAAGCACAGGCAGCAAGCACAGGCAGCACAGCAAGCACAGGCAGCAAGCACAGGCAGCACAGCAAGCACAGGCAAGTTAGAAACCCGCAAAATAGCTCGACGAGATGAGTTCGTTTTAGCGATTCTGGGGGAAGTGCAGAGGGGTCAACCTCCGTCCTCTTTTCAACAGGCAAAGCCTGCTCCGATCTTCGGCGAGATTCACTCTCGCATTTGTTTACAATGCTTACTCTTACTGGGACGCAGGTCAATGCACCGGCCGCCGAGGTAAACATATGATCCGCGACTCTCGGCGCCTCCAAAAACAGGTGACACAGCAACGCACTGTCGTGTGCCACTGTCGAATTACCGCGTGTTATGGGCGAAATCAAATGCATCGCTAACAGGCAGCACAGCAAGCACAGGCAGCAAGCACACGCAGCACAGCAAGCACAGGCAGCAAGCACAGGCAGCACAGCAAGCACAGGCAGCACAGCAGGCACAGGCAGCAAGCACAGGCAGCACAGCAATCACAGGCAGCACAGCACAGGCAGCACAGCAAGCACAGGCAGCACAGCAAACACAGGCAGCACAGCAAGCACAGGCAGCACAGCACAGGCAGCACAGCAAGCACAGGCAGCACAGCAAGCACAGGCAGCAAGCACAGGCAGCAGAGCAAGCACAGGCAGCAAGCACAGGCAGCAAGCACAGGCAGCACAGCAAGCACAGGCAGCACAACAAGCACAGGCGGCACAGCAAGCACAGGCAGCAAGCACAGGCAGCACAGGAAGCACAGCAAGCACAGGCAGCAAGCACAGGCAGCAAGCACAGGCAGCACAGCAAGCACAGGCAGCAAGCACAGGCAGCACAGCAAGCACAGGCAGCACAACAAGCACAGGCGGCACAGCAAGCACAGGCAGCAAGCTCAGGCAGCAAGCACAGGCAGCACAGCAAGCACAGGCAGCAAGCACAGGCAGCAAGCACAGGCAGCAAGCACAGGCAGCACAGCAAGCACAGGCAGCACAACAAGCACAGGCGGCACAGCAAGCACAGGCAGCAAGCTCAGGCAGCAAGCACAGGCAGCACAGCAAGCACAGGCAGCAAGCACAGGCAGCACAGCAAGCACAGGCAGCAAGCACAGGCATGTTAGAGACCCGCAAAATAGCTCGACGTAATGTGTTCGTTTTAGCGATTCTAGGGGAAGTGCAGAGGGGTCAAGCTCCGTCCTCTTTCCAACAGGCAAAGCCTGCTCCGATCTTCAGCGAGATTCACTCTCGCATTTGTTTAAAATGCTTACTCTTACTGAGACGCAGGTCATTGCACCGGCCGCCGAGGTAAACATATGATCCGCGACTCTCGGCGCTTCCAACAACCGGTGACACAGCAACGCACCGTCGTGTGCCACTGTGGAATTACCGCGTGTTATGGGCGAAAACAAATGCATCGCTAACAGGCAGCACAGCAAGCACAGGCAGCAAGCACAGGCAGCACAGCAAGCACAGGCAGCAAGCACAGGCAGCACAGCAAGCACAGGCAGCAAGCACAGGCAGCACAGCAAGCACAGGCAGCACAGCAAGCACAGGCAGCAAGCACAGGCAGCAAGCACTGGCAGCAAGCACAGGCAGCGCAGCAAGCACAGGTAGCACAGCAAGCACAGGCAGCACAGGCAGCATAGCACAGGCAGCAAGCACAGGCAGCTCAGCAAGCACAGGCAGCACAGGCAGCACAGGCAGCATAGCAAGCACAGGCAGCAAGCACAGACAGCAAGCACAGACAGCACAGCAAACACAGGCAGCAAGCACAGGCAGCACAGCAAGCACAGGCAGCAAGCACAGGCAGCACATCAAGCACAGGCAGCACAGCAAGCACAGGCATGTTAGAAACCCGCAAAATAGCTCGACGAGATGTGTTCGTTTTTTTAGCGATTCTTGGGGAAGTGCAGAGGGGTCAAGCTCCGTCCTCTTTACAACAGGCAAAGCCTGAAATCAAATGCATCGCTAACAGGCAGCACAGCAAGCACAGGCAGCACAGGAAACACAGGCAGCAAGCACAGGCAGCACAGCAAGCACAGGCAGCAAGCACAGGCAGCACAGCAAACACAGGCAGCACAGCAAGCACAGGCAGCACAGCACAGGCAGCACAGCAAGCACAGGCAGCAAGCACAGGCAGCGCAGCAAGCACAGGCAGCATAGCAAGCACAGGCAGCATAGCACAGTCTGCAAGCACAGGCAGCACAGCAAGCACAGGCAGCACAGGCAGCACAGGCAGCATAGCAAGCACAGCAAGCACAGGCAGCAAGCACAGACAGCAAGGACAGGCAGCACAGGCAGCAAGCACAGGCAGCACAGCAAGCACAGGCAGCAAGCACAGGCAGCACAGCAAGCACAGGCAGCACAGCAAGCACAGGCAGCACAGCAAGCACAGGCAGCAGAGGCAGCACAGCAAACACAGGCAGCAAGCACAGACAGCAAGCACAGACAGCACAGCAAACACAGGCAGCAAGCACAGGCAGCACAGCAAGCACAGGCAGCAAGCACAGGCAGCACAGCAAACACAGGCAGCACAGCAAGCACAGGCAGCACAGGCAGCACAGCAAGCACAGGCAGCACAGCAAGCACAGGCAGCAAGCACAGGCAGCACAGCAAGCACAGGCAGCAAGCACAGGCAGCACAGCAAGCACAGGCAGCATAGCAAGCACAGCAAGCACAGGCAGCAAGCACAGGCAGCACAGCAAGCACAGGCAGCACAGCAAGCACAGACAGCAAGCACAGGCAGCACAGGCAGCACAGCAAGTACAGGCAGGAAGCACAAGCAGCACAGGCAGCACAGCAAGCACAGGCAGCAAGCACAAGCAGCACAGGCAGCAAGCACAGGCAGCACAGCAAGCACAGGCAGCACAGCAAGCACAGGCAGCAAGCACAGGCAGCAAGCACAGGCAGCGCAGCAAGCACAGGTAGCACAGCAAGCACAGGCAGCACAGCAAGCACAGGCAGCATAGCACAGGCAGCAAGCACAGGCAGCAAGCACAGGCAGCAAGCACAGGCAGCACAGGCAGCACAGGCAGCATAGCAAGCACAGCAAGCACAGGCAGCAAGCACAGACAGCAAGCACAGACAGCACAGCAAACACAGGCAGCAAGCACAGGCAGCACAGCAAGCACAGGCAGCAAGCACAGGCAGCACATCAAGCACAGGCAGCACAGCAAGCACAGGCATGTTAGAAACCCGCAAAATAGCTCGACGAGATGTGTTCGTTTTTTAGCGATTCTTGGGGAAGTGCAGAGGGGTCAAGCTCCGTCCTCTTTCCAACAGGCAAAGCCTGAAATCAAATGCATCGCTAACAGGCAGCACAGCAAGCACAGGCAGCACAGGAAACACAGGCAGCAAGCACAGGCAGCACAGCAAACACAGGCAGCACAGCAAGCACAGGCAGCACAGCACAGGCAGCACAGGCAGCACAGCAGCACAGGCAGCAAGCACAGGCAGCAAGCACAGGCAGCAAGCACAGGCAGCAAGCACAGGCAGCACAGCAAGCACAGGCAGCAAGCACAGGCAGCACAACAAGCACAGACAGCAAGCACAGGCAGCACAGGCAGCACAGCAAGCACAGGCAGGAAGCACAAGCAGCACAGGCAGCAAGCACAGGCAGCACAGCAAGCACAGGCAGCAAGCACAGGCAGCAAGCACAGGCAGCACAGCAAGCACAGGCAGCAAGGACAGGCAGCACAGCAAGCACAGGCAGCAGCACAGGCAGCACAGCAAGCACAGGCAGCAAACACACTCAGCACAGCAAGCACAGGCAGCACAGCAGCACAGGCAGCACAGCAAGCACAGGCAGCAAGCACAGGCACCACAGCAAGCACAGGCAGCAAGCACAGGCAGCACAGGCAGCACAGCAAGCACAGGCAGCAAGCACAGGCAGCACAGCAAGCACAGTCAGCAAGCACAGGCATGTTAGAAACCCGCAAAATAGCTCGACGAGATGTATTCGTTTTAGCGCTTCTGGGGGAAGTGCAGAGGGGTCAACCTCCGTCCTCTTTTTAACAGGCAAAGCCTGCTCCGTTCTTCGGCGAGATTAACTCTCGCATTTGTTTACAATGCTTACTCTTACTGAGACGCAGGTCAATGCACCGACCGCCGAGGTAAACATATGAACCGCGACTCTCGGCGCCTCCAAAAACAGGTGACACAGCAACGCACCGTCGTGTGCCACTGTCGAATTACCGCGTGTTATGGGCGAAATCAAATGCATCGCTAACAGGCAGCACAGCAAGCACAGGCAGCAAGCACAGGCAGCACAGCAAGCACAGGCAGCACAGCAAACACAGGCAGCTTGCACAGGAAGCATAGCAAGCACAGCAAGCACAGGCAGCAAGCACAGGCAGCACAGCAAGCACAGACAGCAAGGACAGGCAGCACAGGCAGCACAGCAAGAACAGGCAGCAAGCACAGGCAGCACAGGCAGCACAACAAGTACAGGCGGCACAGCAAGCACAGGCAGCAAGCACAGGCAGCAAGCACAGGCAGCACAGCAAACACAGGCAGCACAGCAAGCACAGGCAGCACAGCACAGGCAGCACAGCAAGCACAGGCAGCAAGCACAGGCAGCACAGCAAGCACAGGCAGCAAGCACAGGCAGCACAGGCAGCAAGCACAGGCAGCACAGCAAGCACAGGCAGCAAGCACAGGCAGCACAGCACAGGCAGCACAGCAAGCACAGGCAGCAAGCACAGGCAGCACAGCAAGCACAGGCAGCAAGCACAGGCAGCACAGCAAGCACAGGCAACACAGTAAGCACAGGCAGCAAGCACAGGCAGCACAGCAACCACAGGCAGCACAGCACAGGCAGCACAGCAAGCACAGGCAGCACAGCAAGCACAGGCAGCAAGCACAGGCAGCACAGCAAGCACAGGCAGCAAGCACAGGCAGCACAGCAAGCAAGGGCAGCAAGCACAGGCAGCACAGGCAGCATAGCAAGCACAGCAAGCACAGGCAGCAAGCACAGGCAGCACAGCAAGCACAGGCAGCACAGCACAGGCATTACAGGCAGCACAGCAAGCACAGGCAGGAAGCACAAGCAGCGCAGGCAGCACAGCAAGCACAGGCAGCAAGCACAAGCAGCACAGCAAGCACAGGCAGCAAGCACAGGCAGCACAGCAAGCACAGGCAGCACAGCAAGCACAGGCAGCACGTCAAGCACAGGCAGCACAGCAAGCACAGGCAGCAGCACAGGCAGCACAGCAAGCACAGGCAGCAAACACACTCAGCACAGCAAGCACAGGCAGCACAGCAGCACAGGCAGCACAGCAAGCACAGGCAGCAAGCACAGGCACCACAGCAAGCACAGGCAGCAAGCACAGGCAGCACAGGCAGCACAGCAAGCACAGGCAGCAAGCACAGGCAGCACAGCAAGCACAGTCAGCAAGCACAGGCATGTTAGAAACCCGCAAAATAGCTCGACGAGATGTATTCGTTTTAGCGCTTCTGGGGGAAGTGCAGAGGGGTCAACCTCCGTCCTCTTTTTAACAGGCAAAGCCTGCTCCGTTCTTCGGCGAGATTAACTCTCGCATTTGTTTACAATGCTTACTCTTACTGAGACGCAGGTCAATGCCCCGACCGCCGAGGTAAACATATGAACCGCGACTCTCGGCGCCTCCAAAAACAGGTGACACAGCAACGCACCGTCGTGTGCCACTGTCGAATTACCGCGTGTTATGGGCGAAATCAAATGCATCGCTAACAGGCAGCACAGCAAGCACAGGCAGCAAGCACAGGCAGCACAGCAAGCACAGGCAGCACAGCAAACACAGGCAGCTTGCACAGGAAGCATAGCAAGCACAGCAAGCACAGGCAGCAAGCACAGGCAGCACAGCAAGCACAGACAGCAAGGACAGGCAGCACAGGCAGCACAGCAAGAACAGGCAGCAAGCACAGGCAGCACAGGCAGCACAACAAGTACAGGCGGCACAGCAAGCACAGGCAGCAAGCACAGGCAGCAAGCACAGGCAGCACAGCAAACACAGGCAGCACAGCAAGCACAGGCAGCACAGCAAGCACAGGCATGTTAGAAACCCGCAAAATAGCTCGACGAGATGTGTTCGTTTTTTAGCGATTCTTGGGGAAGTGCAGAGGGGTCAAGCTCCGTCCTCTTTCCAACAGGCAAAGCCTGAAATCAAATGCATCGCTAACAGGCAGCACAGCAAGCACAGGCAGCACAGGAAACACAGGCAGCAAGCACAGGCAGCACAGCAAACACAGGCAGCACAGCAAGCACAGGCAGCACAGCACAGGCAGCACAGGCAGCACAGCAGCACAGGCAGCAAGCACAGGCAGCAAGCACAGGCAGCAAGCACAGGCAGCAAGCACAGGCAGCACAGCAAGCACAGGCAGCAAGCACAGGCAGCACAACAAGCACAGACAGCAAGCACAGGCAGCACAGGCAGCACAGCAAGCACAGGCAGGAAGCACAAGCAGCACAGGCAGCACAGCAAGCACAGGCAGCAAGCACAGGCAGCACAGCAAGCACAGGCAGCAAGCACAGGCAGCACAGCAAGCACAGGCAGCAAGGACAGGCAGCAAGGACAGGCAGCACAGCAAGCACAGGCAGCAGCACAGGCAGCACAGCAAGCACAGGCAGCAAACACACTCAGCACAGCAAGCACAGGCAGCACGGCAGCACAGGCAGCACAGCAAGCACAGGCAGCAAGCACAGGCACCACAGCAAGCACAGGCAGCAAGCACAGGCAGCACAGGCAGCACAGCAAGCACAGGCAGCACAGCAAGCACAGTCAGCAAGCACAGGCATGTTAGAAACCCGCAAAATAGCTCGACGAGATGTATTCGTTTTAGCGCTTCTGGGGGAAGTGCAGAGGGGTCAACCTCCGTCCTCTTTTTAACAGGCAAAGCCTGCTCCGTTCTTCGGCGAGATTAACTCTCGCATTTGTTTACAATGCTTACTCTTACTGAGACGCAGGTCAATGCACCGACCGCCGAGGTAAACATATGAACCGCGACTCTCGGCGCCTCCAAAAACAGGTGACACAGCAACGCACCGTCGTGTGCCACTGTCGAATTACCGCGTGTTATGGGCGAAATCAAATGCATCGCTAACAGGCAGCACAGCAAGCACAGGCAGCAAGCACAGGCAGCACAGCAAGCACAGGCAGCACAGCAAACACAGGCAGCTTGCACAGGAAGCATAGCAAGCACAGCAAGCACAGGCAGCAAGCACAGGCAGCACAGCAAGCACAGACAGCAAGGACAGGCAGCACAGGCAGCACAGCAAGAACAGGCAGCAAGCACAGGCAGCACAGGCAGCACAACAAGTACAGGCGGCACAGCAAGCACAGGCAGCAAGCACAGGCAGCAAGCACAGGCAGCACAGCAAACACAGGCAGCACAGCAAGCACAGGCAGCACAGCACAGGCAGCACAGCAAGCACAGGCAGCAAGCACAGGCAGCACAGCAAGCACAGGCAGCAAGCACAGGCAGCACAGGCAGCAAGCACAGGCAGCACAGCAAGCACAGGCAGCAAGCACAGGCAGCACAGCACAGGCAGCACAGCAAGCACAGGCAGCAAGCACAGGCAGCACAGCAAGCACAGGCAGCAAGCACAGGCAGCACAGCAAGCACAGGCAACACAGTAAGCACAGGCAGCAAGCACAGGCAGCACAGCAACCACAGGCAGCACAGCACAGGCAGCACAGCAAGCACAGGCAGCACAGCAAGCACAGGCAGCAAGCACAGGCAGCACAGCAAGCACAGGCAGCAAGCACAGGCAGCACAGCAAGCAAGGGCAGCAAGCACAGGCAGCACAGCACAGGCATTACAGGCAGCACAGCAAGCACAGGCAGGAAGCACAAGCAGCACAGGCAGCACAGCAAGCACAGGCAGCAAGCACAAGCAGCACAGCAAGCACAGGCAGCAAGCACAGGCAGCACAGCAAGCACAGGCAGCAAGCACAAGCAGCACAGCAAGCACAGGCAGCAAGCACAGGCAGCACAGCAAGCACAGGCAGCACAGCAAGCACAGGCAGCACATCAAGCACAGGCAGCACAGCAAGCACAGGCAGCAGCACAGGCAGCACAGCAAGCACAGGCAGCAAGCACAGGCAGCACAGCAAGCACAGGCAGCAAGCACAGGCAGCACAGCAAGCAAGGGCAGCAAGCACAGGCAGCACAGGCAGCATAGCAAGCACAGCAAGCACAGGCAGCAAGCACAGGCAGCACAGCAAGCACAGGCAGCACAGCACAGGCATTACAGGCAGCACAGCAAGCACAGGCAGGAAGCACAAGCAGCACAGGCAGCACAGCAAGCACAGGCAGCAAGCACAAGCAGCACAGCAAGCACAGGCAGCAAGCACAGGCAGCACAGCAAGCACAGGCAGCACAGGCAGCACATCAAGCACAGGCAGCACAGCAAGCACAGGCATGTTAGAAACCCGCAAAATAGCTCGACGAGATGTGTTCGTTTTTTAGCGATTCTTGGGGAAGTGCAGAGGGGTCAAGCTCCGTCCTCTTTCCAACAGGCAAAGCCTGAAATCAAATGCATCGCTAACAGGCAGCACAGCAAGCACAGGCAGTACAGGAAACACAGGCAGCAAGCACAGGCAGCACAGCAAGCACAGGCAGTACAGGAAACACAGGCAGCAAGCACAGGCAGCACAGCAAGCACAGGCAGCAAGCACAGGCAGCACAGCAAGCACAGGCAGCACAGCAAACACAGGCAGCACAGCAAGCACAGGCAGCACAGCACAGGCAGCACAGCAAGCACAGGCAGCAAGCACAGGCAGCACAGACAGCAAGCACAGGCAGCACAGCAAACACAGGCAGCAAGCACAGGCAGCACAGCAAGCACAGGCAGCAAGCACAGGCAGCAGAGCAAGCACAGGCAGCAAGCACAGGCAGCACAGCAAGCACAGGCAGCACAGGCAGCACAGCAAACACAGGCAGCACAGCAGCACAGGCAGCAAGCACAGGCAGCACAGGCAGCACAGCAGCACAGGCAGCAAGCACAGGCAGCAAGCACAGGCAGCAAGCACAGGCAGCACAGCAAGCACAGGCAGCAAGCACAGGCAGCACAACAAGCACAGACAGCAAGCACAGGCAGCACAGGCAGCACAGCAAGCACAGGCAGGAAGCACAAGCAGCACAGGCAGCAAGCACAGGCAGCACAGCACAGGCAGCACAGCAAGCACAGGCAGCAAGCACAGGCAGCACAGGCAGCAAGCACAGGCAGCACAGCAAACACAGGCAGCAAGCACAGGCAGCACAGCAAGCACAGGCAGCAAGCACAGGCGGCAGAGCAAGCACAGGCAGCAAGCACAGGCAGCACAGCAAGCACAGGCAGCACAGGCAGCACAGCAAACACAGGCAGCAAGCACAGGTAGCACAGCAAGCACAGGCAGCAAGCACAGGCAGCACAGCACAGGCAGCACAGCAAGCACAGGCAGCAAGCACAGGCAGCACAGGCAGCAAGCACAGGCAGCACAGCAAACACAGGCAGCAAGCACAGGCAGCACAGCAAGCACAGGCAGCACAGGCAGCACAGCAAGCACAGGCAGCAAGCACAGGCAGCACAGCAAGCACAGGCAGCAAGCACAGGTAGCACAGCAAGCACAGGCAGCAAGCACAGGCAGCAAGCACAGGCAGCACAGCAAGTACAGGCAGCACAGCAAGCACAGGCAGCAAGCAAGCACAGGCAGCACACCAAGCACAGGCAGCACAGCAAGCACAGGCAGCAAGCACAGGCAACACAGCAAGCACAGGCAGCAAGCACAGGCAGCACAGCAAGCACAGGCAGCAAGCACAGGCATGTTAGAAACCCGCAAAATAGCTCGACGAGATGTGTTCCTTTTAGCGATTCTGGGGGAAGTGCAGAGGGATCAAGCTCCGTCCTCTTTCCAACAGGCAAAGCCTGCTCCGATCGTCGGCGAGATTCACTCTCGCATTTGTGTACAATGCTTACTCTTACTGAGACGCAGGTCAATGCACCGGCCGCCGAGGTAAACATATGATCCGCGACTCTCGGCGCCTCCAAAAACAGGTGACACAGCAACGCGTGTGCCACTGTCGAATTACCGCGTGTTATGGGCGAAATCAAATGCATCGCTAACAGGCAGCACAGCAAGCATAGGCAGCACAGCACAGGCAGCAAGCACAGGCAGCACAGCAAGCACAGGCAGCAAGCACAGGCAGCACAGCAAGCACAGGCAGCAAGCACAGGCAGCACAGCAAGCACAGGCAGCGCAGCAAGCACAGGCAGCAAGCACAGGCAGCACAGCAAGCACAGGCAGCAAGCACAGGCAGCAAGCACAGGCAGCACAGCAAGCACAGGCAGCACACCAAGCACAGGCAGCAAGCACAGGCAGCACAGCAAGCAGAGGCAGCACACCAAGCACAGGCAGCACACCAAGCACAGGCAGCACAGCAAGCACAGGCAGCAAGCACAGGCAGCGCAGCAAGCACAGGCAGCAAGCACAGGCAGCACAGGCAGCACAGCGAGCACAGGCAGCACAGCAAGCACAGGCAGCAAGCACAGGCAGCACAGCAAACACAGGCAGCACAGCAAGCACAGGCAGCAAGCACAGGCAGCGCAGCAAGCACAGGCAGCAAGCACAGGCAGCACAGGCAGCACAGCGAGCACAGGCAGCACAGAAAGCACAGGCAGCACAGCAAGCACAGGCAGCAAGCACAGGCAGCACAGGCAGCACAGCGAGCACAGGCAGCACAGCAAGCACAGGCAGCAAGCACAGGCAGCGCAGCAAGCACAGGCAGCAAGCACAGGCAGCAAGCATTGGCAGCAAAAACAGGCAGCACAGCAAGCACAGGCAGCAAGCACAGGCAGCACAGCAAGCATAGGCAGCACAGCAAGCACAGGCAGCAAGCACAGGCAGCACAGCAAACACAGGCAGCACAGCAAGCACAGGCAGCACAGCAAACACAGTCAGCACAGCAAGCACAGGCAGCACAGCAAACACAGGCAGCACAGCAAGCACAGGCAGCAAGCACAGGCATGTTAGAAACCCGCAAAATAGCTCGACGAGATGAGTTCGTTTTAGCGATTCTGGGGGAAGTGCAGAGGGGTCAAGCTCCGTCCTCTTTCCAACAGGCAAAGCCTGCTCCGATCTTCGGCGAGATTCACTCTCGCATTTGTTTACAATGCTTACTCTTACTGAGACGCAGGTCAATGCACCGGCCGCCGAGGTAAACATATGATCCGCGACTCTCGGCGCCTCCAAAAACAGGTGACACAGCAACGCACTGTCGTATGCCACTGTCGAATTACCGCGTGTTATGGGCGAAATCAAATGCATCGCTAACAGGCAGCACAGCAAGCACAGGCAGCAAGCACAGGCAGCACAGCAAACACAGGCAGCACAGCAAGCACAGGCAGACAGCACAGGCAGCACAGCAAACACAGGCAGCAAGCACAGGCAGCACAGCAAGCACAGGCAGCAAGCACAGGCAGCACAGGAAGCACAGGCAGCACAGCAAGCACAGGCAGCAAGCACAGGCAGCACAGGCAGCACAGCAAACACAGGCAGCACAGCAAGCACAGGCAGCAAGCACAGGCAGCAAGCACAGGCAGCACAGCTAGCACAGGCAGCAAGCACAGGCAGCACAGGCAGCACAGCGAGCACAGGAAGCACAGCGAGCACAGGCAGCAAGCACAGGCAGCGCAGCAAGCACAGGCAGCACAGGAAACACATGCAGCCCAGCAAGCACAGGCAGCAAGCACACGCAGCACAGCAAGCACAGGCAGCAAGCACAGGCAGCACAGCAAGCACAGGCAGCACAGCAAACACAGGCAGCAAGCACAGGCAGCACAGCAAACACAGGCAGCACAGCAAGCACAGGCAGCAAGCACAGGCAGCACAGCAAGCACAGGCAGCACAGCAAACACAGGCAGCAAGCACAGGCAGCACAGCAAACACAGGCAGCACAGCAAGCACAGGCAGCAAGCACATGCAGCACAGCAAGCACAGGCAGCAAGCACAGGCAGCGCAGCAAGCACAGGCAGCGCAGCAAGCACAGGCAGCACAGCAAGCACAGGCAGCACAGCAAACACAGGCAGCGCAGCAAGCACAGGCAGCAAGCACAGGTAGCAAGCACAGGCAGCGCAGCAGCAAGCACAGGCAGCACAGCAAGCACAGGCAGCACAGCAAGCACAGGCAGCAAGCACAGGTAGCACAGCAAGCACAGGCAGCACAGCAAGCACAGGCAGCAAGCACAGGCAGCACAGCAAGCACAGGCAGCACAGCAAACACAGGCAGCACAGCAAGCACAGGCAGCAAGCACAGGCAGCACAGCAAACACAGGCAGCAAGCACAGGCAGCACAGCAAACACAGGCAGCACAGCAAGCACAGGCAGCAAGCACAGGCAGCACAGCAAGCACAGGCAGCAAGCACAGGCAGCACAGGCAGCACAGGCAGCAAGCACAGGCAGCACAGCAAGCACAGGCAGCAAGCACAGGTAGCACAGCAAGCACAGGCAGCACAGCAAGCGCAGGCAGCAAGCACAGGCAGCAAACACAGGCAGCACAGCAAGCACAGGCAGCAAGCACAGGCAGCACAGCAAGCACAGGCAGCACAGCAAACACAGGCAGCACAGCAAGCACAGGCAGCAAGCACAGGCAGCAAGCACAGGCAGCACAGCAAACACAGGCAGCACAGCAACCACAGGCAGCAAGCACAGGCAGCACAGCAAGCACAGGCAGCACAGCAAACACAGGCAGCACAGCAAGCACAGGCAGCAAGCACAGGCAGCACAGGCAGCACAGCAAACACAGGCAGCACAGCAAGCACAGGCAGCAAGCACAGGCAGCACAGCAAACACAGGCAGCACAGCAAGCACAGGCAGCAAGCACAGGCAGCACAGCAAGCACAGGCAGCAAGCACAGGCAGCACAGGCAGCACAGCAAGTACAGGCAGCAAGCACAGGCAGCACAGCAAGCACAGGCAGCAAGCACAGGCAGCAAGCACAGGCAGCAAGCACAGGCAGCACAGCAAGCACAGGCAGCAAGCACAGGCAGCACAGCAAGCACAGGCAGCAAGCACAGGCAGCACAGCAAGCACAGGCAGCAAGCAGAGGCAGCACAGCAAACACAGGCAGCACAGCAAGCACAGGCAGCAAGAACAGGCAGCACAGCAAGCACAGGCAGCAAGCACAGGCAGCAAGCACAGGCAGCACAGCAAGCACGGGCAGCACAGCAAGCACAGGCAGCACAGCAAACACAGGCAGCACAGCACAGGCAGCAAGCACAGGCAGCAAGCACAGGCAGCACAGCAAGCACAGGCAGCAAGCACAGGCAGCAAGCACAGGCAGCACAGCAAGCACAGGCAGCACAGCAAACACAGGCAGCAAGCACAGGCAGCACAGCAAACACAGGCAGCACAGCAAGCACAGGCAGCAAGCACAGGCAGCACAGCAAGCACAGGCAGCACAGCAAACACAGGCAGCAAGCACAGGCAGCACAGCAAACACAGGCAGCACAGCAAGCACAGGCAGCAAGCACATGCAGCACAGCAAGCACAGGCAGCAAGCACAGGCAGCGCAGCAAGCACAGGCAGCGCAGCAAGCACAGGCAGCACAGCAAGCACAGGCAGCACAGCAAACACAGGCAGCACAGCAAGCACAGGCAGCAAGCACAGGTAGCAAGCACAGGCAGCGCAGCAGCAAGCACAGGCAGCACAGCAAGCACAGGCAGCACAGCAAGCACAGGCAGCAAGCACAGGTAGCACAGCAAGCACAGGCAGCACAGCAAGCACAGGCAGCAAGCACAGGCAGCACAGCAAGCACAGGCAGCACAGCAAACACAGGCAGCACAGCAAGCACAGGCAGCAAGCACAGGCAGCACAGCAAACACAGGCAGCAAGCACAGGCAGCACAGCAAACACAGGCAGCACAGCAAGCACAGGCAGCAAGCACAGGCAGCACAGCAAGCACAGGCAGCAAGCACAGGCAGCACAGGCAGCACAGGCAGCAAGCACAGGCAGCACAGCAAGCACAGGCAGCAAGCACAGGTAGCACAGCAAGCACAGGCAGCACAGCAAGCGCAGGCAGCAAGCACAGGCAGCAAACACAGGCAGCACAGCAAGCACAGGCAGCAAGCACAGGCAGCACAGCAAGCACAGGCAGCACAGCAAACACAGGCAGCACAGCAAGCACAGGCAGCAAGCACAGGCAGCAAGCACAGGCAGCACAGCAAACACAGGCAGCACAGCAAGCACAGGCAGCAAGCACAGGCAGCACAGCAAGCACAGGCAGCACAGCAAACACAGGCAGCACAGCAAGCACAGCAAGCACAGGCAGCAAGCACAGGCAGCACAGGCAGCACAGCAAACACAGGCAGCACAGCAAGCACAGGCAGCAAGCACAGGCAGCACAGCAAACACAGGCAGCACAGCAAGCACAGGCAGCAAGCACAGGCAGCACAGCAAGCACAGGCAGCAAGCACAGGCAGCACAGGCAGCACAGCAAGTACAGGCAGCAAGCACAGGCAGCACAGCAAGCACAGGCAGCAAGCACAGGCAGCAAGCACAGGCAGCAAGCACAGGCAGCACAGCAAGCACAGGCAGCAAGCACAGGCAGCACAGCAAGCACAGGCAGCAAGCACAGGCAGCACAGCAAGCACAGGCAGCAAGCAGAGGCAGCACAGCAAACACAGGCAGCACAGCAAGCACAGGCAGCAAGAACAGGCAGCACAGCAAGCACAGGCAGCAAGCACAGGCAGCAAGCACAGGCAGCACAGCAAGCACGGGCAGCACAGCAAGCACAGGCAGCACAGCAAACACAGGCAGCACAGCACAGGCAGCAAGCACAGGCAGCAAGCACAGGCAGCACAGCAAGCACAGGCAGCAAGCACAGGCAGCACAGGCAGCACAGCAAGCACAGGCAGCAAGCACAGGCAACACAGCAAGCACAGGCAGCAAGCACAGGCAGCACAGCAAGCACAGGCAGCAAGCACAGGCATGTTAGAAACCCGCAAAATAGCTCGACGAGATGTGTTCGTTTTAGCGATTCTGGGGGAAATGCAGAGGGGTCAAGCTCCGTCCTCTTTCCAACAGGCAAAGCCTGCTCCGGTCTTCGGCGAGATTCACTCTCGCATTTGTTTACAATGCTTACTCTTACTGAGACGCAGGTCAATGCACCGGCCGCCGAGGTAAACATATGATCCGCGACTCTCGGCGCCTCCAAAAACAGGTGACACAGCAACGCACTGTCGTGTGCCACTGTCGAATTACCGCGTGTTATGGGCGAAATCAAATGCATCGCTAACAGGCAGCACAGCAAGCACAGACAGCAAGCACAGGCAGCACAGCAAGCACAGGCAGCACAGCAAGCACAGGCAGCCAGCACAGGTAGCACAGCAAGCACAGGCAGCACAGCAAGCACAGGCAGCAAGCACAGGCAGCAAACACAGGCAGCACAGCAAGCACAGGCAGCAAGCACAGGCAGCACTGCAAACCCAGGCAGCACAGCAAGCACAGACAGCAAGCACAGGCAGCACAGCAAGCACAGGCAGCAAGCACAGGCATCAAGCACAGGCAGCACAGCAAGTACAGGCAGCACAGCAAGCACAGGCAGCAAGCAAGCACAGGCAGCACACCAAGCACAGGCAGCACAGCAAGCACAGGCAGCAAGCACAGGCAACACAGCAAGCACAGGCAGCAAGCACAGGCAGCACAGCAAGCACAGGCAGCAAGCACAGGCATGTTAGAAACCCGCAAAATAGCTCGACGAGATGTGTTCCTTTTAGCGATTCTGGGGGAAGTGCAGAGGGATCAAGCTCCGTCCTCTTTCCAACAGGCAAAGCCTGCTCCGATCGTCGGCGAGATTCACTCTCGCATTTGTGTACAATGCTTACTCTTACTGAGACGCAGGTCAATGCACCGGCCGCCGAGGTAAACATATGATCCGCGACTCTCGGCGCCTCCAAAAACAGGTGACACAGCAACGCACTGTCGTATGCCACTGTCGAATTACCGCGTGTTATGGGCGAAATCAAATGCATCGCTAACAGGCAGCACAGCAAGCACAGGCAGCAAGCACAGGCAGCAAACACAGGCAGCACAGCAAGCACAGGCAGCAAGCACAGGCAGCACAGCAAACACAGGCAGCACAGCAAGCACAGGCAGACAGCACAGGCAGCACAGCAAACACAGGCAGCAAGCACAGGCAGCACAGCAAGCACAGGCAGCAAGCACAGGCAGCACAGGAAGCACAGGCAGCACAGCAAGCACAGGCAGCAAGCACAGGCAGCACAGGCAGCACAGCAAACACAGGCAGCACAGCAAGCACAGGCAGCAAGCACAGGCAGCAAGCACAGGCAGCACAGCTAGCACAGGCAGCAAGCACAGGCAGCACAGGCAGCACAGCGAGCACAGGAAGCACAGCGAGCACAGGCAGCAAGCACAGGCAGCGCAGCAAGCACAGGCAGCAAGCACAGGCAGCACAGCAAGCACAGGCAGCACAGGAAACACATGCAGCCCAGCAAGCACAGGCAGCAAGCAGAGGCAGCACAGCAAGCACAGGCAGCACAGTAAGCACAGGCAGCAAGCACAGGCAGCACAGCAAGCACAGGCGGCAAGCACAGGCAGCACAGGCAGCAAGCACAGGCAGCTCAGGCAGCGAGCACAGGCAGCACAGCAAGCACAGGCAGCAAGCACAGGCAGCACAGCAAGCACAGGCAGCAAGCACAGGCAGCTCAGGCAGCGAGCACAGGCAGCACAGCAAGCACAGGCAGCGCAGCAAGCACAGGCAGCACAGCAAGCACAGGCAGCAAGCCCAGGCAGCACAGCAAGCACAGGCAGCAAGCACAGGCAGCACAGCAAGCACAGGCAGCACAGCAAGCACAGGCAGCAAGCACAGGCAGCAAACACAGGCAGCACAGCAAGCACAGGCAGCACAGCAAGCACAGGCAGCAAGCACAGGCAGCACAGCAAACACAGGCAGCACAGCAAGCACAGGCAGCACAGCAAGCACAGGCAGCAAGCACAGGCAGCAAACACAGGCAGCACAGCAAGTACAGCAAGCCCAGGCAGCAAGCACAGGCAGCACAGCAAGCACAGGCAGCAAGCACAGGCAGCACAGCAAGCACAGGCAGCAAGCACAGGCAGCACAGCAAGCACAGGCAGCAAGCACAGGTATGTCAGAAACCCGTAAAATAGCTCGACGAGATGTGTTCGTTTTAGCGATTCTGGGGGAAATGCAGAGGGGTCAAGCTCCGTCCTCTTTCCAACAGGCAAAGCCTGCTCCGATCTTCGGCGAGTTTCAATCTCGCATTTGTTTACAATGCTTACTCTTACTGAGACACAGGTCAATGCACCGGCCGCCGAGGTAAACATATGATCCGCGACTCTCGGCGCCTCCAAAAACAGGTGACACAGCAACGCACTGTCGTGTGCCACTGTCGAATTACCGCGTGTCATGGGCGAAATCAAATGCATCGCTAACAGGCAGCACAGCAAGCAGAGGCAGCAAGCACAGGCAGCACAGCAAGCACAGGCAGCACAGCAAGCACAGGCAGAAAGCACAGGCAGCACAGCAAGCACAGGCAGAAAGCACAGGCAGCACAGCACGCACAGGCAGCACAGCAAGCACAGGCAGCAAGCACAGGCAGCACAGCAAGCACAGGCAGCACACCAAGCACAGGCAGCACAGCAAGCACAGGCAGCAAGCACAGGCAGCACAGCAAACATAGGCAGCAAGCACAGGCAGCACAGCAAGCACAGGCAGCAAGCACAGGCAGCAAACACAGGCAGCACAGCAAGCACAGGCAGCAAGCACAGGCAGCAAACACAGGCAGCACAGCAAGCACAGGCAGCACAGCAAGTACAGCAAGCACAGGCAGCAAGCACAGGCAGCACAGCAAGCACAGGCAGCAAGCACAGGCAGCAAGCACAGGCAGCACAGCAAGCACTGGCAGCAAGCACAGGCAGCACAGCAAGCACAGCCAGCACACCAAGCACAGGCAGCACAGCAAGCACAGCAAGGACAGGTAGCAAGCACAGGCAGCACAGCAAGCACAGGCAGCAAGCACAGGCAGCAACGCAAGCACAGGCAGCACACCAAGCACAGGCAGCACAGCAAGCACAGGCAGCAAGCACAGGCAACACAGCAAGCACAGGCAGCAAGCACAGGCAGCACAGCAAGCACAGGCAGCAAGCACAGGCATGTTAGAAACCCGCAAAATAGCTCGACGAGATGTGTTCGTTTTAGCGATTCTGGGGGAAATGCAGAGGGGTCAAGCTCCGTCCTCTTTCCAACAGGCAAAGCCTGTTCCGACCTTGGGCGAGATTCACTCTCGCATTTGTTTACAATGCTTACTCTTACAGAGACGCAGGTCAATGCACCGGCCGCCGAGGTAAACATATGATCCGCGACTCTCGGCGCCTCCAAAAACAGGTGACACAGCAACGCACTGTCGTGTGCCACTGTCGAATTACCGCGTGTTATGGGCGAAATCAAATGCATCGCTAACAGGCAGCACAGCAAGCACAGGCAGCACAGCAAGCACAGACAGCAAGCACAGGCAGCACAGCAAGCACAGGCAGCAAGCACAGGCAGCACAGCAAGCACAGGCAGCACAGCAAACACAGGCAGCACAGCAAGCACAGACAGCAAGCACAGGCAGCACAGCAAGCACAGGCAGCAAGCACAGGCAGCAAACACAGGCAGCACAGCAAGCACAGGCAGCAAGCACAGGCAGCACAGCAAGCACAGACAGCACAGCAAACACAGGCAGCACAGCAAGCACAGGCAGCAAGCACAGGCAGCACAGCAAACACAGGCAGCACAGCAAGCCCAGGCAGCAAGCACAGGCAGCACAGCAAGCACAGGCAGCAAGCACAGGCAGCACAGGCAGCACAGCGAGCACAGGAAGCACAGCAAGCACAGGCAGCAAGCACAGGCAGCACAGCAAGCACAGGCAGCAAGCTCAGGCAGCACAGCAAGCACAGGCAGCAAGCAAGCACAGGCAGCACACCAAGCACAGGCAGCACAGGCAGCACAGCAAGCACAGGCAGCAAGCACAGGCAGCACAGCAAGCACAGGCAGCACAGGCAGCAAGCACAGGCAACACAGCAAGCACAGGCAGCGCCGCAAGCACAGGCATGTTTGAAATCCGCAAAATAGCTCGACGAGATGTGTTCGTTTTAGCGATTCTGGGGGAAGTGCAGAGGGGTCAAGCTCCGTCCTCTTTCCAACAGGCAAAGCCTGCTCCGATCGTCGGCGAGATTCACTCTCGTATTTGTTTACAATTCTTACTCTTACTGAGACGCAGGTCAATGCACCGGCCGCCGAGGTAAACATATGATCCGCGACTCTCGGCACCTCCAAAAACAGGTGACACAGCAACGCACTGTCGTATGCCACTGTCGAATTACCGCGTGTTATGGGCGAAATCAAATGCATCGCTAACAGGCAGCACAGCAAGCACAGGCAGCAAGCACAGGCAGCACAGCAAGCACAGGCAGCAAGCACAGGCAGCACAGCAAGCACAGGCAGCAAGCACAGGCAGCACAGCAAGCACAGGCAGCAAGCACAGGCAGCACAGCAAGCACAGGCAGCACAGCAAGCACAGGCAGCAAGCACAGGCAGCACAGGCAGCACAGCAAACACAGGCAGCACAGCAAGCACAGGCAGCAAGCACAGGCAGCTATCACAGGCAGCACAGCAAGCACAGGCAGCAAGCACAGGCAGCACAGGCAGCACAGCGAGCACAGGCAGCACAGCAAGCACAGGCAGCAAGCACAGGCAGCGCAGCAAGCACAGGCAGCAAGCACAGGCAGCACAGCAAGCACAGGCAGCAAGCACGGGCAGCACAGCAAGAATAGGCAGCAAACACAGGCAGCACAGCAAGCACAGGCAGCACAGCAAGCACAGGCAGCAAGCACAGGCAGCACAGCAAGCACAGGCAGCAAGCACAGGCAGCACAGCAAACACAGGCAGCACAGCAAACACAGGCAGCACAGCAAGCACAGGCAGCAAAGCAAACACAGGCAGCACAGCAAGCACAGGCAGCAAGCACAGGCAACACAGCAAGCACAGGCAGCAAGCACAGGCAGCACAGCAAGCACAGGCAAGTTAGAAACCCGCAAAATAGCTCGACGAGATGAGTTCGTTTTAGCGATTCTGGGGGAAGTGCAGAGGGGTCAACCTCCGTCCTCTTTTCAACAGGCAAAGCCTGCTCCGATCTTCGGCGAGATTCACTCTCGCATTTGTTTACAATGCTTACTCTTACTGAGACGCAGGTCAATGCACCGGCCGCCGAGGTAAACATATGATCCGCGACTCTCGGCGCCTCCAAAAACAGGTGACACAGCAACGCACTGTCGCGTGCCACTGTCGAATTACCGCGTGTTATGGGCGAAATCAAATGCATCGCTAACAGGCAGCACAGCAAGCACAGGCAGCACAGCAAGCACAGGCAGCAAGCACAGGCAGCACAGCAAGCACAGGCAGCACAGCAAGCACAGGCAGCACAGCAGCACAGGCGGCACAGCAAGCACAGGCAGCAAGCACAGGCAGCAAGCAAAGGCAGCACAGCAAGCACAGGCAGCAAGCACAGGCAGCACAGCAAGCACACGCAGCGCAGCAAGCACAGGCAGCACAGCAAGCACAGACAGCACAGCAAGCACAGGCAGCACAGCAAGCAAAGGCAGCAAGCACAAGCAGCACAGCAAGCACAGGCAGCTCAGGCAGCAAGCACAGGCAGCACAGCAAGCACAGGCAGCAAGCACAGGCAGCACAGCAAGCACAGGCAGCACAGTAAGCACAGGCAGCAAGCACAGGCAGCACAGCAAGCACAGGCGGCAAGCACAGGCAGCACAGGCAGCAAGCACAGGCAGCTCAGGCAGCGAGCACAGGCAGCACAGCAAGCACAGGCAGCAAGCACAGGCAGCACAGCAAGCACAGGCAGCAAGCACAGGCAGCTCAGGCAGCGAGCACAGGCAGCACAGCAAGCACAGGCAGCGCAGCAAGCACAGGCAGCACAGCAAGCACAGGCAGCAAGCCCAGGCAGCACAGCAAGCACAGGCAGCAAGCACAGGCAGCACAGCAAGCACAGGCAGCACAGCAAGCACAGGCAGCAAGCACAGGCAGCAAACACAGGCAGCACAGCAAGCACAGGCAGCACAGCAAGCACAGGCAGCAAGCACAGGCAGCACAGCAAACACAGGCAGCACAGCAAGCACAGGCAGCACAGCAAGCACAGGCAGCAAGCACAGGCAGCAAACACAGGCAGCACAGCAAGTACAGCAAGCACAGGCAGCAAGCACAGGCAGCACAGCAAGCACAGGCAGCAAGCACAGGCAGCACAGCAAGCACAGGCAGCAAGCACAGGCAGCACAGCAAGCACAGGCAGCAAGCACAGGTATGTCAGAAACCCGTAAAATAGCTCGACGAGATGTGTTCGTTTTAGCGATTCTGGGGGAAATGCAGAGGGGTCAAGCTCCGTCCTCTTTCCAACAGGCAAAGCCTGCTCCGATCTTCGGCGAGTTTCAATCTCGCATTTGTTTACAATGCTTACTCTTACTGAGACACAGGTCAATGCACCGGCCGCCGAGGTAAACATATGATCCGCGACTCTCGGCGCCTCCAAAAACAGGTGACACAGCAACGCACTGTCGTGTGCCACTGTCGAATTACCGCGTGTCATGGGCGAAATCAAATGCATCGCTAACAGGCAGCACAGCAAGCAGAGGCAGCAAGCACAGGCAGCACAGCAAGCACAGGCAGCACAGCAAGCACAGGCAGAAAGCACAGGCAGCACAGCAAGCACAGGCAGAAAGCACAGGCAGCACAGCACGCACAGGCAGCACAGCAAGCACAGGCAGCAAGCACAGGCAGCACAGCAAGCACAGGCAGCACACCAAGCACAGGCAGCACAGCAAGCACAGGCAGCAAGCACAGGCAGCACAGCAAACATAGGCAGCAAGCACAGGCAGCACAGCAAGCACAGGCAGCAAGCACAGGCAGCAAACACAGGCAGCACAGCAAGCACAGGCAGCAAGCACAGGCAGCAAACACAGGCAGCACAGCAAGCACAGGCAGCACAGCAAGTACAGCAAGCACAGGCAGCAAGCACAGGCAGCACAGCAAGCACAGGCAGCAAGCACAGGCAGCAAGCACAGGCAGCACAGCAAGCACTGGCAGCAAGCACAGGCAGCACAGCAAGCACAGCCAGCACACCAAGCACAGGCAGCACAGCAAGCACAGCAAGGACAGGTAGCAAGCACAGGCAGCACAGCAAGCACAGGCAGCAAGCACAGGCAGCAACGCAAGCACAGGCAGCACACCAAGCACAGGCAGCACAGCAAGCACAGGCAGCAAGCACAGGCAGCTATCACAGGCAGCACAGCAAGCACAGGCAGCAAGCACAGGCAGCACAGGCAGCACAGCGAGCACAGGCAGCACAGCAAGCACAGGCAGCAAGCACAGGCAGCGCAGCAAGCACAGGCAGCAAGCACAGGCAGCACAGCAAGCACAGGCAGCAAGCACGGGCAGCACAGCAAGAATAGGCAGCAAACACAGGCAGCACAGCAAGCACAGGCAGCACAGCAAGCACAGGCAGCAAGCACAGGCAGCACAGCAAGCACAGGCAGCAAGCACAGGCAGCACAGCAAGCACAGGCAGCACAGCAAACACAGGCTGCACAGCAAGCACAGGCAGCACAGCAAGCACAGGCAGCACAGCAAACACAGGCAGCACAGCAAGCACAGGCAGCACAGCAAGCACAGGCAGCAAGCACAGGCAGCACAGCAAGCACAGGCAAGTTAGAAACCCGCAAAATAGCTCGACGAGATGAGTTCGTTTTAGCGATTCTGGGGGAAGTGCAGAGGGGTCAACCTCCGTCCTCTTTCCAACAGGCAAAGCCTGCTCCGATCTTCAGCGAGATTCACTCTCGCATTTGTTTACAATGCTTACTCTTACTGAGACGCAGGTCAATGCACCGGCCGCCGAGGTAAACATATGATCCGCGACTCTCGGCGCCTCCAAAAACAGGTGACACAGCAACGCACTGTCGTGTGCCACTGTCGAATTACCGCGTGTTATGGGCGAAATCAAATGCATCGCTAACAGGCAGCACAGCAAGCACAGGCAGCAAGCACAGGCAGCTTGCACAGGCAGCATAGCAAGCACACCAAGCACAGGCAGCAAGCACAGGCAGCACAGAAAGCACAGGCAGCAAGCACAGTCAGCACAGCAAGCACAGGCAGCGCAGCAAGCACAGGCAGCACAGCAAGCACAAACAGCAAGCACAGGCAGCACAGCAAGCACAGGCAGCAAGCACAGGCAGCACAGGCAGCACAGCAAACACAGGCAGCACAGCAAGCACAGGCAGCACAGCAAGCACAGGCAGCACAGCAAACACAGGCAGCACAGCAAGCACAGGCAGCACGGCAAACACAGGCAGCACAGCAAGCACAGGCAGCAAGCACAGGCAGCACAGCAAGCACAGGCAGCAAGCACAGGCAGCACAGCAAGCACAGGCAAGTTAGAAACCCGCAAAATAGCTCGACGAGATGAGTTCGTTTTAGCGATTCTGGGGGAAGTGCAGAGGGGTCAACCTCCGTCCTCTTTTCAACAGGCAAAGCCTGCTCCGATCTTCGGCGAGATTCACTCTCGCATTTGTTTACAATGCTTACTCTTACTGGGACGCAGGTCAATGCACCGGCCGCCGAGGTAAACATATGATCCGCGACTCTCGGCGCCTCCAAAAACAGGTGACACAGCAACGCACTGTCGTGTGCCACTGTCGAATTACCGCGTGTTATGGGCGAAATCAAATGCATCGCTAACAGGCAGCACAGCAAGCACAGGCAGCAAGCACACGCAGCACAGCAAGCACAGGCAGCAAGCACAGGCAGCACAGCAAGCACAGGCAGCACAGCAGGCACAGGCAGCAAGCACAGGCAGCACAGCAATCACAGGCAGCACAGCACAGGCAGCACAGCAAGCACAGGCAGCACAGCAAACACAGGCAGCACAGCAAGCACAGGCAGCACAGCACAGGCAGCACAGCAAGCACAGGCAGCACAGCAAGCACAGGCAGCAAGCACAGGCAGCAGAGCAAGCACAGGCAGCAAGCACAGGCAGCAAGCACAGGCAGCACAGCAAGCACAGGCGGCACAGCAAGCACAGGCAGCAAGCACAGGCAGCACAGGAAGCACAGCAAGCACAGGCAGCAAGCACAGGCAGCAAGCACAGGCAGCACAGCAAGCACAGGCAGCAAGCACAGGCAGCACAGCAAGCACAGGCAGCACAACAAGCACAGGCGGCACAGCAAGCACAGGCAGCAAGCTCAGGCAGCAAGCACAGGCAGCACAGCAAGCACAGGCAGCAAGCACAGGCAGCAAGCACAGGCAGCAAGCACAGGCAGCACAGCAAGCACAGGCAGCACAACAAGCACAGGCGGCACAGCAAGCACAGGCAGCAAGCTCAGGCAGCAAGCACAGGCAGCACAGCAAGCACAGGCAGCAAGCACAGGCAGCACAGCAAGCACAGGCAGCAAGCACAGGCATGTTAGAGACCCGCAAAATAGCTCGACGTAATGTGTTCGTTTTAGCGATTCTGGGGGAAGTGCAGAGGGGTCAAGCTCCGTCCTCTTTCCAACAGGCAAAGCCTGCTCCGATCTTCAGCGAGATTCACTCTCGCATTTGTTTAAAATGCTTACTCTTACTGAGACGCAGGTCATTGCACCGGCCGCCGAGGTAAACATATGATCCGCGACTCTTGGCGCTTCCAACAACCGGTGACACAGCAACGCACCGTCGTGTGCCACTGTGGAATTACCGCGTGTTATGGGCGAAAACAAATGCATCGCTAACAGGCAGCACAGCAAGCACAGGCAGCAAGCACAGGCAGCACAGCAAGCACAGGCAGCAAGCACAGGCAGCACAGCAAGCACAGGCAGCAAGCACAGGCAGCACAGCAAGCACAGGCAGCAAGCACAGGCAGCAAGCACTGGCAGCAAGCACAGGCAGCGCAGCAAGCACAGGTAGCACAGCAAGCACAGGCAGCACAGGCAGCATAGCACAGGCAGCAAGCACAGGCAGCACAGCAAGCACAGGCAGCACAGGCAGCACAGGCAGCATAGCAAGCACAGGCAGCAAGCACAGACAGCAAGCACAGACAGCACAGCAAACACAGGCAGCAAGCACAGGCAGCACAGCAAGCACAGGCAGCAAGCACAGGCAGCACATCAAGCACAGGCAGCACAGCAAGCACAGGCAGCACAGCAAGCACAGGCAGCAAGCACAGGCAGCACAGGCAGCAGAGGCAGCACAGCAAACACAGGCAGCAAGCACAGGCAGCACAGCAAGCACAGGCAGCAAGCACAGGCAGCACATCAAGCACAGGCAGCACAGCAAGCACAGGCAGCACAGCAAACACAGGCTGCACAGCAAGCACAGGCAGCACAGCAAGCACAGGCAGCACAGCAAACACAGGCAGCACAGCAAGCACAGGCAGCACAGCAAGCACAGGCAGCAAGCACAGGCAGCACAGCAAGCACAGGCAAGTTAGAAACCCGCAAAATAGCTCGACGAGATGTGTTCGTTTTTTTAGCGATTCTTGGGGAAGTGCAGAGGGGTCAAGCTCCGTCCTCTTTACAACAGGCAAAGCCTGAAATCAAATGCATCGCTAACAGGCAGCACAGCAAGCACAGGCAGCACAGGAAACACAGGCAGCAAGCACAGGCAGCACAGCAAGCACAGGCAGCAAGCACAGGCAGCACAGCAAACACAGGCAGCACAGCAAGCACAGGCAGCACAGCACAGGCAGCACAGCAAGCACAGGCAGCAAGCACAGGCAGCGCAGCAAGCACAGGCAGCATAGCAAGCACAGGCAGCATAGCACAGTCTGCAAGCACAGGCAGCACAGCAAGCACAGGCAGCACAGGCAGCACAGGCAGCATAGCAAGCACAGCAAGCACAGGCAGCAAGCACAGACAGCAAGGACAGGCAGCACAGGCAGCAAGCACAGGCAGCACAGCAAGCACAGGCAGCAAGCACAGGCAGCACAGCAAGCACAGGCAGCACAGCAAGCACAGGCAGCACAGCAAGCACAGGCAGCAAGCACAGGCAGCACAGGCAGCAGAGGCAGCACAGCAAACACAGGCAGCAAGCACAGACAGCAAGCACAGACAGCACAGCAAACACAGGCAGCAAGCACAGGCAGCACAGCAAGCACAGGCAGCAAGCACAGGCAGCACAGCAAACACAGGCAGCACAGCAAGCACAGGCAGCACAGGCAGCACAGCAAGCACAGGCAGCACAGCAAGCACAGGCAGCACAGCAAGCACAGGCAGCAAGCACAGGCAGCACAGCAAGCACAGGCAGCAAGCACAGGCAGCACAGCAAGCACAGGCAGCATAGCAAGCACAGCAAGCACAGGCAGCAAGCACAGGCAGCACAGCAAGCACAGGCAGCACAGCAAGCACAGACAGCAAGCACAGGCAGCACAGGCAGCACAGCAAGTACAGGCAGGAAGCACAAGCAGCACAGGCAGCACAGCAAGCACAGGCAGCAAGCACAAGCAGCACAGCAAGCACAGGCAGCAAGCACAGGCAGCACAGCAAGCACAGGCAGCACAGCAAGCACAGGCAGCAAGCACAGGCAGCAAGCACAGGCAGCAAGCACAGGCAGCGCAGCAAGCACAGGTAGCACAGCAAGCACAGGCAGCACAGCAAGCACAGGCAGCATAGCACAGGCAGCAAGCACAGGCAGCAAGCACAGGCAGCAAGCACAGGCAGCACAGGCAGCACAGGCAGCATAGCAAGCACAGCAAGCACAGGCAGCAAGCACAGACAGCAAGCACAGACAGCACAGCAAACACAGGCAGCAAGCACAGGCAGCACAGCAAGCACAGGCAGCAAGCACAGGCAGCACATCAAGCACAGGCAGCACAGCAAGCACAGGCATGTTAGAAACCCGCAAAATAGGTCGACGAGATGTGTTCGTTTTTTAGCGATTCTTGGGGAAGTGCAGAGGGGTCAAGCTCCGTCCTCTTTCCAACAGGCAAAGCCTGAAATCAAATGCATCGCTAACAGGCAGCACAGCAAGCACAGGCAGCACAGCAAACACAGGCAGCACAGCAAGCACAGGCAGCACAGCACAGGCAGCACAGGCAGCACAGCAGCACAGGCAGCAAGCACAGGCAGCAAGCACAGGCAGCAAGCACAGGCAGCAAGCACAGGCAGCACAGCAAGCACAGGCAGCAAGCACAGGCAGCACAACAAGCACAGACAGCAAGCACAGGCAGCACAGGCAGCACAGCAAGCACAGGCAGGAAGCACAAGCAGCACAGGCAGCACAGCAAGCACAGGCAGCAAGCACAGGCAGCACAGCAAGCACAGGCAGCAAGCACAGGCAGCAAGCACAGGCAGCACAGCAAGCACAGGCAGCAAGGACAGGCAGCACAGCAAGCACAGGCAGCAGCACAGGCAGCACAGCAAGCACAGGCAGCAAACACACTCAGCACAGCAAGCACAGGCAGCACAGCAGCACAGGCAGCACAGCAAGCACAGGCAGCAAGCACAGGCACCACAGCAAGCACAGGCAGCAAGCACAGGCAGCACAGGCAGCACAGCAAGCACAGGCAGCAAGCACAGGCAGCACAGCAAGCACAGGCATGTTAGAAACCCGCAAAATAGCTCGACGAGATGTATTCGTTTTAGCGCTTCTGGGGGAAGTGCAGAGGGGTCAACCTCCGTCCTCTTTTTAACAGGCAAAGCCTGCTCCGTTCTTCGGCGAGATTAACTCTCGCATTTGTTTACAATGCTTACTCTTACTGAGACGCAGGTCAATGCACCGACCGCCGAGGTAAACATATGAACCGCGACTCTCGGCGCCTCCAAAAACAGGTGACACAGCAACGCACCGTCGTGTGCCACTGTCGAATTACCGCGTGTTATGGGCGAAATCAAATGCATCGCTAACAGGCAGCACAGCAAGCACAGGCAGCAAGCACAGGCAGCACAGCAAGCACAGGCAGCACAGCAAACACAGGCAGCTTGCACAGGAAGCATAGCAAGCACAGCAAGCACAGGCAGCAAGCACAGGCAGCACAGCAAGCACAGACAGCAAGGACAGGCAGCACAGGCAGCACAGCAAGAACAGGCAGCAAGCACAGGCAGCACAGGCAGCACAACAAGTACAGGCGGCACAGCAAGCACAGGCAGCAAGCACAGGCAGCAAGCACAGGCAGCACAGCAAACACAGGCAGCACAGCAAGCACAGGCAGCACAGCACAGGCAGCACAGCAAGCACAGGCAGCAAGCACAGGCAGCACAGCAAGCACAGGCAGCAAGCACAGGCAGCACAGGCAGCAAGCACAGGCAGCACAGCAAGCACAGGCAGCAAGCACAGGCAGCACAGCACAGGCAGCACAGCAAGCACAGGCAGCAAGCACAGGCAGCACAGCAAGCACAGGCAGCAAGCACAGGCAGCACAGCAAGCACAGGCAACACAGTAAGCACAGGCAGCAAGCACAGGCAGCACAGCAACCACAGGCAGCACAGCACAGGCAGCACAGCAAGCACAGGCAGCACAGCAAGCACAGGCAGCAAGCACAGGCAGCACAGCAAGCACAGGCAGCAAGCACAGGCAGCACAGCAAGCAAGGGCAGCAAGCACAGGCAGCACAGGCAGCATAGCAAGCACAGCAAGCACAGGCAGCAAGCACAGGCAGCACAGCAAGCACAGGCAGCACAGCACAGGCATTACAGGCAGCACAGCAAGCACAGGCAGGAAGCACAAGCAGCACAGGCAGCACAGCAAGCACAGGCAGCAAGCACAAGCAGCACAGCAAGCACAGGCAGCAAGCACAGGCAGCACAGCAAGCACAGGCAGCACAGCAAGCACAGGCAGCACATCAAGCACAGGCAGCACAGCAAGCACAGGCAGCAGCACAGGCAGCACAGCAAGCACAGGCAGCAAACACACTCAGCACAGCAAGCACAGGCAGCACAGCAGCACAGGCAGCACAGCAAGCACAGGCAGCAAGCACAGGCACCACAGCAAGCACAGGCAGCAAGCACAGGCAGCACAGGCAGCACAGCAAGCACAGGCAGCAAGCACAGGCAGCACAGCAAGCACAGTCAGCAAGCACAGGCATGTTAGAAACCCGCAAAATAGCTCGACGAGATGTATTCGTTTTAGCGCTTCTGGGGGAAGTGCAGAGGGGTCAACCTCCGTCCTCTTTTTAACAGGCAAAGCCTGCTCCGTTCTTCGGCGAGATTAACTCTCGCATTTGTTTACAATGCTTACTCTTACTGAGACGCAGGTCAATGCCCCGACCGCCGAGGTAAACATATGAACCGCGACTCTCGGCGCCTCCAAAAACAGGTGACACAGCAACGCACCGTCGTGTGCCACTGTCGAATTACCGCGTGTTATGGGCGAAATCAAATGCATCGCTAACAGGCAGCACAGCAAGCACAGGCAGCAAGCACAGGCAGCACAGCAAGCACAGGCAGCACAGCAAACACAGGCAGCTTGCACAGGAAGCATAGCAAGCACAGCAAGCACAGGCAGCAAGCACAGGCAGCACAGCAAGCACAGACAGCAAGGACAGGCAGCACAGGCAGCACAGCAAGAACAGGCAGCAAGCACAGGCAGCACAGGCAGCACAACAAGTACAGGCGGCACAGCAAGCACAGGCAGCAAGCACAGGCAGCAAGCACAGGCAGCACAGCAAACACAGGCAGCACAGCAAGCACAGGCAGCACAGCACAGGCAGCACAGCAAGCACAGGCAGCAAGCACAGGCAGCACAGGCAGCAAGCACAGGCAGCACAGCAAGCACAGGCAGCAAGCACAGGCAGCACAGCACAGGCAGCACAGCAAGCACAGGCAGCAAGCACAGGCAGCACAGCAAGCACAGGCAGCAAGCACAGGCAGCACAGCAAGCACAGGCAACACAGTAAGCACAGGCAGCAAGCACAGGCAGCACAGCACAGGCAGCACAGCAAGCACAGGCAGCACAGCAAGCACAGGCAGCAAGCACAGGCAGCACAGCAAGCACAGGCAGCAAGCACAGGCAGCACAGCAAGCAAGGGCAGCAAGCACAGGCAGCACAGGCAGCATAGCAAGCACAGCAAGCACAGGCAGCAAGCACAGGCAGCACAGCAAGCACAGGCAGCACAGCACAGGCATTACAGGCAGCACAGCAAGCACAGGCAGGAAGCACAAGCAGCACAGGCAGCACAGCAAGCACAGGCAGCAAGCACAAGCAGCACAGCAAGCACAGGCAGCAAGCACAGGCAGCACAGCAAGCACAGGCAGCACAGGCAGCACATCAAGCACAGGCAGCACAGCAAGCACAGCCATGTTAGAAACCCGCAAAATAGCTCGACGAGATGTGTTCGTTTTTTAGCGATTCTTGGGGAAGTGCAGAGGGGTCAAGCTCCGTCCTCTTTCCAACAGGCAAAGCCTGAAATCAAATGCATCGCTAACAGGCAGCACAGCAAGCACAGGCAGTACAGGAAACACAGGCAGCAAGCACAGGCAGCACAGCAAGCACAGGCAGTACAGGAAACACAGGCAGCAAGCACAGGCAGCACAGCAAGCACAGGCAGCAAGCACAGGCAGCACAGCAAGCACAGGCAGCACAGCAAACACAGGCAGCACAGCAAGCACAGGCAGCACAGCACAGGCAGCACAGCAAGCACAGGCAGCAAGCACAGGCAGCACAGACAGCAAGCACAGGCAGCACAGCAAACACAGGCAGCAAGCACAGGCAGCACAGCAAGCACAGGCAGCAAGCACAGGCAGCAGAGCAAGCACAGGCAGCAAGCACAGGCAGCACAGCAAGCACAGGCAGCACAGGCAGCACAGCAAACACAGGCAGCACAGCAGCACAGGCAGCAAGCACAGGCAGCACAGGCAGCACAGCAGCACAGGCAGCAAGCACAGGCAGCAAGCACAGGCAGCAAGCACAGGCAGCACAGCAAGCACAGGCAGCAAGCACAGGCAGCACAACAAGCACAGACAGCAAGCACAGGCAGCACAGGCAGCACAGCAAGCACAGGCAGGAAGCACAAGCAGCACAGGCAGCAAGCACAGGCAGCACAGCACAGGCAGCACAGCAAGCACAGGCAGCAAGCACAGGCAGCACAGGCAGCAAGCACAGGCAGCACAGCAAACACAGGCAGCAAGCACAGGCAGCACAGCAAGCACAGGCAGCAAGCACAGGCGGCAGAGCAAGCACAGGCAGCAAGCACAGGCAGCACAGCAAGCACAGGCAGCACAGGCAGCACAGCAAACACAGGCAGCAAGCACAGGTAGCACAGCAAGCACAGGCAGCAAGCACAGGCAGCACAGCACAGGCAGCACAGCAAGCACAGGCAGCAAGCACAGGCAGCACAGGCAGCAAGCACAGGCAGCACAGCAAACACAGGCAGCAAGCACAGGCAGCACAGCAAGCACAGGCAGCACAGGCAGCACAGCAAGCACAGGCAGCAAGCACAGGCAGCACAGCAAGCACAGGCAGCAAGCACAGGTAGCACAGCAAGCACAGGCAGCAAGCACAGGCAGCAAGCACAGGCAGCACAGCAAGTACAGGCAGCACAGCAAGCACAGGCAGCAAGCAAGCACAGGCAGCACACCAAGCACAGGCAGCACAGCAAGCACAGGCAGCAAGCACAGGCAACACAGCAAGCACAGGCAGCAAGCACAGGCAGCACAGCAAGCACAGGCAGCAAGCACAGGCATGTTAGAAACCCGCAAAATAGCTCGACGAGATGTGTTCCTTTTAGCGATTCTGGGGGAAGTGCAGAGGGATCAAGCTCCGTCCTCTTTCCAACAGGCAAAGCCTGCTCCGATCGTCGGCGAGATTCACTCTCGCATTTGTGTACAATGCTTACTCTTACTGAGACGCAGGTCAATGCACCGGCCGCCGAGGTAAACATATGATCCGCGACTCTCGGCGCCTCCAAAAACAGGTGACACAGCAACGCGTGTGCCACTGTCGAATTACCGCGTGTTATGGGCGAAATCAAATGCATCGCTAACAGGCAGCACAGCAAGCATAGGCAGCACAGCACAGGCAGCAAGCACAGGCAGCACAGCAAGCACAGGCAGCAAGCACAGGCAGCACAGCAAGCACAGGCAGCAAGCACAGGCAGCACAGCAAGCACAGGCAGCGCAGCAAGCACAGGCAGCAAGCACAGGCAGCACAGCAAGCACAGGCAGCAAGCACAGGCAGCAAGCACAGGCAGCACAGCAAGCACAGGCAGCACACCAAGCACAGGCAGCAAGCACAGGCAGCACAGCAAGCAGAGGCAGCACACCAAGCACAGGCAGCACACCAAGCACAGGCAGCACAGCAAGCACAGGCAGCAAGCACAGGCAGCGCAGCAAGCACAGGCAGCAAGCACAGGCAGCACAGGCAGCACAGCGAGCACAGGCAGCACAGCAAGCACAGGCAGCAAGCACAGGCAGCGCAGCAAGCACAGGCAGCAAGCACAGGCAGCACAGGCAGCAAGCACAGGCAGCGCAGCAAGCACAGGCAGCAAGCACAGGCAGCACAGGCAGCACAGCGAGCACAGGCAGCACAGAAAGCACAGGCAGCACAGCAAGCACAGGCAGCAAGCACAGGCAGCACAGGCAGCACAGCGAGCACAGGCAGCACAGCAAGCACAGGCAGCAAGCACAGGCAGCGCAGCAAGCACAGGCAGCAAGCACAGGCAGCAAGCATTGGCAGCAAAAACAGGCAGCACAGCAAGCACAGGCAGCAAGCACAGGCAGCAAGCACAGGCAGCACAGCAAGCACAGGCAGCACAGCAAGCACAGGCAGCAAGCACAGGCAGCACAGCAAACATAGGCAGCACAGCAAGCACAGGCAGCACAGCAAACACAGTCAGCACAGCAAGCACAGGCAGCACAGCAAACACAGGCAGCACAGCAAGCACAGGCAGCAAGCACAGGCATGTTAGAAACCCGCAAAATAGCTCGACGAGATGAGTTCGTTTTAGCGATTCTGGGGGAAGTGCAGAGGGGTCAAGCTCCGTCCTCTTTCCAACAGGCAAAGCCTGCTCCGATCTTCGGCGAGATTCACTCTCGCATTTGTTTACAATGCTTACTCTTACTGAGACGCAGGTCAATGCACCGGCCGCCGAGGTAAACATATGATCCGCGACTCTCGGCGCCTCCAAAAACAGGTGACACAGCAACGCACTGTCGTATGCCACTGTCGAATTACCGCGTGTTATGGGCGAAATCAAATGCATCGCTAACAGGCAGCACAGCAAGCACAGGCAGCAAGCACAGGCAGCAAACACAGGCAGCACAGCAAGCACAGGCAGCATAGCAAGCACAGCAAGCACAGGCAGCAAGCACAGGCAGCACAGCAAGCACAGGCAGCACAGCAAGCACAGACAGCAAGCACAGGCAGCACAGGCAGCACAGCAAGTACAGGCAGCAAGCACAGGCAGCACAGCAAGCACAGGCAGCACAGCAAGCACAGGCAGCACAGCAAGCACAGGCAGCAAGCACAGGCAGCACAGGCAGCAGAGGCAGCACAGCAAACACAGGCAGCAAGCACAGGCAGCGCAGCAAGCACAGGTAGCACAGCAAGCACAGGCAGCACAGGCAGCATAGCACAGGCAGCAAGCACAGGCAGCACAGCAAGCACAGGCAGCACAGGCAGCACAGGCAGCATAGCAAGCACAGGCAGCAAGCACAGACAGCAAGCACAGACAGCACAGCAAACACAGGCAGCAAGCACAGGCAGCACAGCAAGCACAGGCAGCAAGCACAGGCAGCACATCAAGCACAGGCAGCACAGCAAGCACAGGCATGTTAGAAACCCGCAAAATAGCTCGACGAGATGTGTTCGTTTTTTTAGCGATTCTTGGGGAAGTGCAGAGGGGTCAAGCTCCGTCCTCTTTACAACAGGCAAAGCCTGAAATCAAATGCATCGCTAACAGGCAGCACAGCAAGCACAGGCAGCACAGGAAACACAGGCAGCAAGCACAGGCAGCACAGCAAGCACAGGCAGCAAGCACAGGCAGCACAGCAAACACAGGCAGCACAGCAAGCACAGGCAGCACAGCACAGGCAGCACAGCAAGCACAGGCAGCAAGCACAGGCAGCGCAGCAAGCACAGGCAGCATAGCAAGCACAGGCAGCATAGCACAGTCTGCAAGCACAGGCAGCACAGCAAGCACAGGCAGCACAGGCAGCACAGGCAGCATAGCAAGCACAGCAAGCACAGGCAGCAAGCACAGACAGCAAGGACAGGCAGCACAGGCAGCAAGCACAGGCAGCACAGCAAGCACAGGCAGCAAGCACAGGCAGCACAGCAAGCACAGGCAGCACAGCAAGCACAGGCAGCACAGCAAGCACAGGCAGCAAGCACAGGCAGCACAGGCAGCAGAGGCAGCACAGCAAACACAGGCAGCAAGCACAGACAGCAAGCACAGACAGCACAGCAAACACAGGCAGCAAGCACAGGCAGCACAGCAAGCACAGGCAGCAAGCACAGGCAGCACAGCAAACACAGGCAGCACAGCAAGCACAGGCAGCACAGGCAGCACAGCAAGCACAGGCAGCACAGCAAGCACAGGCAGCACAGCAAGCACAGGCAGCAAGCACAGGCAGCACAGCAAGCACAGGCAGCAAGCACAGGCAGCACAGCAAGCACAGGCAGCATAGCAAGCACAGCAAGCACAGGCAGCAAGCACAGGCAGCACAGCAAGCACAGGCAGCACAGCAAGCACAGACAGCAAGCACAGGCAGCACAGGCAGCACAGCAAGTACAGGCAGGAAGCACAAGCAGCACAGGCAGCACAGCAAGCACAGGCAGCAAGCACAAGCAGCACAGCAAGCACAGGCAGCAAGCACAGGCAGCACAGCAAGCACAGGCAGCACAGCAAGCACAGGCAGCAAGCACAGGCAGCAAGCACAGGCAGCAAGCACAGGCAGCGCAGCAAGCACAGGTAGCACAGCAAGCACAGGCAGCACAGCAAGCACAGGCAGCATAGCACAGGCAGCAAGCACAGGCAGCAAGCACAGGCAGCAAGCACAGGCAGCACAGGCAGCACAGGCAGCATAGCAAGCACAGCAAGCACAGGCAGCAAGCACAGACAGCAAGCACAGACAGCACAGCAAACACAGGCAGCAAGCACAGGCAGCACAGCAAGCACAGGCAGCAAGCACAGGCAGCACATCAAGCACAGGCAGCACAGCAAGCACAGGCATGTTAGAAACCCGCAAAATAGGTCGACGAGATGTGTTCGTTTTTTAGCGATTCTTGGGGAAGTGCAGAGGGGTCAAGCTCCGTCCTCTTTCCAACAGGCAAAGCCTGAAATCAAATGCATCGCTAACAGGCAGCACAGCAAGCACAGGCAGCACAGGAAACACAGGCAGCAAGCACAGGCAGCACAGCAAACACAGGCAGCACAGCAAGCACAGGCAGCACAGCACAGGCAGCACAGGCAGCACAGCAGCACAGGCAGCAAGCACAGGCAGCAAGCACAGGCAGCAAGCACAGGCAGCAAGCACAGGCAGCACAGCAAGCACAGGCAGCAAGCACAGGCAGCACAACAAGCACAGACAGCAAGCACAGGCAGCACAGGCAGCACAGCAAGCACAGGCAGGAAGCACAAGCAGCACAGGCAGCACAGCAAGCACAGGCAGCAAGCACAGGCAGCACAGCAAGCACAGGCAGCAAGCACAGGCAGCAAGCACAGGCAGCACAGCAAGCACAGGCAGCAAGGACAGGCAGCACAGCAAGCACAGGCAGCAGCACAGGCAGCACAGCAAGCACAGGCAGCAAACACACTCAGCACAGCAAGCACAGGCAGCACAGCAGCACAGGCAGCACAGCAAGCACAGGCAGCAAGCACAGGCACCACAGCAAGCACAGGCAGCAAGCACAGGCAGCACAGGCAGCACAGCAAGCACAGGCAGCAAGCACAGGCAGCACAGCAAGCACAGGCATGTTAGAAACCCGCAAAATAGCTCGACGAGATGTATTCGTTTTAGCGCTTCTGGGGGAAGTGCAGAGGGGTCAACCTCCGTCCTCTTTTTAACAGGCAAAGCCTGCTCCGTTCTTCGGCGAGATTAACTCTCGCATTTGTTTACAATGCTTACTCTTACTGAGACGCAGGTCAATGCACCGACCGCCGAGGTAAACATATGAACCGCGACTCTCGGCGCCTCCAAAAACAGGTGACACAGCAACGCACCGTCGTGTGCCACTGTCGAATTACCGCGTGTTATGGGCGAAATCAAATGCATCGCTAACAGGCAGCACAGCAAGCACAGGCAGCAAGCACAGGCAGCACAGCAAGCACAGGCAGCACAGCAAACACAGGCAGCTTGCACAGGAAGCATAGCAAGCACAGCAAGCACAGGCAGCAAGCACAGGCAGCACAGCAAGCACAGACAGCAAGGACAGGCAGCACAGGCAGCACAGCAAGAACAGGCAGCAAGCACAGGCAGCACAGGCAGCACAACAAGTACAGGCGGCACAGCAAGCACAGGCAGCAAGCACAGGCAGCAAGCACAGGCAGCACAGCAAACACAGGCAGCACAGCAAGCACAGGCAGCACAGCACAGGCAGCACAGCAAGCACAGGCAGCAAGCACAGGCAGCACAGCAAGCACAGGCAGCAAGCACAGGCAGCACAGGCAGCAAGCACAGGCAGCACAGCAAGCACAGGCAGCAAGCACAGGCAGCACAGCACAGGCAGCACAGCAAGCACAGGCAGCAAGCACAGGCAGCACAGCAAGCACAGGCAGCAAGCACAGGCAGCACAGCAAGCACAGGCAACACAGTAAGCACAGGCAGCAAGCACAGGCAGCACAGCAACCACAGGCAGCACAGCACAGGCAGCACAGCAAGCACAGGCAGCACAGCAAGCACAGGCAGCAAGCACAGGCAGCACAGCAAGCACAGGCAGCAAGCACAGGCAGCACAGCAAGCAAGGGCAGCAAGCACAGGCAGCACAGGCAGCATAGCAAGCACAGCAAGCACAGGCAGCAAGCACAGGCAGCACAGCAAGCACAGGCAGCACAGCACAGGCATTACAGGCAGCACAGCAAGCACAGGCAGGAAGCACAAGCAGCACAGGCAGCACAGCAAGCACAGGCAGCAAGCACAAGCAGCACAGCAAGCACAGGCAGCAAGCACAGGCAGCACAGCAAGCACAGGCAGCACAGCAAGCACAGGCAGCACATCAAGCACAGGCAGCACAGCAAGCAAGGGCAGCAGCACAGGCAGCACAGCAAGCACAGGCAGCAAACACACTCAGCACAGCAAGCACAGGCAGCACAGCAGCACAGGCAGCACAGCAAGCACAGGCAGCAAGCACAGGCACCACAGCAAGCACAGGCAGCAAGCACAGGCAGCACAGGCAGCACAGCAAGCACAGGCAGCAAGCACAGGCAGCACAGCAAGCACAGTCAGCAAGCACAGGCATGTTAGAAACCCGCAAAATAGCTCGACGAGATGTATTCGTTTTAGCGCTTCTGGGGGAAGTGCAGAGGGGTCAACCTCCGTCCTCTTTTTAACAGGCAAAGCCTGCTCCGTTCTTCGGCGAGATTAACTCTCGCATTTGTTTACAATGCTTACTCTTACTGAGACGCAGGTCAATGCCCCGACCGCCGAGGTAAACATATGAACCGCGACTCTCGGCGCCTCCAAAAACAGGTGACACAGCAACGCACCGTCGTGTGCCACTGTCGAATTACCGCGTGTTATGGGCGAAATCAAATGCATCGCTAACAGGCAGCACAGCAAGCACAGGCAGCAAGCACAGGCAGCACAGCAAGCACAGGCAGCACAGCAAACACAGGCAGCTTGCACAGGAAGCATAGCAAGCACAGCAAGCACAGGCAGCAAGCACAGGCAGCACAGCAAGCACAGACAGCAAGGACAGGCAGCACAGGCAGCACAGCAAGAACAGGCAGCAAGCACAGGCAGCACAGGCAGCACAACAAGTACAGGCGGCACAGCAAGCACAGGCAGCAAGCACAGGCAGCAAGCACAGGCAGCACAGCAAACACAGGCAGCACAGCAAGCACAGGCAGCACAGCACAGGCAGCACAGCAAGCACAGGCAGCAAGCACAGGCAGCACAGCAAGCACAGGCAGCAAGCACAGGCAGCACAGGCAGCAAGCACAGGCAGCACAGCAAGCACAGGCAGCAAGCACAGGCAGCACAGCACAGGCAGCACAGCAAGCACAGGCAGCAAGCACAGGCAGCACAGCAAGCACAGGCAGCAAGCACAGGCAGCACAGCAAGCACAGGCAACACAGTAAGCACAGGCAGCAAGCACAGGCAGCACAGCACAGGCAGCACAGCAAGCACAGGCAGCACAGCAAGCACAGGCAGCAAGCACAGGCAGCACAGCAAGCACAGGCAGCAAGCACAGGCAGCACAGCAAGCAAGGGCAGCAAGCACAGGCAGCACAGGCAGCATAGCAAGCACAGCAAGCACAGGCAGCAAGCACAGGCAGCACAGCAAGCACAGGCAGCACAGCACAGGCATTACAGGCAGCACAGCAAGCACAGGCAGGAAGCACAAGCAGCACAGGCAGCACAGCAAGCACAGGCAGCAAGCACAAGCAGCACAGCAAGCACAGGCAGCAAGCACAGGCAGCACAGCAAGCACAGGCAGCACAGGCAGCACATCAAGCACAGGCAGCACAGCAAGCACAGCCATGTTAGAAACCCGCAAAATAGCTCGACGAGATGTGTTCGTTTTTTAGCGATTCTTGGGGAAGTGCAGAGGGGTCAAGCTCCGTCCTCTTTCCAACAGGCAAAGCCTGAAATCAAATGCATCGCTAACAGGCAGCACAGCAAGCACAGGCAGTACAGGAAACACAGGCAGCAAGCACAGGCAGCACAGCAAGCACAGGCAGTACAGGAAACACAGGCAGCAAGCACAGGCAGCACAGCAAGCACAGGCAGCAAGCACAGGCAGCACAGCAAGCACAGGCAGCACAGCAAACACAGGCAGCACAGCAAGCACAGGCAGCACAGCACAGGCAGCACAGCAAGCACAGGCAGCAAGCACAGGCAGCACAGACAGCAAGCACAGGCAGCACAGCAAACACAGGCAGCAAGCACAGGCAGCACAGCAAGCACAGGCAGCAAGCACAGGCAGCAGAGCAAGCACAGGCAGCAAGCACAGGCAGCACAGCAAGCACAGGCAGCACAGGCAGCACAGCAAACACAGGCAGCACAGCAGCACAGGCAGCAAGCACAGGCAGCACAGGCAGCACAGCAGCACAGGCAGCAAGCACAGGCAGCAAGCACAGGCAGCAAGCACAGGCAGCACAGCAAGCACAGGCAGCAAGCACAGGCAGCACAACAAGCACAGACAGCAAGCACAGGCAGCACAGGCAGCACAGCAAGCACAGGCAGGAAGCACAAGCAGCACAGGCAGCAAGCACAGGCAGCACAGCACAGGCAGCACAGCAAGCACAGGCAGCAAGCACAGGCAGCACAGGCAGCAAGCACAGGCAGCACAGCAAACACAGGCAGCAAGCACAGGCAGCACAGCAAGCACAGGCAGCAAGCACAGGCGGCAGAGCAAGCACAGGCAGCAAGCACAGGCAGCACAGCAAGCACAGGCAGCACAGGCAGCACAGCAAACACAGGCAGCAAGCACAGGTAGCACAGCAAGCACAGGCAGCAAGCACAGGCAGCACAGCACAGGCAGCACAGCAAGCACAGGCAGCAAGCACAGGCAGCACAGGCAGCAAGCACAGGCAGCACAGCAAACACAGGCAGCAAGCACAGGCAGCACAGCAAGCACAGGCAGCACAGGCAGCACAGCAAGCACAGGCAGCAAGCACAGGCAGCACAGCAAGCACAGGCAGCAAGCACAGGTAGCACAGCAAGCACAGGCAGCAAGCACAGGCAGCAAGCACAGGCAGCACAGCAAGTACAGGCAGCACAGCAAGCACAGGCAGCAAGCAAGCACAGGCAGCACACCAAGCACAGGCAGCACAGCAAGCACAGGCAGCAAGCACAGGCAACACAGCAAGCACAGGCAGCAAGCACAGGCAGCACAGCAAGCACAGGCAGCAAGCACAGGCATGTTAGAAACCCGCAAAATAGCTCGACGAGATGTGTTCCTTTTAGCGATTCTGGGGGAAGTGCAGAGGGATCAAGCTCCGTCCTCTTTCCAACAGGCAAAGCCTGCTCCGATCGTCGGCGAGATTCACTCTCGCATTTGTGTACAATGCTTACTCTTACTGAGACGCAGGTCAATGCACCGGCCGCCGAGGTAAACATATGATCCGCGACTCTCGGCGCCTCCAAAAACAGGTGACACAGCAACGCGTGTGCCACTGTCGAATTACCGCGTGTTATGGGCGAAATCAAATGCATCGCTAACAGGCAGCACAGCAAGCATAGGCAGCACAGCACAGGCAGCAAGCACAGGCAGCACAGCAAGCACAGGCAGCAAGCACAGGCAGCACAGCAAGCACAGGCAGCAAGCACAGGCAGCACAGCAAGCACAGGCAGCGCAGCAAGCACAGGCAGCAAGCACAGGCAGCACAGCAAGCACAGGCAGCAAGCACAGGCAGCAAGCACAGGCAGCACAGCAAGCACAGGCAGCACACCAAGCACAGGCAGCAAGCACAGGCAGCACAGCAAGCAGAGGCAGCACACCAAGCACAGGCAGCACACCAAGCACAGGCAGCACAGCAAGCACAGGCAGCAAGCACAGGCAGCGCAGCAAGCACAGGCAGCAAGCACAGGCAGCACAGGCAGCACAGCGAGCACAGGCAGCACAGCAAGCACAGGCAGCAAGCACAGGCAGCGCAGCAAGCACAGGCAGCAAGCACAGGCAGCACAGGCAGCAAGCACAGGCAGCGCAGCAAGCACAGGCAGCAAGCACAGGCAGCACAGGCAGCACAGCGAGCACAGGCAGCACAGAAAGCACAGGCAGCACAGCAAGCACAGGCAGCAAGCACAGGCAGCACAGGCAGCACAGCGAGCACAGGCAGCACAGCAAGCACAGGCAGCAAGCACAGGCAGCGCAGCAAGCACAGGCAGCAAGCACAGGCAGCAAGCATTGGCAGCAAAAACAGGCAGCACAGCAAGCACAGGCAGCAAGCACAGGCAGCAAGCACAGGCAGCACAGCAAGCACAGGCAGCACAGCAAGCACAGGCAGCAAGCACAGGCAGCACAGCAAACATAGGCAGCACAGCAAGCACAGGCAGCACAGCAAACACAGTCAGCACAGCAAGCACAGGCAGCACAGCAAACACAGGCAGCACAGCAAGCACAGGCAGCAAGCACAGGCATGTTAGAAACCCGCAAAATAGCTCGACGAGATGAGTTCGTTTTAGCGATTCTGGGGGAAGTGCAGAGGGGTCAAGCTCCGTCCTCTTTCCAACAGGCAAAGCCTGCTCCGATCTTCGGCGAGATTCACTCTCGCATTTGTTTACAATGCTTACTCTTACTGAGACGCAGGTCAATGCACCGGCCGCCGAGGTAAACATATGATCCGCGACTCTCGGCGCCTCCAAAAACAGGTGACACAGCAACGCACTGTCGTATGCCACTGTCGAATTACCGCGTGTTATGGGCGAAATCAAATGCATCGCTAACAGGCAGCACAGCAAGCACAGGCAGCAAGCACAGGCAGCAAACACAGGCAGCACAGCAAGCACAGGCAGCAAGCACAGGCAGCACAGCAAACACAGGCAGCACAGCAAGCACAGGCAGACAGCACAGGCAGCACAGCAAACACAGGCAGCAAGCACAGGCAGCACAGCAAGCACAGGCAGCGAGCACAGGCAGCACAGGAAGCACAGGCAGCACAGCAAGCACAGGCAGCAAGCACAGGCAGCACAGGCAGCACAGCAAACACAGGCAGCACAGCAAGCACAGGCAGCAAGCACAGGCAGCAAGCACAGGCAGCACAGCTAGCACAGGCAGCAAGCACAGGCAGCACAGGCAGCACAGCGAGCACAGGAAGCACAGCGAGCACAGGCAGCAAGCACAGGCAGCGCAGCAAGCACAGGCAGCACAGGAAACACATGCAGCCCAGCAAGCACAGGCAGCAAGCACACGCAGCACAGCAAGCACAGGCAGCAAGCACAGGCAGCACAGCAAGCACAGGCAGCACAGCAAACACAGGCAGCAAGCACAGGCAGCACAGCAAACACAGGCAGCACAGCAAGCACAGGCAGCAAGCACAGGCAGCACAGCAAGCACAGGCAGCACAGCAAACACAGGCAGCAAGCACAGGCAGCACAGCAAACACAGGCAGCACAGCAAGCACAGGCAGCAAGCACATGCAGCACAGCAAGCACAGGCAGCAAGCACAGGCAGCGCAGCAAGCACAGGCAGCGCAGCAAGCACAGGCAGCACAGCAAGCACAGGCAGCACAGCAAGCACAGGCAGCACAGCAAGCACAGGCAGCAAGCACAGGTAGCAAGCACAGGCAGCGCAGCAGCAAGCACAGGCAGCACAGCAAGCACAGGCAGCACAGCAAGCACAGGCAGCAAGCACAGGTAGCACAGCAAGCACAGGCAGCACAGCAAGCACAGGCAGCAAGCACAGGCAGCACAGCAAGCACAGGCAGCACAGCAAACACAGGCAGCACAGCAAGCACAGGCAGCAAGCACAGGCAGCACAGCAAACACAGGCAGCAAGCACAGGCAGCACAGCAAACACAGGCAGCACAGCAAGCACAGGCAGCAAGCACAGGCAGCACAGCAAGCACAGGCAGCAAGCACAGGCAGCACAGGCAGCACAGGCAGCAAGCACAGGCAGCACAGCAAGCACAGGCAGCAAGCACAGGTAGCACAGCAAGCACAGGCAGCACAGCAAGCGCAGGCAGCAAGCACAGGCAGCAAACACAGGCAGCACAGCAAGCACAGGCAGCAAGCACAGGCAGCACAGCAAGCACAGGCAGCACAGCAAACACAGGCAGCACAGCAAGCACAGGCAGCAAGCACAGGCAGCAAGCACAGGCAGCACAGCAAACACAGGCAGCACAGCAAGCACAGGCAGCAAGCACAGGCAGCACAGCAAGCACAGGCAGCACAGCAAACACAGGCAGCACAGCAAGCACAGCAAGCACAGGCAGCAAGCACAGGCAGCACAGGCAGCACAGCAAACACAGGCAGCACAGCAAGCACAGGCAGCAAGCACAGGCAGCACAGCAAACACAGGCAGCACAGCAAGCACAGGCAGCAAGCACAGGCAGCACAGCAAGCACAGGCAGCAAGCACAGGCAGCACAGGCAGCACAGCAAGTACAGGCAGCAAGCACAGGCAGCACAGCAAGCACAGGCAGCAAGCACAGGCAGCAAGCACAGGCAGCAAGCACAGGCAGCACAGCAAGCACAGGCAGCAAGCACAGGCAGCACAGCAAGCACAGGCAGCAAGCACAGGCAGCACAGCAAGCACAGGCAGCAAGCAGAGGCAGCACAGCAAACACAGGCAGCACAGCAAGCACAGGCAGCAAGAACAGGCAGCACAGCAAGCACAGGCAGCAAGCACAGGCAGCAAGCACAGGCAGCACAGCAAGCACGGGCAGCACAGCAAGCACAGGCAGCACAGCAAACACAGGCAGCAAGCACAGGCAGCAAGCACAGGCAGCACAGCAAGCACAGGCAGCAAGCACAGGCAGCACAGGCAGCACAGCAAGCACAGGCAGCAAGCACAGGCAACACAGCAAGCACAGGCAGCAAGCACAGGCAGCACAGCAAGCACAGGCAGCAAGCACAGGCATGTTAGAAACCCGCAAAATAGCTCGACGAGATGTGTTCGTTTTAGCGATTCTGGGGGAAATGCAGAGGGGTCAAGCTCCGTCCTCTTTCCAACAGGCAAAGCCTGCTCCGGTCTTCGGCGAGATTCACTCTCGCATTTGTTTACAATGCTTACTCTTACTGAGACGCAGGTCAATGCACCGGCCGCCGAGGTAAACATATGATCCGCGACTCTCGGCGCCTCCAAAAACAGGTGACACAGCAACGCACTGTCGTGTGCCACTGTCGAATTACCGCGTGTTATGGGCGAAATCAAATGCATCGCTAACAGGCAGCACAGCAAGCACAGACAGCAAGCACAGGCAGCACAGCAAGCACAGGCAGCACAGCAAGCACAGGCAGCCAGCACAGGTAGCACAGCAAGCACAGGCAGCACAGCAAGCACAGGCAGCAAGCACAGGCAGCAAACACAGGCAGCACAGCAAGCACAGGCAGCAAGCACAGGCAGCACTGCAAAACCAGGCAGCACAGCAAGCACAGACAGCAAGCACAGGCAGCACAGCAAGCACAGGCAGCAAGCACAGGCATCAAGCACAGGCAGCACAGCAAGCACAGGCAGCAAGCACAGGCAGCACAGGCAGCACAGGCAGCAAGCACAGGCAGCACAGCAAGCACAGGCAGCAAGCACAGGCAGCATAGCAAGCACAGCAAGCACAGGCAGCAAGCACAGGCAGCACAGCAAGCACAGACAGCAAGCACTGACAGCACAGGCAGCACAGCAAGCACAGCAAGCACAGGCAGCACAGCAAGCACAAACAGCAAGCACAGGCAGCAAGCACAGGCAGCACAGCAAGCACAGACAGCACAGCAAGCACAGGCAGCACAGGCAGCAAGCACAAGCAGCACAGCAAGCACAGGCAGCTCAGGCAGCACAGCAAGCACAGGCAGCACAGCAAGCACAGCCAGCAAGCACAGGCAGCACAGGCAGCACAGGCAGCAAGCACAGGCAGAACAGCAAGCACAGGCAGCAAGCACAGGCAGCACAGCAAGCACAGGCAGCAAGCACAGGCAGCAAGCACAGGCAGCACAGGCAACAAGCACAGGCAGCACAGCAAGCACAGGCAGCACAGCAAGCACAGGCAGTACAGCAAGCACAGGCTGCAAGCACAGGCAACACAGGCAGCACACCAAGCACAGGCAGCACAGCAAGCACAGGCAGCACAGGCAGCACAGCAAGCACAGGCAGCACAGCAAACACAGGCAGCACAGCAAGCACAGGCAGCAAGCACAGGCAGCACAGCAAGCACAGGCAGCGCAGCAAGCACAGGCAGCAAGCACAGGCAGCAGAACAAGCACAGGCAGCACAGCAAACACAGGCAGCACAGCAAGCACAGGCAGCAAGCACAGGCAGCACAGCAAGTATAGGCAGCAAACACAGGCAGCACAGCAAGCACAGGCAGCAAGCACAGGCAGCACAGGCAGCACAGCAAACACAGGCAGCACAACAAGCACAGGCAGTAAGCACAGGCAGCAGAGCAAACACAGGCAGGAAGCACAGGCAGCACAGCAAGCACAGGCAGCAAGCAGAGGCAGCACAGCAAGCACTGGCAGCAAGCACAGGCAGCAAGCACAGGCAGCACAGCAAGCACAGGCAGCAAGCACAGGCAGCAAGCACAGGCAGCATGCACAGGCAGCACAGCAAGCACTGGCAGCAAGCAAAGGCATGTCAGAAACCCGCAAAATAGCTCGACGAGATCTGTTCGTTTTAGCGATTCTGGGGGAAATGCAGAGGGGTCAAGCTCCGTCCTCTTTCCAACAGGCAAAGCCTGCTCCGATCTTCGGCGAGATTCACTCTCGCATTTGTTTACAATGCTTACTCTTACTGAGACGCAGGTCAATGCACCGGCCGCCGAGGTAAACATATGATCCGCGACCCTCGGCGCCTCCAAAAACAGGTGACACAGCAACGCACTGTCGTATGCCACTGTCGAATTACCGCGTGTTATGGGCGAAACCAAATGCATCGCTAACAGGCAGCACAGCAAGCACAGGCAGCACAGCAAGCACAGGCAGCAAGCACAGGCAGCACAGCAAGCACAGGCAGCAAGCACAGGCAGCACAGCAAACACAGGCAGCACAGCACAGGCAGCACAGCAAGCACAGGCAGCAAGCACAGGCAGCAAGCACAGGCAGCACAGCAAGCACAGGCATGTTAGAAACCAGCAAAATAGCTCGACGAGATGTGTTCGTTTTTTAGCGATTCTTGGGGAAGGGCAGAGGGGTCAAACTCCGTCCTCTTTCCAACAGGCAAAGCATGTTCCGATCTTCGGCGAGATTCACTCTCGCATTTGTTTACAATGCTTACTCTTACTGTGTCGCAGGTCGATGCACCGGCCGCCGAGGTAAACATATGATCCGCGACTCTCGGCGCCTCCAAAAACAGGTGACACAGCAACGCACTGTCGTGTGCCACTGTCGAATTACCGCGTGTTATGGGCGAAATCGAATGCATCGCTAACAGGCAACACAGCAAGCACAGGCAGCACAGCAAGCACAGGCAGCAAGCACAGGCAGCACAGCAAGCACAGGCAGCAAGCACAGGCAGCACAGGCAGCACAGCAAACACAGGCAGCACAGCAAGCACAGGCAGCACAGCAAGCACAGGCAGCACAGCAAGCACAGGCAGCAAGCACAGGCAGCACAGCAAGCACAGGCAGCAAGCACAGGCAGCACAGGCAGCACAGCAAGCACAGGCAGCAAGCACTGGCAGCAAGCACAGGCAGCAAGCACAGGCAGCAAGCACAGGCAGCACAGCAAGCACAGGCAGCAAGCACAGGCAGCACAGCAAGCACAGGCAGCACAGCAAACACAGGCAGCACAGCAAGCACAGGCAGCAAGCACAGGTAGCACAGCAAGCACAGGCAGCACAGCAAGCACAGGCAGCAAGCACAGGCAGCAAACACAGGCAGCACAGCAAGCACAGGCAGCAAGCACAGGCAGCACAGCAAGTACAGGCAGCACAGCAAACACAGGCAGCACAGCAAGCACAGGCAGCAAGCACAGGCAGCACAGCAAACACAGGCAGCACAGCAAGCACAGGCAGCACAGGCATGTTAGAAACCCGCAAAATAGCTCGACGAGATGAGTTCGTTTTAGCGATTCTGGGGGAAGTGCAGAGGGGTCAATCTCCGTCCTCTTTCCAACAGGCAAAGCCTGCTCCGATCTTCGGCGAGATTCACTCTCGCATTTGTTTACAATGCTTACTCTTACTGAGAAGCAGGTCAATGCACCGGCCGCCGAAGTAAACATATGATCCGCGACTATCGGCGCCTCCAAAAACAGGTGACACAGCAACGCACTGTCGTATGCCACTGTCGAATTACCGCGTGTTATGGGCGAAATCAAATGCATCGCTAACAGGCAGCACAGCAAGCACAGGCAGCAAGCACAGGCAGCACAGCAAGCACAGGCATGTTAGAAACCCGCAAAATAGCTCGACGAGTTCGTTTTAGCGATTCTGGGGGAAGTGCAGAGGGGTCAAGCTCCGTCCTCCTTCCAACAGGCAAAGCCTGCTCCGATCTTCTGCGAGATTCACTCTCGCATTTGTATACAATGCTTACTCTTACTGAGACGCAGGTCAATGCACCGGCCGCCGAGGTAAACATATGATCCGCGACTCTCGGCGCCTCCAAAAACAGGTGACACAGCAACGCACTGTCGTGTGCCACTGTCGAATTACCGCGTGTTATGGGCGAAATCAAATGCATCGCTAACAGGCAGCACAGCAAGCACAGGCAGCAAGCACAGGCAGCACAGCAAGCACAGGCAGCAAGCACAGGCAGCAAGCACAGGCAGCACAGGCAACAAGCACAGGTAGCACAGCAAGCACAGGCAGCACAGCAAGCACAGGCAGTACAGCAAGCACAGGCAGCAAGCACAGGCAACACAGGCAGCACACCAAGCACAGGCAGCACAGCAAGCACAGGCAGCACAGGCAGCACAGCAAGCACAGGCAGCACAGCAAACACAGGCAGCACAGCAAGCACAGGCAGCAAGCACAGGCAGCACAGCAAGCACAGGCAGCGCAGCAAGCACAGGCAGCAAGCACAGGCAGCACAACAAGCACAGGCAGCACAGCAAACACAGGCAGCACAGCAAGCACAGGCAGCAAGCAAAGGCATGTCAGAAACCCGCAAAATAGCTCGACGAGATCTGTTCGTTTTAGCGATTCTGGGGGAAATGCAGAGGGGTCAAGCTCCGTCCTCTTTCCAACAGGCAAAGCCTGCTCCGATCTTCGGCGAGATTCACTCTCGCATTTGTTTACAATGCTTACTCTTACTGAGACGCAGGTCAATGCACCGGCCGCCGAGGTAAACATATGATCCGCGACCCTCGGCGCCTCCAAAAACAGGTGACACAGCAACGCACTGTCGTATGCCACTGTCGAATTACCGCGTGTTATGGGCGAAACCAAATGCATCGCTAACAGGCAGCACAGCAAGCACAGGCAGCACAGCAAGCACAGGCAGCAAGCACAGGCAGCACAGCAAGCACAGGCAGCAAGCACAGGCAGCACAGCAAACACAGGCAGCACAGCACAGGCAGCACAGCAAGCACAGGCAGCAAGCACAGGCAGCAAGCACAGGCAGCACAGCAAGCACAGGCATGTTAGAAACCAGCAAAATATCTCGACGAGATGTGTTCGTTTTTTAGCGATTCTTGGGGAAGGGCAGAGGGGTCAAACTCCGTCCTCTTTCCAACAGGCAAAGCATGTTCCGATCTTCTGCGAGATTCACTCTCGCATTTGTTTACAATGCTTACTCTTACTGTGTCGCAGGTCGATGCACCGGCCGCCGAGGTAAACATATGATCCGCGACTCTCGGCGCCTCCAAAAACAGGTGACACAGCAACGCACTGTCGTGTGCCACTGTCGAATTACCGCGTGTTATGGGCGAAATCAAATGCATCGCTAACAGGCAACACAGCAAGCACAGGCAGCACAGCAAGCACAGGCAGCAAGCACAGGCCGCACAGCAAGCACAGGCAGCAAGCACAGGCAGCACAGGCAGCACAGCAAACACAGGCAGCACAGCAAGCACAGGCAGCACAGCAAGCACAGGCAGCACAGCAAGCACAGGCAGCAAGCACAGGCAGCACAGCAAGCACAGGCAGCAAGCACAGGCAGCACAGGCAGCACAGCAAGCACAGGCAGCAAGCACTGGCAGCAAGCACAGGCAGCAAGCACAGGCAGCAAGCACAGGCAGCACAGCAAGCACAGGCAGCAAGCACAGGCAGCACAGCAAGCACAGGCAGCACAGCAAACACAGGCAGCACAGCAAGCACAGGCAGCAAGCACAGGTAGCACAGCAAGCACAGGCAGCACAGCAAGCACAGGCAGCAAGCACAGGCAGCAAACACAGGCAGCACAGCAAGCACAGGCAGCAAGCACAGGCAGCACAGCAAGTACAGGCAGCACAGCAAACACAGGCAGCACAGCAAGCACAGGCAGCAAGCACAGGCAGCACAGCAAACACAGGCAGCACAGCAAGCACAGGCAGCAAGCACAGGCAACACAGGCAGCACACCAAGCACAGGCAGCACAGCAAGCACAGGCAGCACAGGCAGCACAGCAAGCACAGGCAGCACAGCAAACACAGGCAGCACAGCAAGCACAGGCAGCAAGCACAGGCAGCACAGCAAGCACAGGCAGCGCAGCAAGCACAGGCAGCAAGCACAGGCAGCACAACAAGCACAGGCAGCACAGCAAACACAGGCAGCACAGCAAGCACAGGCAGCAAGCACAGGCAGCACAGCAAGTATAGGCAGCAAACACAGGCTGCACAGCAAGCACAGGCAGCAAGCACAGGCAGCACAGGCAGCACAGCAAACACAGGCAGCAGAGCAAACACAGGCAGGAAGCACAGGCAGCAGAGCAAACACAGGCAGGAAGCACAGGCAGCACAGCAAGCACAGGCAGCAAGCAGAGGCAGCACAGCAAGCACTGGCAGCAAGCACAGGCAGCAAGCACAGGCAGCACAGCAAGCACAGGCAGCAAGCACAGGCAGCAAGCACAGGCAACACAGCAAGCACAGGCAGCATGCACAGGCAGCACAGCAAGCACAGGCAGCAAGCAAAGGCATGTCAGAAACCCGCAAAATAGCTCGACGAGATCTGTTCGTTTTAGCGATTCTGGGGGAAATGCAGAGGGGTCAAGCTCCGTCCTCTTTCCAACAGGCAAAGCCTGCTCCGATCTTCGGCGAGATTCACTCTCGCATTTGTTTACAATGCTTACTCTTACTGAGACGCAGGTCAATGCACCGGCCGCCGAGGTAAACATATGATCCGCGACCCTCGGCGCCTCCAAAAACAGGTGACACAGCAACGCACTGTCGTATGCCACTGTCGAATTACCGCGTGTTATGGGCGAAACCAAATGCATCGCTAACAGGCAGCACAGCAAGCACAGGCAGCACAGCAAGCACAGGCAGCAAGCACAGGCAGCACAGCAAGCACAGGCAGCAAGCACAGGCAGCACAGCAAACACAGGCAGCACAGCACAGGCAGCACAGCAAGCACAGGCAGCAAGCACAGGCAGCAAGCACAGGCATGTTAGAAACCAGCAAAATAGCTCGACGAGATGTGTTCGTTTTTTAGCGATTCTTGGGGAAGGGCAGAGGGGTCAAACTCCGTCCTCTTTCCAACAGGCAAAGCATGTTCCGATCTTCTGCGAGATTCACTCTCGCATTTGTTTACAATGCTTACTCTTACTGTGTCGCAGGTCGATGCACCGGCCGCCGAGGTAAACATATGATCCGCGACTCTCGGCGCCTCCAAAAACAGGTGACACAGCAACGCACTGTCGTGTGCCACTGTCGAATTACCGCGTGTTATGGGCGAAATCAAATGCATCGCTAACAGGCAACACAGCAAGCACAGGCAGCACAGCAAGCACAGGCAGCAAGCACAGGCAGCACAGCAAGCACAGGCAGCACAGGCAGCACAGCAAACACAGGCAGCACAGCAAGCACAGGCAGCACAGCAAGCACAGGCAGCACAGCAAGCACAGGCAGCAAGCACAGGCAGCACAGCAAGGACAGGCAGCAAGCACAGGCAGCACAGGCAGCACAGCAAGCACAGGCAGCAAGCACAGGCAGCAAGCACAGGCAGCAAGCACAGGCAGCAAGCACAGGCAGCACAGCAAGCACAGGCAGCAAGCACAGGCAGCACAGCAAGCACAGGCAGCAAGCACAGGCAGCACAGCAAGCACAGGCAGCACAGGCAGCACAGCAAGTACAGGCAGCAAGCACAGGCAGCACAGCAAGCACAGGCAGCAAGCACAGGCAGCAAGCACAGGCAGCAAGCACAGGCAGCACAGCAAGCACAGGCAGCAAGCACAGGCAGCACAGCAAGCACTGGCAGCAAGCACAGGCAGCACAGCAAGCACAGGCAGCAAGCACAGGCAGCACAGCAAGCACAGCAAGCACAGGCAGTAAGCACAGGCAGCACAGCAAGCACAGGCAGCAAGCACAGGCAGCACAGCAAACACAGGCAGCACAGCAAGCACAGGCAGCAAGCACAGGCAGCACAGCAAGCACAGGCAGCACAGCAAACACAGGCAGCACAGCAAGCACAGGCAGCAAGCACAGGTAGCACAGCAAGCACAGGCAGCACAGCAAGCACAGGCAGCAAGCACAGGCAGCAAACACAGGCAGCACAGCAAGCACAGGCAGCAAGCACAGGCAGCACAGCAAGTACAGGCAGCACAGCAAACACAGGCAGCACAGCAAGCACAGGCAGCAAGCACAGGCAGCACAGCAAACACAGGCAGCACAGCAAGCACAGGCAGCACAGCAAGCACAGGCAGCAAGCACAGGCAGCACAGCAAACACAGGCAGCACAGCAAGCACAGGCAGCACAGCAAGCACAGGCAGCAAGCACAGGCAGCACAGCAAGCACAGGCATGTTAGAAACCCGCAAAATAGCTCGACGAGATGAGTTCGTTTTAGCGATTCTGGGGGAAGTGCAGAGGGGTCAATCTCCGTCCTCTTTCCAACAGGCAAAGCCTGCTCCGATCTTCGGCGAGATTCACTCTCGCATTTGTTTACAATGCTTACTCTTACTGAGACGCAGGTCAATGCACCGGCCGCCGAGGTAAACATATGATCCGCGACTATCGGCGCCTCCAAAAACAGGTGACACAGCAACGCACTGTCGTATGCCACTGTCGAATTACCGCGTGTTATGGGCGAAATCAAATGCATCGCTAACAGGCAGCACAGCAAGCACAGGCAGCACAGCAAGCACAGGCAGCAAGCACAGGCAGCACAGCAAGCACAGGCATGTTAGAAACCCGCAAAATAGCTCGACGAGTTCGTTTTAGCGATTCTGGGGGAAGTGCAGAGGGGTCAAGCTCCGTCCTCCTTCCAACAGGCAAAGCCTGCTCCGATCTTCTGCGAGATTCACTCTCGCATTTGTTTACAATGCTTACTCTTACTGAGACGCAGGTCAATGCACCGGCCGCCGAGGTAAACATATGATCCGCGACTCTCGGCGCCTCCAAAAACCGGTGACAAAGCAACGCACTGTCGTGTGCCACTGTCGAATTACCGCGTGTTTGGGCGAAATCAAATGCATCGCTAACAGGCAGCACAGCAAGCACAGCAAGCACAGCAAGCACAGCAAGCATAGGCAGCACAGCACAGGCAGCACAGCAAGCACAGGCAGCAACCACAGGCAGCACAGCAAGCACAGGCAGCAAGGACAGGCAGCAAGCACAGGCAGCACAGCAAGCACAGGCAGCATAGCAAGTACAGCAAGCACAGGCAGCAAGCACAGGCAGCACAGCAAGCACAGGCAGCACAGGAAGCACAGGCAGCAAGCACAGGCAGCAAGCACAGGCAGCACAGCAAACACAGGCAGCATAGCAAGCACAGGCAGCAAGCACAGGCAGCACAGCAAGCACAGGCAGCACAGCAAGCACAGGCAGCAAGCACAGGCAGCACAGCAAGCACAGGCAGCAAGCACAGGTAGCACAGCAAGCACAGGCAGCACAGCAAACACAGGCAGCACAGCAAGCACAGGCAGCACAGCAAACACAGGCAGCACAGCAAGCCCAGGCAGCAAGCACAGGCACCACAGAAAACACAGGCAGCAAGCACAGGCAGCACAGGCAGCACAGCAAGCACAGGCAGCAAGCACAGGCACCACAGCAAACACAGGCAGCACAGCAAGCACAGGCAGCAAGCACAGGCAGCAAGCACAGGCAGTACAGCAAGCACAGGCAGCACAGCAAACACAGGCAGCACAGCAAGCACAGGCAGCACAGCAAACACAGGCAGCACAGCAAGCACAGGCAGCAAGCACAGGCAGCACAGGCAGCACAGCAAGCACAGGCAGCAAGCACTGGCAGCAAGCACTGGCAGCAAGCACAGGCAGCAAGCACAGGCAGCACAGCAAGCACAGGCAGCAAGCACAGGCAGCACAGCAAGCACAGGCAGCACAGCAAGCACAGGCAGCAAGCACAGGTAGCACAGCAAGCACAGGCAGCACAGCAAGCACAGGCAGCAAGCACAGGCAGCAAACACAGGCAGCACAGCAAGCACAGGCAGCAAGCACAGGCAGCACAGCAAGTACAGGCAGCACAGCAAACACAGGCAGCACAGCAAGCACAGGCAGCAAGCACAGGCAGCACAGGCATGTTAGAAACCCGCAAAATAGCTCGACGAGATGAGTTCGTTTTAGCGATTCTGGGGGAAGTGCAGAGGGGTCAATCTCCGTCCTCTTTCCAACAGGCAAAGCCTGCTCCGATCTTCGGCGAGATTCACTCTCGCATTTGTTTACAATGCTTACTCTTACTGAGACGCAGGTCAATGCACCGGCCGCCGAAGTAAACATATGATCCGCGACTATCGGCGCCTCCAAAAACAGGTGACACAGCAACGCACTGTCGTATGCCACTGTCGAATTACCGCGTGTTATGGGCGAAATCAAATGCATCGCTAACAGGCAGCACAGCAAGCACAGGCAGCAAGCACAGGCAGCACAGCAAGCACAGGCATGTTAGAAACCCGCAAAATAGCTCGACGAGTTCGTTTTAGCGATTCTGGGGGAAGTGCAGAGGGGTCAAGCTCCGTCCTCCTTCCAACAGGCAAAGCCTGCTCCGATCTTCTGCGAGATTCACTCTCGCATTTGTATACAATGCTTACTCTTACTGAGACGCAGGTCAATGCACCGGCCGCCGAGGTAAACATATGATCCGCGACTCTCGGCGCCTCCAAAAACAGGTGACACAGCAACGCACTGTCGTGTGCCACTGTCGAATTACCGCGGTTTATGGGCGAAATCAAATGCATCGCTAACAGGCAGCACAGCAAGCACAGGCAGCAAGCACAGGCAGCACAGCAAGCACAGGCAGCAAGCACAGGCAGCAAGCACAGGCAGCACAGGCAACAAGCACAGGTAGCACAGCAAGCACAGGCAGCACAGCAAGCACAGGCAGTACAGCAAGCACAGGCAGCAAGCACAGGCAACACAGGCAGCACACCAAGCACAGGCAGCACAGCAAGCACAGGCAGCACAGGCAGCACAGCAAGCACAGGCAGCACAGCGAACACAGGCAGCACAGCAAGCACAGGCAGCAAGCACAGGCAGCACAGCAAGCACAGGCAGCACAGGAAGCACAGGCAGCAAGCACAGGCAGCAAGCACAGGCAGCACAGCAAACACAGGCAGCATAGCAAGCACAGGCAGCAAGCACAGGCAGCAAGCACAGGCAGCAAGCACAGGCAGCACAGCAAGCACAGGCAGCAAGCACAGGCAGCACAGCAAGCACAGGCAGCACAGCAAACACAGGCAGCACAGCAAGCACAGGCAGCAAGCACAGGCAGCACAGCAAACACAGGCAGCACAGCAAGCACAGGCAACACAGGCAGCACACCAAGCACAGGCAGCACAGCAAGCACAGGCAGCACAGGCAGCACAGCAAGCACAGGCAGCAAGCACAGGCAGCACAGCAAGCACAGGCAGCAAGCACAGGCAGCACAGGCAGCACAGCAAACACAGGCAGCACAGCAAGCACAGGCAGCACAGCAAGCACAGGCAGCACAGCAAGCACAGGCAGCAAGCACAGGCAGCACAGCAAGCACAGGCAGCAAGCACAGGCAGCACAGGCAGCACAGCAAGCACAGGCAGCAAGCACTGGCAGCAAGCACAGGCAGCAAGCACAGGCAGCAAGCACAGGCAGCACAGCAAGCACAGGCAGCAAGCACAGGCAGCACAGCAAGCACAGGCAGCACAGCAAACACAGGCAGCACAGCAAGCACAGGCAGCAAGCACAGGTAGCACAGCAAGCACAGGCAGCAAGCACAGGCAGCAAACACAGGCAGCACAGCAAGCACAGGCAGCAAGCACAGGCAGCACAGCAAGTACAGGCAGCACAGCAAACACAGGCAGCACAGCGAGCACAGGCAGCAAGCACAGGCAGCACAGCAAACACAGGCAGCACAGCAAGCACAGGCAGCAAGCACAGGCAACACAGGCAGCACACCAAGCACAGGCAGCACAGCAAGCACAGGCAGCACAGGCAGCACAGCAAGCACAGGCAGCACAGCAAACACAGGCAGCACAGCAAGCACAGGCAGCAAGCACAGGCAACACAGCAAGCACAGGCAGCGCAGCAAGCACAGGCAGCACAGCAAGCACAGGCAGCGCAGCAAGCACAGGCAGCAAGCACAGGCAGCACAACAAGCACAGGCAGCACAGCAAGTACAGGCAGCAAGCACAGGCAGCACAGCAAGCACAGGCAGCAAGCACAGGCAGCAAGCACAGGCAGCAAACACAGGCAGCACAGCAAGCACAGGCAGCAAGCACAGGCAGCACAGCAAACACAGGCAGCACAGCAAGCACAGGCAGCAAGCACAGGCAGCACAGCAAACACAGGCAGCACAGCAAGCACAGGCAGCAAGCACAGGCAGCACAGCAAGCACAGGCAGCACAGGCAGCACAGCGAGCACTGGCAGCACAACAAGCAGAGGCAGCAAGCACAGGCAGCAAGCACAGGCAGCACAGCAAGCACAGGCAGCAAGCACAGGCAGCACAACAAGCAGAGGCAGCAAGCACAGGCAGCAAGCACAGGCAGCAAGCACAGGCAGCACTGCAAGCACAGGCAGCAAGCACAGGCAGCAAGCACAGGCAGCAAGCACAGGCAGCACAGCAAGCACAGGCAGCATAGCAAGTACAGCAAGCACAGGCAGCAAGCACAGGCAGCACAGCAAGGACAGGCAGCAAGCACAGGCAGCACAGCAAGCACAGGCAGCAAGCACAGGCAGCACAGCAAGCACAGGCAGCAAGCACAGGCAGCACAGCAAGCTCAGGCATGTTAGAAACCCGCCAAATAGCTCGACGAGATGAGTTCGTTTTAGCGATTCTGGGGGAAGTGCAGAGGGGTCAAGCTCCGTCCTCTTTCCAACAGGCAAAGCCTGCTCCGATCTTCGGCGAGATTCACTCTCGCATTTGTTTACAATGCTTACTCTTACTGAGACGCAGGTCAATGCACCGGCCGCCGAGGTAAACATATGATCTGCGATTCTCGACGCCTCCAAAAACAGGTGACACAGCAACGCACTGTCGTGTGCCACTGTCGAATTACCGCGTGTTATGGGCGAAATCAAATGCATCACTAACAGGCAGCACAGCAAGCACAGCAAGCACAGCAAGCATAGGCAGCACAGGCAGCACAGCAAGCACAGGCAGCAAGCACAGGCAGCAAGCACAGGCAGCACAGCAAGCACAGGCAGCATAGCAAGTACAGCAAGCACAGGCAGCACAGCAAGCACAGGCAGCAAGCACAGGCAGCACAGCAAGCACAGGCAATAAGCACAGGCAGCACAGCAAGCACAGGCAGCAAACACAGGCAGCACAGGCAGCACAGCAAGCACAGGCAGCAAGCACAGGCAGCACAGCAAGCACAGGCAGCAAGCACAGGCACCACAGCAAGCACAGGCAGCAAGCACAGGCAGCACAGCAAGCAGAGGCAGCAAGCACAGGCAGCACAGAAAGCACAGGAAGCAAGCACAGGCAGCACAGGCAGCACACCAAGCACAGGCAGCAAGCACAGGCAGCACAGCAAGCAGAGGCAGCACACCAAGCACAGGCAGCACAGCAAGCACAGGCAGCAAGCACAGGCAGCACAGCAAGCACAGGCAGCAAGCACAGGCAGCACAGCAAACACAGGCAGCACAGCAAGCACAGGCAGCAAGCACAGGCAGCACAGCAAGCATAGGCAGCACAGCAAACACAGGCAGCACAGCAAGCACAGGCAGCAAGCACAGGTAGCACAGCAAGCACAGGCAGCACAGCAAGCGCAGGCAGCAAGCACAGGCAGCAAACACAGGCAGCACAGCAAGCACAGGCAGCAAGCACAGGCAGCACAGCAAGCACAGGCAGCACAGCAAACACAGGCAGCACAGCAAGCACAGGCAGCAAGCACAGGCAGCACAGCAAACACAGGCAGCACAGCAAGCACAGGCAGCAAGCACAGGCAGCACAGCAAGCACAGGCAGCAAGCACAGGCAGCACAGGCAGCACAGCAAGTACAGGCAGCAAGCACAGGCAGCACAGCAAGCACAGGCAGCATAGCAAGTACAGCAAGCACAGGCAGCACAGCAAGCACAGGCAGCAAGCAGAGGCAGCACAGCAAGCACAGGCAATAAGCACAGGCAGCACAGCAAGCACAGGCAGCAAGCACAGGCAGCACAGCAAGCACAGGCAGCAAGCACAGGCAGCAAGCACAGGCAGCAAGCACAGGCAGCACAGCAAGCACAGGCAGCAAGCACAGGCAGCACAGCAAGCACAGGCAGCAAGCACAGGTAGCACAGGCAGCACAGCAAGCACAGGCAGCAAGCACAGGCAACAAACACAGGCAGCACAGCAAGCACAGGCAGCACACCAAGCACAGGCAGCACAGCAAGCACAGGCAGCAAGCACAGGCAGCACAGCAAACACAGGTAGCACAGCAAGCACAGGCAGCAAGCACAGGTAGCACAGCAAGCAGAGGCAGCACAGCAAACACAGGCAGCACAGCAAGCACAGGCAGCAAGCACAAGCAGCACAGCAAACACAGGCAGCACAGCAAGCACAGGCAGCAAGCACAGGCAGCACAGCAAGCACAGGTAGCACAGCAAGCACAGGCAGCAAGCACAGGTAGCACAGCAAGCACAGGCAGCACAGCAAGCACAGGCAGCAAGCACAGGCAGCAAACACAGGCAGCACAGCAAGCACAGGCAGCAAGAACAGGCAGCACAGCAAGCACAGGCAGCACAGCAAGCACAGGCAGCAAGCACAGGCAGCACAGCAAGCACAGGCGGCAAGCACAGGCAGCACAGCAAACACAGGCAGCACAGCAAGCACAGGCAGCACAGCAAACACAGGCAGCACAGCAAGCACAGGCAGCACAGCAAGCGCAGGCAGCAAGCACAGGCAGCAAACACAGGCAGCACAGCAAGCACAGGCAGCAAGCACAGGCAGCACAGCAAGCACAGGCAGCACAGCAAGCACAGGCAGCAAGCACAGGCAGCACAGCAAACACAGGCAGCACAGCAAGCACAGGCAGCAAGCACAGGCAGCACAGCAAGCACAGGCAGCAAGCACAGGCAGCACAGGCAGCACAGCAAGTACAGGCAGCAAGCACAGGCAGCACAGCAAGCACAGGCAGCATAGCAAGTACAGCAAGCACAGGCAGCACAGCAAGCACAGGCAGCAAGCAGAGGCAGCACAGCAAGCACAGGCAATAAGCACAGGCAGCACAGCAAGCACAGGCAGCAAACACAGGCAGCACAGGCAGCACAGCAAGCACAGGCAGCAAGCACAGGCAGCACAGCAAGCACAGGCAGCAAGCACAGGCACCACAGCAAGCACAGGCAGCAAGCACAGGCAGCACAGCAAGCAGAGGCAGCAAGCACAGGCAGCACAGAAAGCACAGGAAGCAAGCACAGGCAGCACAGGCAGCACACCAAGCACAGGCAGCAAGCACAGGCAGCACAGGCAGCACACCAAGCACAGGCAGCACAGCAAGCACAGGCAGCAAGCACAGGCAGCACAGCAAGCACAGGCAGCAAGCACAGGCAGCACAGCAAACACAGGCAGCACAGCAAGCACAGGCAGCAAGCACAGGCAACACAGCAAGCATAGGCAGCACAGCAAACACAGGCAGCACAGCAAGCACAGGCAGCAAGCACAGGTAGCACAGCAAGCACAGGCAGCACAGCAAGCGCAGGCAGCAAGCACAGGCAGCAAACACAGGCAGCACAGCAAGCACAGGCAGCAAGCACAGGCAGCACAACAAGCACAGGCAGCACAGCAAACACAGGCAGCACAGCAAGCACAGGCAGCAAGCACAGGCAGCACAGCAAACACAGGCAGTACAGCAAGCACAGGCAGCAAGCACAGGCAGCACAGCAAGCACAGGCAGCAAGCACAGGCAGCACAGGCAGCACAGCAAGTACAGGCAGCAAGCACAGGCAGCACAGCAAGCACAGGCAGCAAGCACAGGCAGCACAGCAAGCACAGGCAGCAAGCACAGGCAGCACAGCAAGCACAGGCAGCAAGCAGAGGCAGCACAGCAAACACAGGCAGCACAGCAAGCACAGGCAGCAAGAACAGGCAGCACAGCAAGCACAGGCAGCAAGCACAGGCAGCACAGGCAGCACAGCAAGCACAGGCAGCACAGCAAGTACAGGCAGCAAGCACAGGCAGCACAGCAAGCACAGGCAGCAAGCACAGGCAGCAAGCACAGGCAGCACAGCAAGCACAGGCAGCAAGCACAGGCAGCACAGCAAGCACAGGCAGCACAGGCAGCAAGCACAGGTAGCACAGGCAGCACAGCAAGCACAGGCAGCAAGCACAGGCAACAAACACAGGCAGCACAGCAAGCACAGGCAGCACACCAAGCACAGGCAGCACAGCAAGCACAGGCAGCAAGCACAGGCAGCACAGCAAGCACAGGCAGCAAGCACAGGCAGCACAGCAAACACAGGTAGCACAGCAAGCACAGGCAGCAAGCACAGGTAGCACAGCAAGCAGAGGCAGCACAGCAAACACAGGCAGCACAGCAAGCACAGGCAGCAAGCACAAGCAGCACAGCAAACACAGGCAGCACAGCAAGCACAGGCAGCAAGCACAGGCAGCACAGCAAGCACAGGTAGCACAGCAAGCACAGGCAGCAAGCACAGGTAGCACAGCAAGCACAGGCAGCACAGCAAGCACAGGCAGCAAGCACAGGCAGCAAACACAGGCAGCACAGCAAGCACAGGCAGCAAGAACAGGCAGCACAGCAAGCACAGGCAGCACAGCAAGCACAGGCAGCAAGCACAGGCAGCACAGCAAGCACAGGCGGCAAGCACAGGCAGCACAGCAAACACAGGCAGCACAGCAAGCACAGGCAGCACAGCAAACACAGGCAGCACAGCAAGCACAGGCAGCAAGCACAGGCAGCACAGCAAGCACAGGCAGCAAGCACAGGCAGCACAGCAAACACAGGCAGCACAGCAAGCACAGGCAGCAAGCACAGGCAGCACAGCAAGCACAGGCAGCAAGCACAGGCAGCACAACAAACACAGGCAGCACAGCAAGCACAGGCAGCAAGCACAGGCTGCACAGCAAGCACAGGCAGCACAGCAAACACAGGCAGCAAGCACAGGTAGCATAGCAAGCACAGGCAGCAAGCACAGGCAGCACAGCAAGCACAGGCAGCACAGCAAGCACAAGCAGCAAGCACAGGCAGCACAGCAAACACAGGCAGCACAGCAAGCACAGGCAGCAAGCACAAGTAGCACAGCAAGCAGAGGCAGCAAGCACAGGTAGCATAGCAAGCACAGGCAGCAAGCACAGGCAGCACAGCAAGCACAGGCAGCACAGCAAGCACAAGCAGCAAGCACAGGCAGCACAGCAAGCACAGGCAGCAAGCACAGGTAGCACAGCAAGCAGAGGCAGCACACCAAGCACAGGCAGCACACCAAGCACAGGCAGCACAGCAAGCACAGGCAGCAAGCACAGGCAGCACAGCAAGCAGAGGCAGCACACCAAGCACAGGCAGCACAGCAAGCACAGCAAGCACAGGCAGCAAGCACAGGCAGCACAGCAAGCACAGGCAGCAAGCACAGGCAGCACAGCAAACACAGGCAGCACAGCAAGCACAGGCAGCAAGCACAGGCAGCACAGCAAGCACAGGCAGCACAGCAAACACAGGCAGCACAGCAAGCACAGGCAGCAAGCACAGGCTGCACAGCAAGCACAGGCAGCACAGCAAGCACAGGCAGCAAGCACAGGTAGCATAGCAAGCACAGGCAGCAAGCACAGGCAGCACAGCAAGCACAGGCAGCAAGCACAGGCAGCACAGCAAGCACAGGCAGCACAGCAAACACAGGCAGCACAGCAAGCACAGGCTGCAAGCACAGGTAGCACAGCAAGCACAGGCAGCAAGCACAGGCAGCACAGCAAGCACAGGCAGCAAGCACAGGCAGCACAGCAAACACAGGCAGCACAGCAAGCACAGGCAGCAGGCACAGGCAGCACAGCAAGCACAGGCAGCACAGCAAGCACAGGCAGCAAGCACAGGCAGCACAGGCAGCACAGCGAGCACTGGCAGCACAGCAAGCACAGGCAGCACAGCAAGCACAGGCAGCAAGCACAGGCAGCACAGCAAGCGCAGGCAGCAAGCACAGGCAGCACAGCAAGCACAGGCAGCAAGCAAGCACAGGCAGCACAGGCAGCACAGCAAGCACAGGCAGCAAGCAAAGGCAGCACAGCATGCACAGGCAGCACAGCAAGCACAGGCAGCACAGCAAGCACAGGCAGCAAGCGCAGGCAGCACAGCAAACACAGGCAACACAGCAATCACAGGCAGCAAGCACAGGCAGCACAGCAAGCACAGGCAGCACAGCAAACACAGGCAGCACAGCAAGCACAGGCAGCAAGCACAGGCAGCACAGCAAGCACAGGCGGCACAGCAAGCACAGGCAGCAAGCACAGGCAGCAAAGCAAGCACTGGCAGCAAGCACAGGCAGCACAGCGTGCACAGACAGCAAGCACAGGCAGCACAGGAAACACAGGCAGCACAGCAAGCACAGGCAGCAAGCACAGGCAGCACAGCAAGCACAGGCAGCAAGCACAGGCAGCACAGCAAGCACAGGCAGCACAGCAAACACAGGCAGCAAGCACAGGCAGCAAGCACAGGCAGCACAGCAAGCACAGGCAGCAAGCACAGGCAGCACAGCCAGCACACCAAGCACAGGCAGCACAGGCAGCACAGCAAGCACGGGCAGCAAGCACAGGCAGCACAGCAAGCACAGGCAGCACAGCAAGCACAGGCAGCAAGCACAGGCAGCACAGCAAACACAGGCAGCAAGCACAGGCAGCACAGCAAGCACAGGCAGCAAGCACAGGCAGCAAACACAGGCAGCACAGCAAGCACAGGCAGCAAGCACAGGCAGCACAGCAAACACAGGCAGCACAGCAAGCACAGGCAGCACAGCAAACACAGGCAGCACAGCAAGCACAGGCAGCAAACACAGGCAGCACAGCAAGCACAGGCAGCAAGCACAGGCAGCAACGCAAGCACAGGCAGCACAGCAAGCACAGGCAGCAAGCACAGGCAGCAACGCAAGCACAGGCAGCACAGCAAGCACAGGCAGCAAGCACAGGCAACACAGCAAGCACAGGCAGCACAGCAAGCACAGGCAGCAAGCACAGGCAGCACAGGCAGCACACCAAGCACACCAAGCACAGGCAGCAAACACAGGCAGCACAGCAAGCACAGGCAGCACACCAAGCACAGGCAGCACAGCAAGCACAGGCAGCAAGCACAGGCAGCACAGCAAACACAGGCAGCAAGCACAGGCAGCACAGCAAGCATAGGCAGCAAGCACAGGCAGCAAACACAGGCAGCAGAGCAAACACAGGCAGGAAGCACAGGCAGCACAGCAAGCACAGGCAGCAAGCAGAGGCAGCACAGCAAGCACTGGCAGCAAGCACAGGCAGCAAGCACAGGCAGCACAGCAAGCACAGACAGCAAGCACAGGCAACACAGCAAGCACAGGCAGCATGCACAGGCAGCACAGCAAGCACAGGCAGCAAGCAAAGGCATGTCAGAAACCCGCAAAATAGCTCGACGAGATCTGTTCGTTTTAGCGATTCTGGGGGAAATGCAGAGGGGTCAAGCTCCGTCCTCTTTCCAACAGGCAAAGCCTGCTCCGATCTTCGGCGAGATTCACTCTCGCATTTGTTTACAATGCTTACTCTTACTGAGACGCAGGTCAATGCACCGGCCGCCGAGGTAAACATATGATCCGCGACTCTCGGCGCCTCCAAAAACAGGTGACACAGCAACGCACTGTCGTGTGCCACTGTCGAATTACCGCGTGTTATGGGCGAAATCAAATGCATCCCAAGCACAGGCAGCACAGCAAGCACAGGCAGCAAGCACAGGCAGCACAGCAAGCACAGGCAGCACAGCAAACACAGGCAGCACAGCACAGGCAGCACAGCCAGCACAGGCAGCAAGCACAGGCAGCAAGCACAGGCAGCACAGCAAGCACAGGCATGTTAGAAACCAGCAAAATAGCTCCACGAGATGTGTTCGTTTTTTAGCGATTCTTGGGGAAGGGCAGAGGGGTCAAACTCCGTCCTCTTTCCAACAGGCAAAGCATGTTCCGATCTTCGGCGAGATTCACTCTCGCATTTGTTTACAATGCTTACTCTTACTGTGTCGCAGGTCGATGCACCGGCCGCCGAGGTAAACATATGATCCGCGACTCTCGGCGCCTCCAAAAACAGGTGACACAGCAATGCACTGTCGTGTGCCAGTGTCGAATTACCGCGTGTTATGGGCGAAATCAAATGCATCGCTAACAGGCAACACAGCAAGCACAGGCAGCACAGCAAGCACAGGCAGCAAGCACAGGCAGCACAGCAAGCACAGGCAGCACAGCAAACACAGGCAGCACAGCAAGCACAGGCAGCAAGCGCAGGCAGCAACGCAAGCACAGGCAGCACACCAAGCACAGGCAGCACAGCAAGCACAGGCAGCAAGCACAGGCAGCACAGCAAGCACAGGCAGCACAGCAAACACAGGCAGCACAGCAACCACAGGCAGCAAGCACAGGCAGCACAGCAAGCACAGGCAGCAAGCACAGCAACCACAGGCAGCACAGCAAGCACAGGCAGCAAGCACAGGCAGCACAGCAAGCACAGGCAGCACAGCAAGCACAGGCAGCAAGCACAGGCAGCAACGCAAGCACAGGCAGCACAGCAAGCACAGGCAGCAAGCACAGGCAGCAACGCAAGCACAGGCAGCACACCAAGCACAGGCAGCACAGCAAGCACAGGCAGCAAGCACAGGCAACACAGCAAGCACAGGCAGCACAGCAAGCACAGGCAGCAAGCACAGGCAGCACGGGCAGCACACCAAGCACAGGCAGCAAACACAGGCAGCACAGCAAGCACAGGCAGCACACCAAGCACAGGCAGCACAGCAAGCACAGGCAGCAAGCACAGGCAGCACAGCAAACACAGGCAGCAAGCACAGGCAACACAGCAAGCACAGGCAGCACAGCAAGCACAGGCAGCAAGCACAGGCAGCACAGCAAGCACAGGCAGCAAGCACAGCAAGCACAGGCAGCACAGCAAGCACAGGCAGCAAGCACAGGCAGCACAGCAAGCACAGGCAGCACAGCAAGCACAGGCAGCAAGCACAGGCAGCAACGCAAGCACAGGCAGCACAGCAAGCACAGGCAGCAAGCACAGGCAGCACAGCAAGCACAGGCAGCAAGCACAGGCAGCAAACACAGGCAGCACAGCAAGCACAGGCAGCAAGCACAGGCAGCACAGCAAACACAGGCAGCACAGCAAGCACAGGCAGCAAGCACAGGCAGCACAGCAAACACAGGCAGCACAGCAAGCACAGGCAGCAAACACAGGCAGCACAGCAAGCACAGGCAGCAAGCACAGGCAGCAACGCAAGCACAGGCAGCACAGCAAGCACAGGCAGCAAGCACAGGCAGCAACGCAAGCACAGGCAGCACAGCAAGCACAGGCAGCAAGCACAGGCAACACAGCAAGCACAGGCAGCACAGCAAGCACAGGCAGCAAGCACAGGCAGCACAGGCAGCACAGGCAGCACACCAAGCACAGGCAGCAAACACAGGCAGCACAGCAAGCACAGGCAGCACACCAAGCACAGGCAGCACAGCAAGCACAGGCAGCAAGCACAGGCAGCACAGCAAACACAGGCAGCAAGCACAGGCAGCACAGCAAGCATAGGCAGCAAGCACAGGCAGCAAACACAGGCAGCAGAGCAAACACAGGCAGGAAGCACAGGCAGCACAGCAAGCACAGGCAGCAAGCAGAGGCAGCACAGCAAGCACTGGCAGCAAGCACAGGCAGCAAGCACAGGCAGCACAGCAAGCACAGGCAGCAAGCACAGGCAACACAGCAAGCACAGGCAGCATGCACAGGCAGCACAGCAAGCACAGGCAGCAAGCAAAGGCATGTCAGAAACCCGCAAAATAGCTCGACGAGATCTGTTCGTTTTAGCGATTCTGGGGGAAATGCAGAGGGGTCAAGCTCCGTCCTCTTTCCAACAGGCAAAGCCTGCTCCGATCTTCGGCGAGATTCACTCTCGCATTTGTTTACAATGCTTACTCTTACTGAGACGCAGGTCAATGCACCGGCCGCCGAGGTAAACATATGATCCGCGACTCTCGGCGCCTCCAAAAACAGGTGACACAGCAACGCACTGTCGTGTGCCACTGTCGAATTACCGCGTGTTATGGGCGAAATCAAATGCATCCCAAGCACAGGCAGCACAGCAAGCACAGGCAGCAAGCACAGGCAGCACAGCAAGCACAGGCAGCACAGCAAACACAGGCAGCACAGCACAGGCAGCACAGCCAGCACAGGCAGCAAGCACAGGCAGCAAGCACAGGCAGCACAGCAAGCACAGGCATGTTAGAAACCAGCAAAATAGCTCCACGAGATGTGTTCGTTTTTTAGCGATTCTTGGGGAAGGGCAGAGGGGTCAAACTCCGTCCTCTTTCCAACAGGCAAAGCATGTTCCGATCTTCGGCGAGATTCACTCTCGCATTTGTTTACAATGCTTACTCTTACTGTGTCGCAGGTCAATGCACCGGCCGCCGAGGTAAACATATGATCCGCGACTCTCGGCGCCTCCAAAAACAGGTGACACAGCAACGCACTGTCGTGTGCCACTGTCGAATTACCGCGTGTTATGGGCGAAATCAAATGCATCGCTAACAGGCAACACAGCAAGCACAGGCAGCACAGCAAGCACAGGCAGCAAGCACAGGCAGCACAGCAAGCACAGGCAGCACAGCAAACACAGGCAGCACAGCAAGCACAGGCAGCAAGCGCAGGCAGCACAGCAAACACAGGCAACACAGCAAGCACAGGCAGCAAGCACAGGCAGCACAGCAAGCACAGGCAGCACAGCAAACACAGGCAGCACAGCACAGGCAGCACAGCAAGCACAGGCAGCAAGCACAGGCAGCACAGCAAGCACAGGCATGTTAGAAACCAGCAAAATAGCTCCACGAGATGTGTTCGTTTTTTAGCGATTCTTGGGGAAGGGCAGAGGGGTCAAACTCCGTCCTCTTTCCAACAGGCAAAGCATGTTCCGATCTTCGGCGAGATTCACTCTCGCATTTGTTTACAATGCTTACTCTTACTGTGTCGCAGGTCGATGCACCGGCCGCCGAGGTAAACATATGATCCGCGACTCTCGGCGCCTCCAAAAACAGGTGACACAGCAATGCACTGTCGTGTGCCAGTGTCGAATTACCGCGTGTTATGGGCGAAATCAAATGCATCGCTAACAGGCAACACAGCAAGCACAGGCAGCACAGCAAGCACAGGCAGCAAGCACAGGCAGCACAGCAAGCACAGGCAGCACAGCAAACACAGGCAGCACAGCAAGCACAGGCAGCAAGCGCAGGCAGCACAGCAAACACAGGCAACACAGCAAGCACAGGCAGCAATCACAGGCAGCACAGCAAGCACAGGCAGCACAGCAAACACAGGCAGCACAGCAAGCACAGGCAGCACAGCAAGCACAGGCAGCAAGCACAGGCAGCACAGCAAGCACAGGTAGCACAGCAAGCACAGGCAGCACAGCAAACACAGGCAGCACAGCAAGCACAGGCAGCAAGCACAGGCAGCACAGCAAGCATAGGCAGCACAGCAAGCACAGGCAGCAAGCACAGGTAGCACAGCAAGCACAGGCAGCACAGCAAGCGCAGGCAGCACAGCAAACACACGCAGCACAGCAAGCACAGGCAGCACAGCAAGCACAGGCAGCAAGCACTGGCAGCAAACACAGGCTGCACAGCAAGCACAGGCAGCACAGCAAGCACAGGCAGCAAGCACAGGCAGCACAGCAAGCACAGGCAGCACAGCAAACACAGGCAGCACAGCAAGCACAGGCAGCAAGCACAGGCAGCACAGCAAGCACAGGTAGCACAGCAAGCACAGGCAGCACAGCAAACACAGGCAGCACAGCAAGCACAGGCAGCAAGCACAGGCAGCACAGCAAGCATAGGCAGCACAGCAAGCACAGGCAGCAAGCACAGGTAGCACAGCAAGCACAGGCAGCACAGCAAGCGCAGGCAGCAAGCACAGGCAGCAAACACACGCAGCACAGCAAGCACAGGCAGCAAGCACAGGCAGCACAGCAAGCACAGGCAGCAAGCACAGGCAGCACAGCAAGCACAGGCAGCAAGCACAGGCAGCACAGGCAGCACAGCAAGCACAGGCAGCAAGCACAGGCAGCAGAGCAAGCACAGGCAGCAAGCACAGGCAGCACAGCAAGCACAGGCAGCACAGCAAACACAGGCAGCAGAGCAAGCACAGGCAGCACAGCAAGCACAGGTAGCACAGCAAGCACAGGCAGCACAGCAAACACAGGCAGCACAGCAAGCACAGGCAGCAAGCACAGGCAGCACAGCAAGCATAGGCAGCACAGCAAGCACAGGCAGCAAGCACAGGTAGCACAGCAAGCACAGGCAGCACAGCAAGCGCAGGCAGCAAGCACAGGCAGCAAACACAGGCAGCACAGCAAGCACAGGCAGCAAGCACAGCCAGCACAGCAAGCACAGGCAGCACAGCAAGCACAGGCAGCAAGCACAGGCAGCACAGGCAGCACAGCAAGTACAGGCAGCAAGCACAGGCAGCACAGCAAGCACAGGCAGCAAGCACAGGCGGCACAGCAAGCACACACAGCAAGCACAGGCAGCAAGCACAGGCAGCACAGGCAGCACAGCAAGCACAGGCAGCAAGCACAGGCAGCACAGCAAGCACAGGCAGCAAGCACATTCACCACAGCAAGCACAGGCAGCAAGCACAGGCAGCACAGCAAGCAGAGGAAGCAAGCACAGGCAGCAAGCACAGGCAGCAACGCAAGCACAGGCAGCACAGCAAGCACAGGCAGCAAGCACAGGCAGCACAGCAAGCACAGGCAGCAAGCACAGGCAGCAAACACAGGCAGCACAGCAAGCACAGGCAGCAAGCACAGGCAGCACAGCAAACACAGGCAGCACAGCAAGCACAGGCAGCAAGCACAGGCAGCACAGCAAACACAGGCAGCACAGCAAGCACAGGCAGCAAACACAGGCAGCACAGCAAGCACAGGCAGCAAGCACAGGCAGCAACGCAAGCACAGGCAGCACAGCAAGCACAGGCAGCAAGCACAGGCAGCAACGCAAGCACAGGCAGCACAGCAAGCACAGGCAGCAAGCACAGGCAACACAGCAAGCACAGGCAGCACAGCAAGCACAGGCAGCAAGCACAGGCAGCACAGGCAGCACAGGCAGCACACCAAGCACAGGCAGCAAACACAGGCAGCACAGCAAGCACAGGCAGCACACCAAGCACAGGCAGCACAGCAAGCACAGGCAGCAAGCACAGGCAGCACAGCAAACACAGGCAGCAAGCACAGGCAGCACAGCAAGCATAGGCAGCAAGCACAGGCAGCAAACACAGGCAGCAGAGCAAACACAGGCAGGAAGCACAGGCAGCACAGCAAGCACAGGCAGCAAGCAGAGGCAGCACAGCAAGCACTGGCAGCAAGCACAGGCAGCAAGCACAGGCAGCACAGCAAGCACAGGCAGCAAGCACAGGCAACACAGCAAGCACAGGCAGCATGCACAGGCAGCACAGCAAGCACAGGCAGCAAGCAAAGGCATGTCAGAAACCCGCAAAATAGCTCGACGAGATCTGTTCGTTTTAGCGATTCTGGGGGAAATGCAGAGGGGTCAAGCTCCGTCCTCTTTCCAACAGGCAAAGCCTGCTCCGATCTTCGGCGAGATTCACTCTCGCATTTGTTTACAATGCTTACTCTTACTGAGACGCAGGTCAATGCACCGGCCGCCGAGGTAAACATATGATCCGCGACTCTCGGCGCCTCCAAAAACAGGTGACACAGCAACGCACTGTCGTGTGCCACTGTCGAATTACCGCGTGTTATGGGCGAAATCAAATGCATCCCAAGCACAGGCAGCACAGCAAGCACAGGCAGCAAGCACAGGCAGCACAGCAAGCACAGGCAGCACAGCAAACACAGGCAGCACAGCACAGGCAGCACAGCCAGCACAGGCAGCAAGCACAGGCAGCAAGCACAGGCAGCACAGCAAGCACAGGCATGTTAGAAACCAGCAAAATAGCTCCACGAGATGTGTTCGTTTTTTAGCGATTCTTGGGGAAGGGCAGAGGGGTCAAACTCCGTCCTCTTTCCAACAGGCAAAGCATGTTCCGATCTTCGGCGAGATTCACTCTCGCATTTGTTTACAATGCTTACTCTTACTGTGTCGCAGGTCAATGCACCGGCCGCCGAGGTAAACATATGATCCGCGACTCTCGGCGCCTCCAAAAACAGGTGACACAGCAACGCACTGTCGTGTGCCACTGTCGAATTACCGCGTGTTATGGGCGAAATCAAATGCATCGCTAACAGGCAACACAGCAAGCACAGGCAGCACAGCAAGCACAGGCAGCAAGCACAGGCAGCACAGCAAGCACAGGCAGCACAGCAAACACAGGCAGCACAGCAAGCACAGGCAGCAAGCGCAGGCAGCACAGCAAACACAGGCAACACAGCAAGCACAGGCAGCAAGCACAGGCAGCACAGCAAGCACAGGCAGCACAGCAAACACAGGCAGCACAGCACAGGCAGCACAGCAAGCACAGGCAGCAAGCACAGGCAGCACAGCAAGCACAGGCATGTTAGAAACCAGCAAAATAGCTCCACGAGATGTGTTCGTTTTTTAGCGATTCTTGGGGAAGGGCAGAGGGGTCAAACTCCGTCCTCTTTCCAACAGGCAAAGCATGTTCCGATCTTCGGCGAGATTCACTCTCGCATTTGTTTACAATGCTTACTCTTACTGTGTCGCAGGTCGATGCACCGGCCGCCGAGGTAAACATATGATCCGCGACTCTCGGCGCCTCCAAAAACAGGTGACACAGCAATGCACTGTCGTGTGCCAGTGTCGAATTACCGCGTGTTATGGGCGAAATCAAATGCATCGCTAACAGGCAACACAGCAAGCACAGGCAGCACAGCAAGCACAGGCAGCAAGCACAGGCAGCACAGCAAGCACAGGCAGCACAGCAAACACAGGCAGCACAGCAAGCACAGGCAGCAAGCGCAGGCAGCACAGCAAACACAGGCAACACAGCAAGCACAGGCAGCAATCACAGGCAGCACAGCAAGCACAGGCAGCACAGCAAACACAGGCAGCACAGCAAGCACAGGCAGCACAGCAAGCACAGGCAGCAAGCACAGGCAGCACAGCAAGCACAGGTAGCACAGCAAGCACAGGCAGCACAGCAAACACAGGCAGCACAGCAAGCACAGGCAGCAAGCACAGGCAGCACAGCAAGCATAGGCAGCACAGCAAGCACAGGCAGCAAGCACAGGTAGCACAGCAAGCACAGGCAGCACAGCAAGCGCAGGCAGCACAGCAAACACACGCAGCACAGCAAGCACAGGCAGCACAGCAAGCACAGGCAGCAAGCACTGGCAGCAAACACAGGCTGCACAGCAAGCACAGGCAGCACAGCAAGCACAGGCAGCAAGCACAGGCAGCACAGCAAGCACAGGCAGCACAGCAAACACAGGCAGCACAGCAAGCACAGGCAGCAAGCACAGGCAGCACAGCAAGCACAGGTAGCACAGCAAGCACAGGCAGCACAGCAAACACAGGCAGCACAGCAAGCACAGGCAGCAAGCACAGGCAGCACAGCAAGCATAGGCAGCACAGCAAGCACAGGCAGCAAGCACAGGTAGCACAGCAAGCACAGGCAGCACAGCAAGCGCAGGCAGCAAGCACAGGCAGCAAACACACGCAGCACAGCAAGCACAGGCAGCAAGCACAGGCAGCACAGCAAGCACAGGCAGCAAGCACAGGCAGCACAGCAAGCACAGGCAGCAAGCACAGGCAGCACAGGCAGCACAGCAAGCACAGGCAGCAAGCACAGGCAGCAGAGCAAGCACAGGCAGCAAGCACAGGCAGCACAGCAAGCACAGGCAGCACAGCAAACACAGGCAGCAGAGCAAGCACAGGCAGCACAGCAAGCACAGGTAGCACAGCAAGCACAGGCAGCACAGCAAACACAGGCAGCACAGCAAGCACAGGCAGCAAGCACAGGCAGCACAGCAAGCATAGGCAGCACAGCAAGCACAGGCAGCAAGCACAGGTAGCACAGCAAGCACAGGCAGCACAGCAAGCGCAGGCAGCAAGCACAGGCAGCAAACACAGGCAGCACAGCAAGCACAGGCAGCAAGCACAGCCAGCACAGCAAGCACAGGCAGCACAGCAAGCACAGGCAGCAAGCACAGGCAGCACAGGCAGCACAGCAAGTACAGGCAGCAAGCACAGGCAGCACAGCAAGCACAGGCAGCAAGCACAGGCGGCACAGCAAGCACACACAGCAAGCACAGGCAGCAAGCACAGGCAGCACAGGCAGCACAGCAAGCACAGGCAGCAAGCACAGGCAGCACAGCAAGCACAGGCAGCAAGCACATTCACCACAGCAAGCACAGGCAGCAAGCACAGGCAGCACAGCAAGCAGAGGAAGCAAGCACAGGCAGCAAGCACAGGCAGCAACGCAAGCACAGGCAGCACAGCAAGCACAGGCAGCACAGCAAGCACAGGCAGCAAGCACAGGCAGCAAACACAGGCAGCACAGCAAGCACAGGCAGCAAGCACAGGCAGCACAGCAAACACAGGCAGCACAGCAAGCACAGGCAGCAAGCACAGGCAGCACAGCAAACACAGGCAGCACAGCAAGCACAGGCAGCAAACACAGGCAGCACAGCAAGCACAGGCAGCAAGCACAGGCAGCAACGCAAGCACAGGCAGCACAGCAAGCACAGGCAGCAAGCACAGGCAGCAACGCAAGCACAGGCAGCACAGCAAGCACAGGCAGCAAGCACAGGCAACACAGCAAGCACAGGCAGCACAGCAAGCACAGGCAGCAAGCACAGGCAGCACAGGCAGCACAGGCAGCACACCAAGCACAGGCAGCAAACACAGGCAGCACAGCAAGCACAGGCAGCACACCAAGCACAGGCAGCACAGCAAGCACAGGCAGCAAGCACAGGCAGCACAGCAAACACAGGCAGCAAGCACAGGCAGCACAGCAAGCATAGGCAGCAAGCACAGGCAGCAAACACAGGCAGCAGAGCAAACACAGGCAGGAAGCACAGGCAGCACAGCAAGCACAGGCAGCAAGCAGAGGCAGCACAGCAAGCACTGGCAGCAAGCACAGGCAGCAAGCACAGGCAGCACAGCAAGCACAGGCAGCAAGCACAGGCAACACAGCAAGCACAGGCAGCATGCACAGGCAGCACAGCAAGCACAGGCAGCAAGCAAAGGCATGTCAGAAACCCGCAAAATAGCTCGACGAGATCTGTTCGTTTTAGCGATTCTGGGGGAAATGCAGAGGGGTCAAGCTCCGTCCTCTTTCCAACAGGCAAAGCCTGCTCCGATCTTCGGCGAGATTCACTCTCGCATTTGTTTACAATGCTTACTCTTACTGAGACGCAGGTCAATGCACCGGCCGCCGAGGTAAACATATGATCCGCGACTCTCGGCGCCTCCAAAAACAGGTGACACAGCAACGCACTGTCGTGTGCCACTGTCGAATTACCGCGTGTTATGGGCGAAATCAAATGCATCCCAAGCACAGGCAGCACAGCAAGCACAGGCAGCAAGCACAGGCAGCACAGCAAGCACAGGCAGCACAGCAAACACAGGCAGCACAGCACAGGCAGCACAGCCAGCACAGGCAGCAAGCACAGGCAGCAAGCACAGGCAGCACAGCAAGCACAGGCATGTTAGAAACCAGCAAAATAGCTCCACGAGATGTGTTCGTTTTTTAGCGATTCTTGGGGAAGGGCAGAGGGGTCAAACTCCGTCCTCTTTCCAACAGGCAAAGCATGTTCCGATCTTCGGCGAGATTCACTCTCGCATTTGTTTACAATGCTTACTCTTACTGTGTCGCAGGTCAATGCACCGGCCGCCGAGGTAAACATATGATCCGCGACTCTCGGCGCCTCCAAAAACAGGTGACACAGCAACGCACTGTCGTGTGCCACTGTCGAATTACCGCGTGTTATGGGCGAAATCAAATGCATCGCTAACAGGCAACACAGCAAGCACAGGCAGCACAGCAAGCACAGGCAGCAAGCACAGGCAGCACAGCAAGCACAGGCAGCACAGCAAACACAGGCAGCACAGCAAGCACAGGCAGCAAGCGCAGGCAGCACAGCAAACACAGGCAACACAGCAAGCACAGGCAGCAAGCACAGGCAGCACAGCAAGCACAGGCAGCACAGCACAGGCAGCACAGCAAGCACAGGCAGCAAGCACAGGCAGCACAGCAAGCACAGGCATGTTAGAAACCAGCAAAATAGCTCCACGAGATGTGTTCGTTTTTTAGCGATTCTTGGGGAAGGGCAGAGGGGTCAAACTCCGTCCTCTTTCCAACAGGCAAAGCATGTTCCGATCTTCGGCGAGATTCACTCTCGCATTTGTTTACAATGCTTACTCTTACTGTGTCGCAGGTCGATGCACCGGCCGCCGAGGTAAACATATGATCCGCGACTCTCGGCGCCTCCAAAAACAGGTGACACAGCAATGCACTGTCGTGTGCCAGTGTCGAATTACCGCGTGTTATGGGCGAAATCAAATGCATCGCTAACAGGCAACACAGCAAGCACAGGCAGCACAGCAAGCACAGGCAGCAAGCACAGGCAGCACAGCAAGCACAGGCAGCACAGCAAACACAGGCAGCACAGCAAGCACAGGCAGCAAGCGCAGGCAGCACAGCAAACACAGGCAACACAGCAAGCACAGGCAGCAATCACAGGCAGCACAGCAAGCACAGGCAGCACAGCAAACACAGGCAGCACAGCAAGCACAGGCAGCACAGCAAGCACAGGCAGCAAGCACAGGCAGCACAGCAAGCACAGGTAGCACAGCAAGCACAGGCAGCACAGCAAACACAGGCAGCACAGCAAGCACAGGCAGCAAGCACAGGCAGCACAGCAAGCATAGGCAGCACAGCAAGCACAGGCAGCAAGCACAGGTAGCACAGCAAGCACAGGCAGCACAGCAAGCGCAGGCAGCACAGCAAACACACGCAGCACAGCAAGCACAGGCAGCAAGCACAGGCAGCACAGCAAGCACAGGCAGCAAGCACAGGCAGCACAGCAAGCACAGCCAGCACAGCAAGCACAGGCAGCACAGCAAACACACGCAGCACAGCAAGCACAGGCAGCAAGCACAGGCAGCACAGCAAGCACAGGCAGCACACCAAGCACAGGCAGCACAGCAAGCACAGGCAGCAAGCACAGGCAGCACAGCAAACACAGGCAGCAAGCACAGGCAGCACAGCAAGCATAGGCAGCAAGCACAGGCAGCAAACACAGGCAGCAGAGCAAACACAGGCAGGAAGCACAGGCAGCACAGCAAGCACAGGCAGCAAGCAGAGGCAGCACAGCAAGCACTGGCAGCAAGCACAGGCAGCAAGCACAGGCAGCACAGCAAGCACAGGCAGCAAGCACAGGCAACACAGCAAGCACAGGCAGCATGCACAGGCAGCACAGCAAGCACAGGCAGCAAGCAAAGGCATGTCAGAAACCCGCAAAATAGCTCGACGAGATCTGTTCGTTTTAGCGATTCTGGGGGAAATGCAGAGGGGTCAAGCTCCGTCCTCTTTCCAACAGGCAAAGCCTGCTCCGATCTTCGGCGAGATTCACTCTCGCATTTGTTTACAATGCTTACTCTTACTGAGACGCAGGTCAATGCACCGGCCGCCGAGGTAAACATATGATCCGCGACTCTCGGCGCCTCCAAAAACAGGTGACACAGCAACGCACTGTCGTGTGCCACTGTCGAATTACCGCGTGTTATGGGCGAAATCAAATGCATCCCAAGCACAGGCAGCACAGCAAGCACAGGCAGCAAGCACAGGCAGCACAGCAAGCACAGGCAGCACAGCAAACACAGGCAGCACAGCACAGGCAGCACAGCCAGCACAGGCAGCAAGCACAGGCAGCAAGCACAGGCAGCACAGCAAGCACAGGCATGTTAGAAACCAGCAAAATAGCTCCACGAGATGTGTTCGTTTTTTAGCGATTCTTGGGGAAGGGCAGAGGGGTCAAACTCCGTCCTCTTTCCAACAGGCAAAGCATGTTCCGATCTTCGGCGAGATTCACTCTCGCATTTGTTTACAATGCTTACTCTTACTGTGTCGCAGGTCAATGCACCGGCCGCCGAGGTAAACATATGATCCGCGACTCTCGGCGCCTCCAAAAACAGGTGACACAGCAACGCACTGTCGTGTGCCACTGTCGAATTACCGCGTGTTATGGGCGAAATCAAATGCATCGCTAACAGGCAACACAGCAAGCACAGGCAGCACAGCAAGCACAGGCAGCAAGCACAGGCAGCACAGCAAGCACAGGCAGCACAGCAAACACAGGCAGCACAGCAAGCACAGGCAGCAAGCGCAGGCAGCACAGCAAACACAGGCAACACAGCAAGCACAGGCAGCAAGCACAGGCAGCACAGCAAGCACAGGCAGCACAGCAAACACAGGCAGCACAGCACAGGCAGCACAGCAAGCACAGGCAGCAAGCACAGGCAGCACAGCAAGCACAGGCATGTTAGAAACCAGCAAAATAGCTCCACGAGATGTGTTCGTTTTTTAGCGATTCTTGGGGAAGGGCAGAGGGGTCAAACTCCGTCCTCTTTCCAACAGGCAAAGCATGTTCCGATCTTCGGCGAGATTCACTCTCGCATTTGTTTACAATGCTTACTCTTACTGTGTCGCAGGTCGATGCACCGGCCGCCGAGGTAAACATATGATCCGCGACTCTCGGCGCCTCCAAAAACAGGTGACACAGCAATGCACTGTCGTGTGCCAGTGTCGAATTACCGCGTGTTATGGGCGAAATCAAATGCATCGCTAACAGGCAACACAGCAAGCACAGGCAGCACAGCAAGCACAGGCAGCAAGCACAGGCAGCACAGCAAACACAGGCAGCACAGCAAGCACAGGCAGCAAGCGCAGGCAGCACAGCAAACACAGGTAACACAGCAAGCACAGGCAGCAATCACAGGCAGCACAGCAAGCACAGGCAGCACAGCAAACACAGGCAGCACAGCAAGCACAGGCAGCACAGCAAGCACAGGCAGCAAGCACAGGCAGCACAGCAAGCACAGGTAGCACAGCAAGCACAGGCAGCACAGCAAACACAGGCAGCACAGCAAGCACAGGCAGCAAGCACAGGCAGCACAGCAAGCATAGGCAGCACAGCAAGCACAGGCAGCAAGCACAGGTAGCACAGCAAGCACAGGCAGCACAGCAAGCGCAGGCAGCACAGCAAACACACGCAGCACAGCAAGCACAGGCAGCAAGCACAGGCAGCACAGCAAGCACAGGCAGCAAGCACAGGCAGCACAGCAAGCACAGCCAGCACAGCAAGCACAGGCAGCACAGCAAACACACGCAGCACAGCAAGCACAGGCAGCAAGCACAGGCAGCACAGCAAGCACAGGCAGCAAGCACAGGCAGCACAGCAAGCACAGGCAGCACAGCAAGCACAGGTAGCACAGCAAGCACAGGCAGCACAGCAAGCACAGGCAGCAAGCACTGGCAGCAAACACAGGCTGCACAGCAAGCACAGGCAGCACAGCAAGCACAGGCAGCAAGCACAGGCAGCACAGCAAGCACAGGCAGCACAGCAAACACAGGCAGCACAGCAAGCACAGGCAGCAAGCACAGGCAGCACAGCAAGCACAGGTAGCACAGCAAGCACAGGCAGCACAGCAAACACAGGCAGCACAGCAAGCACAGGCAGCAAGCACAGGCAGCACAGCAAGCATAGGCAGCACAGCAAGCACAGGCAGCAAGCACAGGTAGCACAGCAAGCACAGGCAGCACAGCAAGCGCAGGCAGCAAGCACAGGCAGCAAACACACGCAGCACAGCAAGCACAGGCAGCAAGCACAGGCAGCACAGCAAGCACAGGCAGCAAGCACAGGCAGCACAGCAAGCACAGGCAGCAAGCACAGGCAGCACAGGCAGCACAGCAAGCACAGGCAGCAAGCACAGGCAGCAGAGCAAGCACAGGCAGCAAGCACAGGCAGCACAGCAAGCACAGGCAGCACAGCAAACACAGGCAGCAGAGCAAGCACAGGCAGCACAGCAAGCACAGGTAGCACAGCAAGCACAGGCAGCACAGCAAACACAGGCAGCACAGCAAGCACAGGCAGCAAGCACAGGCAGCACAGCAAGCATAGGCAGCACAGCAAGCACAGGCAGCAAGCACAGGTAGCACAGCAAGCACAGGCAGCACAGCAAGCGCAGGCAGCAAGCACAGGCAGCAAACACAGGCAGCACAGCAAGCACAGGCAGCAAGCACAGCCAGCACAGCAAGCACAGGCAGCACAGCAAGCACAGGCAGCAAGCACAGGCAGCACAGGCAGCACAGCAAGTACAGGCAGCAAGCACAGGCAGCACAGCAAGCACAGGCAGCAAGCACAGGCGGCACAGCAAGCACACACAGCAAGCACAGGCAGCAAGCACAGGCAGCACAGGCAGCACAGCAAGCACAGGCAGCAAGCACAGGCAGCACAGCAAGCACAGGCAGCAAGCACATTCACCACAGCAAGCACAGGCAGCAAGCACAGGCAGCACAGCAAGCAGAGGAAGCAAGCACAGGCAGCAAGCACAGGCAGCAACGCAAGCACAGGCAGCACAGCAAGCACAGGCAGCAAGCACAGGCAGCACAGCAAGCACAGGCAGCAAGCACAGGCAGCAAACACAGGCAGCACAGCAAGCACAGGCAGCAAGCACAGGCAGCACAGCAAACACAGGCAGCACAGCAAGCACAGGCAGCAAGCACAGGCAGCACAGCAAACACAGGCAGCACAGCAAGCACAGGCAGCAAACACAGGCAGCACAGCAAGCACAGGCAGCAAGCACAGGCAGCAACGCAAGCACAGGCAGCACAGCAAGCACAGGCAGCAAGCACAGGCAGCAACGCAAGCACAGGCAGCACAGCAAGCACAGGCAGCAAGCACAGGCAACACAGCAAGCACAGGCAGCACAGCAAGCACAGGCAGCAAGCACAGGCAGCACAGGCAGCACAGGCAGCACACCAAGCACAGGCAGCAAACACAGGCAGCACAGCAAGCACAGGCAGCACACCAAGCACAGGCAGCACAGCAAGCACAGGCAGCAAGCACAGGCAGCACAGCAAACACAGGCAGCAAGCACAGGCAGCACAGCAAGCATAGGCAGCAAGCACAGGCAGCAAACACAGGCAGCAGAGCAAACACAGGCAGGAAGCACAGGCAGCACAGCAAGCACAGGCAGCAAGCAGAGGCAGCACAGCAAGCACTGGCAGCAAGCACAGGCAGCAAGCACAGGCAGCACAGCAAGCACAGGCAGCAAGCACAGGCAACACAGCAAGCACAGGCAGCATGCACAGGCAGCACAGCAAGCACAGGCAGCAAGCAAAGGCATGTCAGAAACCCGCAAAATAGCTCGACGAGATCTGTTCGTTTTAGCGATTCTGGGGGAAATGCAGAGGGGTCAAGCTCCGTCCTCTTTCCAACAGGCAAAGCCTGCTCCGATCTTCGGCGAGATTCACTCTCGCATTTGTTTACAATGCTTACTCTTACTGAGACGCAGGTCAATGCACCGGCCGCCGAGGTAAACATATGATCCGCGACTCTCGGCGCCTCCAAAAACAGGTGACACAGCAACGCACTGTCGTGTGCCACTGTCGAATTACCGCGTGTTATGGGCGAAATCAAATGCATCCCAAGCACAGGCAGCACAGCAAGCACAGGCAGCAAGCACAGGCAGCACAGCAAGCACAGGCAGCACAGCAAACACAGGCAGCACAGCACAGGCAGCACAGCCAGCACAGGCAGCAAGCACAGGCAGCAAGCACAGGCAGCACAGCAAGCACAGGCATGTTAGAAACCAGCAAAATAGCTCCACGAGATGTGTTCGTTTTTTAGCGATTCTTGGGGAAGGGCAGAGGGGTCAAACTCCGTCCTCTTTCCAACAGGCAAAGCATGTTCCGATCTTCGGCGAGATTCACTCTCGCATTTGTTTACAATGCTTACTCTTACTGTGTCGCAGGTCAATGCACCGGCCGCCGAGGTAAACATATGATCCGCGACTCTCGGCGCCTCCAAAAACAGGTGACACAGCAACGCACTGTCGTGTGCCACTGTCGAATTACCGCGTGTTATGGGCGAAATCAAATGCATCGCTAACAGGCAACACAGCAAGCACAGGCAGCACAGCAAGCACAGGCAGCAAGCACAGGCAGCACAGCAAGCACAGGCAGCACAGCAAACACAGGCAGCACAGCAAGCACAGGCAGCAAGCGCAGGCAGCACAGCAAACACAGGCAACACAGCAAGCACAGGCAGCAAGCACAGGCAGCACAGCAAGCACAGGCAGCACAGCAAACACAGGCAGCACAGCACAGGCAGCACAGCAAGCACAGGCAGCAAGCACAGGCAGCACAGCAAGCACAGGCATGTTAGAAACCAGCAAAATAGCTCCACGAGATGTGTTCGTTTTTTAGCGATTCTTGGGGAAGGGCAGAGGGGTCAAACTCCGTCCTCTTTCCAACAGGCAAAGCATGTTCCGATCTTCGGCGAGATTCACTCTCGCATTTGTTTACAATGCTTACTCTTACTGTGTCGCAGGTCGATGCACCGGCCGCCGAGGTAAACATATGATCCGCGACTCTCGGCGCCTCCAAAAACAGGTGACACAGCAATGCACTGTCGTGTGCCAGTGTCGAATTACCGCGTGTTATGGGCGAAATCAAATGCATCGCTAACAGGCAACACAGCAAGCACAGGCAGCACAGCAAGCACAGGCAGCAAGCACAGGCAGCACAGCAAGCACAGGCAGCACAGCAAACACAGGCAGCACAGCAAGCACAGGCAGCAAGCGCAGGCAGCACAGCAAACACAGGCAACACAGCAAGCACAGGCAGCAATCACAGGCAGCACAGCAAGCACAGGCAGCACAGCAAACACAGGCAGCACAGCAAGCACAGGCAGCACAGCAAGCACAGGCAGCAAGCACAGGCAGCACAGCAAGCACAGGTAGCACAGCAAGCACAGGCAGCACAGCAAACACAGGCAGCACAGCAAGCACAGGCAGCAAGCACAGGCAGCACAGCAAGCATAGGCAGCACAGCAAGCACAGGCAGCAAGCACAGGTAGCACAGCAAGCACAGGCAGCACAGCAAGCGCAGGCAGCACAGCAAACACACGCAGCACAGCAAGCACAGGCAGCAAGCACAGGCAGCACAGCAAGCACAGGCAGCAAGCACAGGCAGCACAGCAAGCACAGCCAGCACAGCAAGCACAGGCAGCACAGCAAACACACGCAGCACAGCATGCACAGGCAGCAAGCACAGGCAGCACAGCAAGCACAGGCAGCAAGCACAGGCAGCACAGCAAGCACAGGCAGCACAGCAAGCACAGGTAGCACAGCAAGCACAGGCAGCACAGCAAGCACAGGCAGCAAGCACTGGCAGCAAACACAGGCTGCACAGCAAGCACAGGCAGCACAGCAAGCACAGGCAGCAAGCACAGGCAGCACAGCAAGCACAGGCAGCACAGCAAACACAGGCAGCACAGCAAGCACAGGCAGCAAGCACAGGCAGCACAGCAAGCACAGGTAGCACAGCAAGCACAGGCAGCACAGCAAACACAGGCAGCACAGCAAGCACAGGCAGCAAGCACAGGCAGCACAGCAAGCATAGGCAGCACAGCAAGCACAGGCAGCAAGCACAGGTAGCACAGCAAGCACAGGCAGCACAGCAAGCGCAGGCAGCAAGCACAGGCAGCAAACACACGCAGCACAGCAAGCACAGGCAGCAAGCACAGGCAGCACAGGCAGCACAGCAAGCACAGGCAGCAAGCACAGGCAGCAGAGCAAGCACAGGCAGCAAGCACAGGCAGCACAGCAAGCACAGGCAGCACAGCAAACACAGGCAGCAGAGCAAGCACGGGCAGCAAGCACATTCACCACAGCAAGCACAGGCAGCAAGCACAGGCAGCACAGCAAGCAGAGGAAGCAAGCACAGGCAGCACAGAAAGCACAGGCAGCAAGCACAGGCAGCACTGCAAGCACAGGCAGCATAGCAAGCACAGACAGCAAGCACAGGCAGCAAGCACAGGCAGCAAGCACAGGTAGCACAGCAAGCACAGGCAGCACAGGCAGCACAGCAAGTACAGGCAGCAAGCACAGGCAGCACAGCAAGCACAGGCAGCAAGCACAGGCAGCAAGCACAGGCAGCACAGCAAGCACAGACAGCAAGCACAGGCGGCACAGCAACCACACACAGCAAGCACAGGCAGCAAGCACAGGCAGCACAGGCAGCACAGCAAGCACAGGCAGCAAGCACAGGCAGCACAGCAAGCACAGGCAGCAAGCACATTCACCACAGCAAGCACAGGCAGCAAGCACAGGCAGCACAGCAAGCAGAGGAAGCAAGCACAGGCAGCACAGAAAGCACAGGCAGCAAGCACAGGCAGCACTGCAAGCACAGGCAGCATAGCAAGCACAGACAGCAAGCACAGGCAGCAAGCACAGGCAGCAAGCACAGGCAGCACAGCAAGCACAGGCAGCATAGCAAGTACAGCAAGCACAGGCAGCACAGCAAGCATGGGCAGCAAGCACAGGCAGCACAGCAAGCACAGGCAACAAGCACAGGCAGCACAGCAAGCACAGGCAGCAAGCACAGGCAGCACAGGCAGCACAGCAAGCACAGGCAGCAAGCACAGGCAGCAGAGCAAGCACAGGCAGCAAGCACAGGCAGCACAGCAAGCACAGGCAGCACAGCAAACACAGGCAGCAGAGCAAGCACGGGCAGCACAGCAAGCACAGGTAGCACAGCAAGCACAGGCAGCACAGCAAACACAGGCAGCACAGCAAGCACAGGCAGCAAGCACAGGCAGCACAGCAAGCATAGGCAGCACAGCAAGCACAGGCAGCAAGCACAGGTAGCACAGCAAGCACAGGCAGCACAGCAAGCGCAGGCAGCAAGCACAGGCAGCAAACACAGGCAGCACAGCAAGCACAGGCAGCAAGCACAGCCAGCACAGCAAGCACAGGCAGCACAGCAAGCACAGGCAGCAAGCACAGGCAGCACAGGCAGCACAGCAAGTACAGGCAGCAAGCACAGGCAGCACAGCAAGCACAGGCAGCAAGCACAGGCGGCACAGCAAGCACACACAGCAAGCACAGGCAGCAAGCACAGGCAGCACAGGCAGCACAGCAAGCACAGGCAGCAAGCACAGGCAGCACAGCAAGCACAGGCAGCAAGCACATTCACCACAGCAAGCACAGGCAGCAAGCACAGGCAGCACAGCAAGCAGAGGAAGCAAGCACAGGCAGCACAGAAAGCACAGGCAGCAAGCACAGGCAGCACTGCAAGCACAGGCAGCATAGCAAGCACAGACAGCAAGCACAGGCAGCAAGCACAGGCAGCAAGCACAGGCAGCACAGCAAGCACAGGCAGCATAGCAAGTACAGCAAGCACAGGCAGCACAGCAAGCATAGGCAGCAAGCACAGGCAGCACAGCAAGCACAGGCAACAAGCACAGGCAGCACAGCAAGCACAGGCAGCAACCACAGGCAGCACAGGCAGCACAGCAAGCACAGGCAGCAAGCACAGCCAGCACAGCAAGCACAGGCAGCACAGCAAACACACGCAGCACAGCAAGCACAGGCAGCAAGCACAGGCAGCACAGCAAGCACAGGCAGCAAGCACAGGCAGCACAGCAAGCACAGGCAGCAAGCACAGGCAGCACAGGCAGCACAGGCAGCACAGCAAGTACAGGCAGCAAGCACAGGCAGCACAGCAAGCACAGGCAGCAAGCACAGGCAGCAAGCACAGGCAGCAAGCACAGGCAGCACAGCAAGCACAGGCAGCACAGCAAGCATAGGCAGCAAGCACAGGCAGCACAGCAAGCACAGGCAACAAGCACAGGCAGCACAGCAAGCACAGGCAGCAAGCACAGGCAGCACAGGCAGCACAGCAAGCACAGGCAGCAAGCACAGGCAGCACAGCAAGCACAGGCAGCAAGCACAGGCAGCACAGCAAGCACAGGCAGCAAGCACAGGCAACAAGCACAGGCAGCACAGCAAGCACAGGCAGCAAGCACAGCCAGCACAGCAAGCACAGGCAGCACAGCAAACACACGCAGCACAGCAAGCACAGGCAGCAAGCACAGGCAGCACAGCAAGCACAGGCAGCACAGCAAGCACAGGCAGCAAGCACAGGCAGCACAGGCAGCACAGGCAGCACAGCAAGTACAGGCAGCAAGCACAGGCAGCACAGGCAGCAAGCACAGGCAGCAAGCACAGGCAGCACAGCAAGCACAGGCAGCAAGCACAGGCGGCACAGCAAGCACACACAGCAAGCACAGGCAGCAAGCACAGGCAGCACAGGCAGCAAGCACAGGCAGCACAGGCAGCACAGGCAGCACAGCAAGTACAGGCAGCAAGCACAGGCAGCACAGCAAGCACAGGCAGCAAGCACAGGCAGCAAGCACAGGCAGCACAGCAAGCACAGGCAGCATAGCAAGCACAGGCAGCACAGCAAGCACAGGCAGCAAGCACAGGCGGCACAGCAAGCACACACTGCAAGCACAGGCAGCAAGCACAGGCAGCACAGGCAGCACAGCAAGCACAGGCAGCAAGCACAGGCAGCACAGCAAGCACAGGCAGCAAGCACATTCACCACAGCAAGCACAGGCAGCAAGCACAGGCAGCACAGCAAGCAGAGGAAGCAAGCACAGGCAGCACAGAAAGCACAGGCAGCAAGCACAGGCAGCACTGCAAGCACAGGCAGCATAGCAAGCACAGACAGCAAGCACAGGCAGCAAGCACAGGCAGCACAGCAAGCACAGGCAGCATAGCAAGTACAGCAAGCACAGGCAGCACAGCAAGCATAGGCAGCAAGCACAGGCAGCACAGCAAGCACAGGCAACAAGCACAGGCAGCACAGCAAGCACAGGCAGCAAGCACAGGCAGCACAGGCAGCACAGCAAGCACAGGCAGCAAGCACAGCCAGCACAGCAAGCACAGGCAGCACAGCAAACACACGCAGCACAGCAAGCACAGGCAGCAAGCACAGGCAGCACAGCAAGCACAGGCAGCAAGCACAGGCAGCACAGCAAGCACAGGCAGCAAGCACAGGCAGCACAGGCAGCACAGGCAGCACAGCAAGTACAGGCAGCAAGCACAGGCAGCACAGCAAGCACAGGCAGCAAGCACAGGCAGCAAGCACAGGCAGCAAGCACAGGCAGCACAGCAAGCACAGGCAGCACAGCAAGCATAGGCAGCAAGCACAGGCAGCACAGCAAGCACAGGCAACAAGCACAGGCAGCACAGCAAGCACAGGCAGCAAGCACAGGCAGCACAGGCAGCACAGCAAGCACAGGCAGCAAGCACAGGCAGCACAGCAAGCACAGGCAGCAAGCACAGGCAGCACAGCAAGCACAGGCAGCAAGCACAGGCAACAAGCACAGGCAGCACAGCAAGCACAGGCAGCAAGCACAGCCAGCACAGCAAGCACAGGCAGCACAGCAAACACACGCAGCACAGCAAGCACAGGCAGCAAGCACAGGCAGCACAGCAAGCACAGGCAGCAAGCACAGGCAGCACAGCAAGCACAGGCAGCAAGCACAGGCAGCACAGGCAGCACAGGCAGCACAGCAAGTACAGGCAGCAAGCACAGGCAGCACAGCAAGCACAGGCAGCAAGCACAGGCAGCAAGCACAGGCAGCACAGCAAGCACAGGCAGCAAGCACAGGCGGCACAGCAAGCACACACAGCAAGCACAGGCAGCAAGCACAGGCAGCACAGGCAGCAAGCACAGGCAGCACAGGCAGCACAGGCAGCACAGCAAGTACAGGCAGCAAGCACAGGCAGCACAGCAAGCACAGGCAGCAAGCACAGGCAGCACAGCAAGCACAGGCAGCATAGCAAGTACAGCAAGCACAGGCAGCAAGAACAGGCAGCAAACACAGGCAGCACAGCAAGCACAGGCAGCACAGCAAGCACAGGCAGCACAGCAAACACAGGCAGCACAGCAAGCACAGGCAGCAAGCACAGGCAGCACAGCAAGCACAGGCAACAAGCACAGGCAGCACAGCAAGCACAGGCAGCAAGCACAGGCAGCACAGGCAGCACAGCAAGCACAGGCAGCAAGCACAGGCAGCACAGCAAGCACAGGCAGCAAGCACAGGCAGCACAGCAAGCACAGGCAGCAAGCACAGCCAGCACAGCAAGCACAGGCAGCACAGCAAACACACGCAGCACAGCAAGCACAGGCAGCAAGCACAGGCAGCACAGCAAGCACAGGCAGCAAGCACAGGCAGCACAGCAAGCACAGGCAGCAAGCACAGGCAGCACAGGCAGCACAGCAAGTACAGGCAGCAAGCACAGGCAGCACAGCAAGCACAGGCAGCAAGCACAGGCAGCACAGCAAGCACAGGCAGCACAGCAAGCACAGGCAGCAAGCACAGGTAGCACAGCAAGCAGAGGCAGCACACCAAGCACAGGCAGCACACCAAGCACAGGCAGCACAGCAAGCACAGGCAGCAAGCACAGGCAGCAAACACAGGCAGCACAGCAAGCACAGGCAGCAAGCACAGGCAGCACAGCAAGCACAGGCAGCAAGCACAGGCAGCACAGCAAGCACAGGCAGCACAGCAAGCACAGGTAGCACAGCAAGCACAGGCAGCACAGCAAGCATAGGCAGCACAGCAAGCACAGGCAGCAAGCACAGGTAGCACAGCAAGCACAGGCAGCACAGCAAGCGCAGGCAGCAAGCACAGGCAGCAAACACAGGCAGCACAGCAAGCACAGGCAGCAAGCACAGCCAGCACAGCAAGCACAGGCAGCACAGCAAACACACGCAGCACAGCAAGCACAGGCAGCAAGCACAGGCAGCACAGCAAGCACAGGCAGCAAGCACAGGCAGCACAGCAAGCACAGGCAGCAAGCACAGGCAGCACAGGCAGCACAGCAAGTACAGGCAGCAAGCACAGGCAGCACAGCAAGCACAGGCAGCAAGCACAGGCAGCAAGCACAGGCAGCAAGCACAGGCAGCACAGCAAGCACAGGCAGCAAGCACAGGCGGCACAGCAAGCACACACAGCAAGCACAGGCAGCAAGCACAGGCAGCACAGGCAGCACAGCAAGCACAGGCAGCAAGCACAGGCAGCACAGCAAGCACAGGCAGCAAGCACATTCACCACAGCAAGCACAGGCAGCAAGCACAGGCAGCACAGCAAGCAGAGGAAGCAAGCACAGGCAGCACAGAAAGCACAGGCAGCAAGCACAGGCAGCACTGCAAGCACAGGCAGCATAGCAAGCACAGACAGCAAGCACAGGCAGCAAGCACAGGCAGCAAGCACAGGCAGCACAGAAAGCACAGGCAGCATAGCAAGTACAGCAAGCACAGGCAGCACAGCAAGCATAGGCAGCAAGCACAGGCAGCACAGCAAGCACAGGCAACAAGCACAGGCAGCACAGCAAGCACAGGCAGCAAGCACAGGCAGCACAGGCAGCACAGCAAGCACAGGCAGCAAGCACAGCCAGCACAGCAAGCACAGGCAGCACAGCAAACACACGCAGCACAGCAAGCACAGGCAGCAAGCACAGGCAGCACAGGCAGCACAGCAAGCACAGGCAGCAAGCACAGGCAGCACAGCAAGCACAGGCAGCAAGCACAGGCAGCACAGCAAGCACAGGCAGCAAGCACAGGCAGCACAGCAAGCACAGGCAGCAAGCACAGGCAGCACAGGCAGCACAGGCAGCACAGCAAGTACAGGCAGCAAGCACAGGCAGCACAGCAAGCACAGGCAGCAAGCACAGGCAGCACAGGCAGCACAGGCAGCACAGCAAGTACAGGCAGCAAGCACAGGCAGCACAGCAAGCACAGGCAGCAAGCACAGGCAGCAAGCACAGGCAGCAAGCACAGGCAGCAAGCACAGGCAGCACAGCAAGCACAGGCAGCAAGCACAGGCGGCACAGCAAGCACACACAGCAAGCACAGGCAGCAAGCACAGGCAGCACAGGCAGCACAGCAAGCACAGGCAGCAAGCACAGGCAGCACAGGCAGCAAGCACATTCACCACAGCAAGCACAGGCAGCAAGCACAGGCAGCACAGCAAGCAGAGGAAGCAAGCACAGGCAGCACAGAAAGCACAGGCAGCAAGCACAGGCAGCACTGCAAGCACAGGCAGCATAGCAAGCACAGACAGCAAGCACAGGCAGCAAGCACAGGCAGCAAGCACAGGCAGCACAGCAAGCACAGGCAGCATAGCAAGTACAGCAAGCACAGGCAGCACAGCAAGCATAGGCAGCAAGCACAGGCAGCACAGCAAGCACAGGCAACAAGCACAGGCAGCACAGCAAGCACAGGCAGCAAGCACAGGCAGCACAGGCAGCACAGCAAGCACAGGCAGCAAGCACAGGCAGCACAGCAAGCACAGGCAGCAAGCACAGGCAGCACAGCAAGCACAGGCAGCAAGCACAGGCAGCACAGCAAGCACAGGCAGCAAGCACAGGCAGCACAGCAAGCACAGGCAACAAGCACAGGCAGCACAGCAAGCACCAGCAGCAAGCACAGGCAGCACAGGCAGCACAGCAAGCACAGGCAGCAAGAACAGGCAGCAAACACAGGCAGCACAGCAAGCACAGGCAGCAAGCACAGGCAGCACAGCAAGCACAGGCAGCACAGCAAACACAGGCAGCACAGCAAGCACAGGCAGCAAGCACAGGCAACAAGCACAGGCAGCACAGCAAGCACAGGCAGCAAGCACAGGCAGCACAGCAAGCACAGGTAGCACAGCAAGCACAGGCAGCAAGCACAGGCAGCACAGGCAGCACAGCAAGCACAGGCAGCACAGCAAGCACAGGCAGCAAGAACAGGCAGCAAACACAGGCAGCACAGCAAGCACAGGCAGCACAGCAAGCACAGGCAGCAAGAACAGGCAGCAAACACAGGCAGCACAGCAAGCACAGGCAGCACAGCAAGCACAGGCAGCACAGCAAACACAGGCAGCACAGCAAGCACAGGCAGCAAGCACAGGCAGCACAGCAAGCACAGGCAGCACAGCAAGCACAGGCAGCAAGCACAGGTAGCACAGCAAGCAGAGGCAGCACACCAAGCACAGGCAGCACACCAAGCACAGGCAGCACAGCAAGCACAGGCAGCAAGCACAGGCAGCACACGAAGCACAGGCAGCACAGGCAGCACAGCAAGCACAGGCAGCAAGCACAGGCAGCACAGCAAGCACAGGCAGCAAGCACAGGCAACACAGCAAGCACAGGCAGGAAGCACAGGCAGCACAGCAAGCACAGGCAGCAAGCACAGGCATGTTAGAAATCCGCAAAATATCTCGACGAGATGAGTTCGTTTTAGCGATTCTGGGGGAAGTGCAGAGGGGTCAAGCTCCGTCCTCTTTCCAACAGGCAAAGCCTGCTCCGATCGTCGGCGAGAGTCACTCTCGCATTTGTATACAATGCTTACTCTTACTGAGACGCAGGTCAATGCACCGGCCGCCGAGGTAAACATATGATCCGCGACTCTCGGCGCCTCCAAAAACAGGTGACACCGCAACGCACTGTCGTGTGCCACTGTCGAATTACCGCGTGTTATGGGCGAAATCAAATGCATCGCTAACAGGCAGCACAGCAAGCACAGGCAGCAAGCACAGGCAGCACAGCAAGCACAGGCAGCAAGCACAGGCAGCACAGGCAACAAGCACAGGCAGCACAGCAAGCACAGGCAGCAAGCACAGGCAGCACAGCAAGCACAGGCAGTAGAGCAAGCACAGGCAGCAAGCACAGGCAGCACAGGCAGCACACCAAGCACAGGCAGCACAGCAAGCACAGGCAGCACAGGCAGCACAGCAAGCACAGGCAGCACAGCAAACGCAGGCAGCACAGCAAGCACAGGCAGCAAGCACCGGCAGCACAGCAAGCACAGGCAGCACAGCAAGCACAGGCAGCAAGCACAGGCAGCACAACAAGCACAGGCAGCACGGCAAACACAGGCAGCACAGCAAGCACAGGCAGCAAGCACAGGCAGCACAGAAAGTATAGGCAGCAAACACAGGCAGCACAGCAAGCACAGGCCGCAAGCACAGGCAGCACAGGCAGCACAGCAAACACAGGCAGCACAACAAGCACAGGCAGCAAGCACAGGCAGCAGAGCAAACACAGGCAGGAAGCACAGGCAGCACAGCAAGCACAGGCAGCAAGCAGAGGCAGCACAGCAAGCACTGGCAGCAAGCACAGGCAGCAAGCACAGGCAGCACAGCAAGCACAGGCATGTTAGAAACCAGCAAAATAGCTCCACGAGATGTGTTCGTTTTTTAGCGATTCTTGGGGAAGGGCAGAGGGGTCAAACTCCGTCCTCTTTCCAACAGGCAAAGCATGTTCCGATCTTCGGCGAGATTCACTCTCGCATTTGTTTACAATGCTTACTCTTACTGTGTCGCAGGTCGATGCACCGGCCGCCGAGGTAAACATATGATCCGCGACTCTCGGCGCCTCCAAAAACAGGTGACACAGCAATGCACTGTCGTGTGCCAGTGTCGAATTACCGCGTGTTATGGGCGAAATCAAATGCATCGCTAACAGGCAACACAGCAAGCACAGGCAGCACAGCAAGCACAGGCAGCAAGCACAGGCAGCACAGCAAGCACAGGCAGCACAGCAAACACAGGCAGCACAGCAAGCACAGGCAGCAAGCGCAGGCAGCACAGCAAACACAGGCAACACAGCAATCACAGGCAGCAAGCACAGGCAGCACAGCAAGCACAGGCAGCACAGCAAACACAGGCAGCACAGCAAGCACAGGCAGCAAGCACAGGCAGCACAGCAAGCACAGGCAGCACAGCAAGCACAGGCAGCAAGCACAGGCAGCAAAGCAAGCACTGGCAGCAAGCACAGGCAGCACAGCGTGCACAGACAGCAAGCACAGGCAGCACAGGAAACACAGGCAGCACAGCAAGCACAGGCAGCAAGCACAGGCAGCACAGCAAGCACAGGCAGCAAGCACAGGCAGCACAGCAAGCACAGGCAGCACAGCAAACACAGGCAGCAAGCACAGGCAGCAAGCACAGGCAGCACAGCAAGCACAGGCAGCAAGCACAGGCAGCACAGCCAGCACACCAAGCACAGGCAGCACAGGCAGCACAGCAAGCACGGGCAGCAAGCACAGGCAGCACAGCAAGCACAGGCATGTTAGAAACCAGCAAAATAGCTCGACGAGATGTGTTCGTTTTTTAGCGATTCTTGGGGAAGGGCAGAGGGGTCAAACTCCGTCCTCTTTCCAACAGGCAAAGCCTGTTCCGATCTACGGCGAGATTCACTCTCGCATTTGTTTACAATGCTTACTCTTACTGTGTCGCAGGTCAATGCACCGGCCGCCGAGGTAAACATATGATCCGCGACTCTCGGCGCCTCCGAAAACAGGTGACACAGCAACGCACTGTCGTGTGCCACTGTCGAATTACCGCGTGTTATGGGCGAAATCAAATGCATCGCTAACAGCCAGCACACCAAGCACAGGCAGCAAGCACAGGCAGCACAGCAAGCACAGGCAGCAAGCAAAGGCAGCACAGCATGCACAGGCAGCACAGCAAGCACAGGCAGCACACCAAGCACAGGCAGCAAGCACAGGCAGCAAGCACAGGCAGCACAGCAAACACAGGCAGCACAGCAAGCACAGGCAGCAAGCACAGGCAGCACAGCAAGCACAGGCAGCACAGGCAGCACAGCAAGCACAGGCAGCAAGCACAGGCAGCAAACACAGGCAGCACAGCAAGCACAGGCAGCAAGCACAGGCAGCACAGCAAGCACAGGCAACAAGCACAGGCAGCACAGCAAGCACAGGCAGCAAGCACAGGCAGCACAGCAAGCACAGGTAGCACAGCAAGCACAGGCAGCAAGCACAGGCAGCACAGGCAGCACAGCAAGCACAGGCAGCACAGCAAACACAGGCAGCACAGCAAGCACAGGCAGCAAGCACAGGCAGCACAGCAAGCACAGGCAGCACAGCAAGCACAGGCAGCAAGCACAGGTAGCACAGCAAGCAGAGGCAGCACACCAAGCACAGGCAGCACACCAAGCACAGGCAGCACAGCAAGCACAGGCAGCAAGCACAGGCAGCAAACACAGGCAGCACAGCAAGCACAGGCAGCAAGCACAGGCAGCACAGCAAGCACAGGCAGCACAGCAAGCACAGGCAGCAAGCACAGGCAGCACAGCAAGCACAGGTAGCACAGCAAGCACAGGCAGCAAGCACAGGCAGCACAGGCAGCACAGCAAGCACAGGCAGCAAGAACAGGCAGCAAACACAGGCAGCACAGCAAGCACAGGCAGCACAGCAAGCACAGGCAGCACAGCAAACACAGGCAGCACAGCAAGCACAGGCAGCAAGCACAGGCAGCACAGCAAGCACAGGCAGCACAGCAAGCACAGGCAGCAAGCACAGGTAGCACAGCAAGCAGAGGCAGCACACCAAGCACAGGCAGCACACCAAGCACAGGCAGCACAGCAAGCACAGGCAGCAAGCACAGGCAGCAAACACAGGCAGCACAGCAAGCACAGGCAGCAAGCACAGGCAGCACAGCAAGCACAGGCAGCAAGCACAGGCAGCACAGCAAGCATAGGCAGCACAGCAAGCACAGGCAGCAAGCACAGGTAGCACAGCAAGCACAGGCAGCACAGCAAGCGCAGGCAGCAAGCACAGGCAGCACAGCAAGCACAGGCAGCACAGCAAGCACAGGCAGCAAGCACAGCCAGCACAGCAAGCACAGGCAGCACAGCAAACACACGCAGCACAGCAAGCACAGGCAGCAAGCACAGGCAGCACAGCAAGCACAGGCAGCAAGCACAGGCAGCACAGCAAGCACAGGCAGCAAGCACAGGCAGCACAGGCAGCACAGGCAGCACAGCAAGTACAGGCAGCAAGCACAGGCAGCACAGCAAGCACAGGCAGCAAGCACAGGCAGCAAGCACAGGCAGCAAGCACAGGCGGCACAGCAAGCACACACAGCAAGCACAGGCAGCAAGCACAGGCAGCACAGGCAGCACAGCAAGCACAGGCAGCAAGCACAGGCAGCACAGCAAGCATAGGCAGCAAGCACAGGCAGCACAGCAAACACAGGCAGCACAGGCAAGCACAGGCAGCAAACACAGGCAGCACAGCAAGCACAGGCAGCAAGCACAGGCAGCACAGCAAGCACAGGCAGCAAGCACAGGCAGCACAGCAAGCACAGCCAGCACACCAAGCACAGGCAGCACAGCAAGCTCAGCAAGCACAGGCAGCAAGCACAGGCAGCACAGCAAGCACAGGCAGCAAGCACAGGCAGCACAGCAAGCACAGGTAGCACAGCAAGCACAGGCAGCACAGCAAACACAGGCAGCACAGCAAGCACAGGCAGCAAGCACAGGCAGCACAGCAAGCATAGGCAGCACAGCAAGCACAGGCAGCAAGCACAGGTAGCACAGCAAGCACAGGCAGCACAGCAAGCGCAGGCAGCAAGCACAGGCAGCAAACACACGCAGCACAGCAAGCACAGGCAGCAAGCACAGGCAGCACAGCAAGCACAGGCAGCAAGCACAGGCAGCACAGCAAGCACAGGCAGCAAGCACAGGCAGCACAGGCAGCACAGGCAGCACAGCAAGTACAGGCAGCAAGCACAGGCAGCACAGCAAGCACAGGCAGCAAGCACAGGCAGCAAGCACAGGCAGCACAGCAAGCACAGGCGGCACAGCAACCACACACAGCAAGCACAGGCAGCAAGCACAGGCAGCACAGGCAGCACAGCAAGCACAGGCAGCAAGCACAGGCAGCACAGCAAGCACAGGCAGCAAGCACATTCACCACAGCAAGCACAGGCAGCAAGCACAGGCAGCACAGCAAGCAGAGGAAGCAAGCACAGGCAGCACAGAAAGCACAGGCAGCAAGCACAGGCAGCACTGCAAGCACAGGCAGCATAGCAAGCACAGACAGCAAGCACAGGCAGCAAGCACAGGCAGCAAGCACAGGCAGCACAGCAAGCACAGGCAGCATAGCAAGTACAGCAAGCACAGGCAGCACAGCAAGCATAGGCAGCAAGCACAGGCAACAAGCACAGGCAGCACAGCAAGCACAGGCAGCAAGCACAGGCAGCACAGCAAGCACAGGCAGCAAGCACAGGCAGCAGAGCAAGCACAGGCAGCAAGCACAGGCAGCACAGCAAGCACAGGCAGCACAGCAAACACAGGCAGCACAGCAAGCACAGGCAGCACAGCAAGCACAGGTAGCACAGCAAGCACAGGCAGCACAGCAAACACAGGCAGCACAGCAAGCACAGGCAGCAAGCACAGGCAGCACAGCAAGCATAGGCAGCACAGCAAGCACAGGCAGCAAGCACAGGTAGCACAGCAAGCACAGGCAGCACAGCAAGCGCAGGCAGCAAGCACAGGCAGCAAACACAGGCAGCACAGCAAGCACAGGCAGCAAGCACAGCCAGCACAGCAAGCACAGGCAGCACAGCAAACACACGCAGCACAGCAAGCACAGGCAGCAAGCACAGGCAGCACAGCAAGCACAGGCAGCAAGCACAGGCAGCACAGCAAGCACAGGCAGCAAGCACAGGCAGCACAGGCAGCACAGCAAGTACAGGCAGCAAGCACAGGCAGCACAGCAAGCACAGGCAGCAAGCACAGGCAGCAAGCACAGGCAGCACAGCAAGCACAGGCAGCAAGCACAGGCGGCACAGCAAGCACACACAGCAAGCACAGGCAGCAAGCACAGGCAGCACAGGCAGCACAGCAAGCACAGGCAGCAAGCACAGGCAGCACAGCAAGCACAGGCAGCAAGCACATTCACCACAGCAAGCACAGGCAGCAAGCACAGGCAGCACAGCAAGCAGAGGAAGCAAGCACAGGCAGCACAGAAAGCACAGGCAGCACTGCAAGCACAGGCAGCATAGCAAGCACAGACAGCAAGCACAGGCAGCAAGCACAGGCAGCAAGCACAGGCAGCACAGCAAGCACAGGCAGCATAGCAAGTACAGCAAGCACAGGCAGCACAGTAAGCATAGGCAGCAAGCACAGGCAGCACAGCAAGCACAGGCAACAAGCACAGGCAGCACAGCAAGCACAGGCAGCAAGCACAGGCAGCACAGGCAGCACAGCAAGCACAGGCAGCAAGCACAGCCAGCACAGCAAGCACAGGCAGCACAGCAAACACACGCAGCACAGCAAGCACAGGCGGCAAGCACAGGCAGCACAGCAAGCACAGGCAGCAAGCACAGGCAGCACAGCAAGCACAGGCAGCAAGCACAGGCAGCACAGCAAGCACAGGCAGCAAGCACAGGCAGCACAGCAAGCACAGGCAGCAAGCACAGGCAGCACAGGCAGCACAGGCAGCACAGCAAGTACAGGCAGCAAGCACAGGCAGCACAGCAAGCACAGGCAGCACAGCAAGCACAGGCAGCAAGCACAGGCAGCACAGGCAGCACAGGCAGCACAGCAAGTACAGGCAGCAAGCACAGGCAGCACAGCAAGCACAGGCAGCAAGCACAGGCAGCAAGCACAGGCAGCAAGCACAGGCAGCACAGCAAGCACAGGCAGCAAGCACAGGCGGCACAGCAAGCACACACAGCAAGCACAGGCAGCAAGCACAGGCAGCACAGGCAGCACAGCAAGCACAGGCAGCAAGCACAGGCAGCACAGGCAGCAAGCACATTCACCACAGCAAGCACAGGCAGCAAGCACAGGCAGCACAGCAAGCAGAGGAAGCAAGCACAGGCAGCACAGAAAGCACAGGCAGCAAGCACAGGCAGCACTGCAAGCACAGGCAGCATAGCAAGCACAGACAGCAAGCACAGGCAGCAAGCACAGGCAGCAAGCACAGGCAGCACAGCAAGCACAGGCAGCATAGCAAGTACAGCAAGCACAGGCAGCACAGCAAGCATAGGCAGCAAGCACAGGCAGCACAGCAAGCACAGGCAACAAGCACAGGCAGCACAGCAAGCACAGGCAGCAAGCACAGGCAGCACAGGCAGCACAGCAAGCACAGGCAGCAAGCACAGGCAGCACAGCAAGCACAGGCAGCAAGCACAGGCAGCACAGCAAGCACAGGCAGCAAGCACAGGCAGCACAGCAAGCACAGGCAGCAAGCACAGGCAGCACAGCAAGCACAGGCAACAAGCACAGGCAGCACAGCAAGCACCAGCAGCAAGCACAGGCAGCACAGGCAGCACAGCAAGCACAGGCAGCAAGAACAGGCAGCAAACACAGGCAGCACAGCAAGCACAGGCAGCAAGCACAGGCAGCACAGCAAGCACAGGCAGCACAGCAAACACAGGCAGCACAGCAAGCACAGGCAGCAAGCACAGGCAACAAGCACAGGCAGCACAGCAAGCACAGGCAGCAAGCACAGGCAGCACAGCAAGCACAGGCAGCACAGCAAGCACAGGCAGCACAGCAAACACAGGCAGCACAGCAAGCACAGGCAGCAAGCACAGGCAGCACAGCAAGCACAGGCAGCACAGCAAGCACAGGCAGCAAGCACAGGTAGCACAGCAAGCAGAGGCAGCACACCAAGCACAGGCAGCACACCAAGCACAGGCAGCACAGCAAGCACAGGCAGCACAGCAAGCACAGGCAGCAAGCACAGGCAGCACACGAAGCACAGGCAGCACAGGCAGCACAGCAAGCACAGGCAGCAAGCACAGGCAGCAAGCACAGGCAACACAGCAAGCACAGGCAGGAAGCACAGGCAGCACAGCAAGCACAGGCAGCAAGCACAGGCATGTTAGAAATCCGCAAAATATCTCGACGAGATGAGTTCGTTTTAGCGATTCTGGGGGAAGTGCAGAGGGGTCAAGCTCCGTCCTCTTTCCAACAGGCAAAGCCTGCTCCGATCGTCGGCGAGAGTCACTCTCGCATTTGTATACAATGCTTACTCTTACTGAGACGCAGGTCAATGCACCGGCCGCCGAGGTAAACATATGATCCGCGACTCTCGGCGCCTCCAAAAACAGGTGACACCGCAACGCACTGTCGTGTGCCACTGTCGAATTACCGCGTGTTATGGGCGAAATCAAATGCATCGCTAACAGGCAGCACAGCAAGCACAGGCAGCAAGCACAGGCAGCACAGCAAGCACAGGCAGCAAGCACAGGCAGCACAGGCAACAAGCACAGGCAGCACAGCAAGCACAGGCAGCAAGCACAGGCAGCACAGCAAGCACAGGCAGTAGAGCAAGCACAGGCAGCAAGCACAGGCAGCACAGGCAGCACACCAAGCACAGGCAGCACAGCAAGCACAGGCAGCACAGGCAGCACAGCAAGCACAGGCAGCACAGCAAACGCAGGCAGCACAGCAAGCACAGGCAGCAAGCACCGGCAGCACAGCAAGCACAGGCAGCAAGCACAGGCAGCACAACAAGCACAGGCAGCACAGCAAACACAGGCAGCACAGCAAGCACAGGCAGCAAGCACAGGCAGCACAGAAAGTATAGGCAGCAAACACAGGCAGCACAGCAAGCACAGGCAGCAAGCACAGGCAGCACAGGCAGCACAGCAAACACAGGCAGCACAACAAGCACAGGCAGCAAGCACAGGCAGCAGAGCAAACACAGGCAGGAAGCACAGGCAGCACAGCAAGCACAGGCAGCAAGCAGAGGCAGCACAGCAAGCACTGGCAGCAAGCACAGGCAGCAAGCACAGGCAGCACAGCAAGCACAGGCAGCAAGCACAGGCAACACAGCAAGCACAGGCAGCATGCACAGGCAGCACAGCAAGCACAGGCAGCAAGCAAAGGCATGTCAGAAACCCGCAAAATAGCTCGACGAGATCTGTTCGTTTTAGCGATTCTGGGGGAAATGCAGAGGGGTCAAGCTCCGTCCTCTTTCCAACAGGCAAAGCCTGCTCCGATCTTCGGCGAGATTCACTCTCGCATTTGTTTACAATGCTTACTCTTACTGAGACGCAGGTCAATGCACCGGCCGCCGAGGTAAACATATGATCCGCGACCCTCGGCGCCTCCAAAAACAGGTGACACAGCAACGCACTGTCGTATGCCACTGTCAAATTACCGCGTGTTATGGGCGAAACCAAATGCATCGCTAACAGGCAGCACAGCAAGCACAGGCAGCACAGCAAGCACAGGCAGCAAGCACAGGCAGCACAGCAAGCACAGGCAGCAAGCACAGGCAGCACAGCAAACACAGGCAGCACAGCACAGGCAGCACAGCCAGCACAGGCAGCAAGCACAGGCAGCAAGCACAGGCAGCAAGCACAGGCAGCACAGCAAGCACAGGCATGTTAGAAACCAGCAAAATAGCTCCACGAGATGTGTTCGTTTTTTAGCGATTCTTGGGGAAGGGCAGAGGGGTCAAACTCCGTCCTCTTTCCAACAGGCAAAGCATGTTCCGATCTTCGGCGAGATTCACTCTCGCATTTGTTTACAATGCTTACTCTTACTGTGTCGCAGGTCGATGCATCGGCCGCCGAGGTAAACATATGATCCGCGACTCTCGGCGCCTCCAAAAACAGGTGACACAGCAATGCACTGTCGTGTGCCAGTGTCGAATTACCGCGTGTTATGGGCGAAATCAAATGCATCGCTAACAGGCAACACAGCAAGCACAGGCAGCACAGCAAGCACAGGCAGCAAGCACAGGCAGCACAGCAAGCACAGGCAGCACAGCAAACACAGGCAGCACAGCAAGCACAGGCAGCAAGCGCAGGCAGCACAGCAAACACAGGCAACACAGCAATCACAGGCAGCAAGCACAGGCAGCACAGCAAGCACAGGCAGCACAGCAAGCACAGGCAGCAAGCACAGGCAGCAAAGCAAGCACTGGCAGCAAGCACAGGCAGCACAGCGTGCACAGACAGCAAGCACAGGCAGCACAGGAAACACAGGCAGCACAGCAAGCACAGGCAGCAAGCACAGGCAGCACAGCAAGCACAGGCAGCAAGCACAGGCAGCACAGCAAGCACAGGCAGCAAGCAAAGGCAGCACAGCATGCACAGGCAGCACAGCAAGCACAGGCAGCACACCAAGCACAGGCAGCAAGCACAGGCAGCAAGCACAGGCAGCACAGCAAACACAGGCAGCACAGCAAGCACAGGCAGCAAGCACAGGCAGCACAGCAAGCACAGGCAGCAAGCACAGGCAGCACAGCAAGCACAGGCAGCACAGCAAACACAGGCAGCACAGCAACCACAGGCAGCAAGCACAGGCAGCACAGCAAGCACAGGCAGCAAGCACAGCAAGCACAGGCAGCACAGCAAGCACAGGCAGCAAGCACAGGCAGCACAGCAAGCACAGGCAGCAAGCACAGGCAGCAACGCAAGCACAGGCAGCACAGCAAGCACAGGCAGCAAGCACAGGCAGCAACGCAAGCACAGGCAGCACACCAAGCACAGGCAGCACAGCAAGCACAGGCAGCAAGCACAGGCAACACAGCAAGCACAGGCAGCACAGCAAGCACAGGCAGCAAGCACAGGCAGCACGGGCAGCACACCAAGCACAGGCAGCAAACACAGGCAGCACAGCAAGCACAGGCAGCACACCAAGCACAGGCAGCACAGCAAGCACAGGCAGCAAGCACAGGCAGCACAGTGTTACGTCCCAGCGTAACTTTTAACTTATTAGCCTAGTATTTTTCTTGTTCTTGCTACTCCGATCTCCGGTTGCGCCTATACTTGTATATTACGGCCTGTGCCTATCGCAGCCGGCGTACCGTTAGAGTATTAGAGTTAAAATCATGTCATTTTCCTTCTACTCCGGGCTTCGTATGCGCCTATACTTGTATATTACGGCCTATGCCTAGCGCATGCGTGGTACCGTCGAGCGGTAACTTCAAGTAGAATATTCCTCGCCTTGGAATCACCGTCGTCCCCACCCAATACACCGACTCATGACAATATATATATAGTATAAGGAACGAATGCGTGTACGCGGTATGCAAGTGTGAGTGTATAGACTTAAGGTTAGCGACGAGTTTCCGCTTAAGAATATTGTTTATCCTTTTCTCTTTCTTTTCATTTATTAATTGCGCCACTGTTAGGCATCGCTGCAGGACAAGACTATTTTTCGTTATCATCAATCCCACCGAAGCGTGCGCTTAAGAGTTACTAAGTTCCTACGTGCCGAGATCGACTTGCACTCATAATAAAATCTGTTAATCAGAGAGAGAAACTAACGAACAAAACCAGCGTCTCGTTTTACATAGCCAGCCGAATGTTTGTATATACCGTCGACCGCTATGTACCCGATTCTGTGAGAGGGGCCTAAAAACTATCTCTGAGCCGGCCTAGGAACCATCTCGAGACGCGACCCTCGTCGCAGTTGGCTGTATAGTCGCGAGGTGCGTAGTCCTCTGTCCGAGGAATATCTTAGTTTATTCTTTGTGAGCTAATCTGTGCAAATTCTTGCAGTTTAATCAGAGACTCATTACTCCTCGTTAAATCGTAGTGTTAAAATCTAGCTATTAAAAAAAAAGAGCAAGGACTCATATTTCTTTTGGTTTTCTTTTTGGTTTCGAATTTTAATCTAGAGTGCGAATAGTGCGATCCGCGTTATTTCCAGCACGTGGTCGGCGAATCGCGCCGAGCCCGTTAGCATATAAGTTTCATTTATAAAGATCATTATATTATTATTATTATAAGTAACACTTCAACATAAGTCTTCTCTCGGTGAGGAATTGGTATTGTATTTAGACTGATTTAAACATCTAGAGCGGTCTGAGGAGTCTCTTCGCGAGTAACATCTGCAGCTCCGATAACACGAGAGATTAGGCCATCTCAAGCCTGATCGTACATTAATACCATTTTACGATTCGAAGGTACTCGTCGTAATAAACCATACGAATTTCTACCGACATACAACCGAACTGAGAGCGAGCGTAAGAGCGAGAGAAGTACAGCGAGCGACATATCATCGAGCGAGCGTGAGCGTGAGAGAGAGAGGGAGAGAATATCAAAGATTGTCTGAGCGTTTCCAGCAGCACGGTAAGAATATTCCAATTACCAGCTAGGTCATGATTTCTGGCCCGACTCTTGCCCCCAGTACATGTATTACGGGAAACCTAGGGCAATAGTTGTAGAGGCGATCCCGTAACCGTGTGCTCTGAGCGCTGGGCGATCGGAACTGTTTAATTCTATAAGGAATCTCTGTATCATTCATATAACGAATATCACGCGCAATACGAGCTGCTTCGTTCAACCCACGATTATACCGCGCCTTGCATACCAGCGAATTGTACTACCGAACATTGCGTAATAGTTAGTCGTTCCGTTCCTTATTATATCAATACTCCGATAGAAACAAAACCTCGTAACCATTGTTAAAACGTGGAATTGGGGTTAGAAGCGGGATACACTTTCTTTCTGTATATATATATCTCTTACAGTTATATTACTTCTTTATACCCACTTCTAACCGTGGAACTGGTGTCAGAAATCTGCTTTTTCAACTCAAGTCGTCTTTGTATCTGCACCTGAATAATCATCACAGAATATACACTATTGTTCTTTTCCACACTATATCTGCTTTATCCTTCTTTTATTTTCTTTGCATGCGCTATAATTAACATTATCTGTACTGGAATGTAACACGCAATAACTCAGCAACCTGTACGGGTTGATAAGAGAGAGAATCCTATAAGTCCTGCAGATCGAGTATATTGATTTCGTTCTTTCGCGTCATCATTTTATTCGGTCATTGATAGAATCATCTTTTTGATTTATATCCTTTAGGTTAAGTATTCACGCGTTACTCCCGGGCGACAACGGTCGACCGCTCGAACACACACACGGTTCCATCCTAGACAAATCCTTTAAACCGACCTATCGCGACGCCCGGACGTAACAGCGGAATTGGTGTCAGAAGTGGGATTCGATTTCTGAACTTTGCGAGTTGTATTCCATATTCCTTTCTATAATTTACATTTTATATTTCCTCTTATACCACTTCTAACAACGGAATCGGATTGAGAATGTTTTAAATTGTTAATTAGGATTGTAGCTTCCACCGATTCTATACTTGTTCGTATAACCGTTTATCGCAGCAATATATAATCTTGCCGATGATCTGCGAGTCTTCGCGGAAACGTGTATAGCTAATCACATATATATAAAATCGCAGTAGGTAGTACATATATACATACATATATAAGTCCGCGGTTGAACGACGGGGCTCGTCGCTTGGCGCCGGAGCTCACGGCAATATTTGGGGTCGTCCACAGGACGCAAAGGAAACACGGTACTAACCGTGCGAATAGCGTGTGGGGCCCTCGATATCGATAGTAATATAATCGAACATGAGTCAACCTAATGAGTTTGGCACGGGTAGTAGCGCAGACGCGAGTAATAGCGCTACAATTGAACTAAGCGCGTCGATGACATCCGTGGCGGAGCGTCTCGCGCTCCAACAGGCCATGTCGGAAGTACCATATTACGACGGATCTAATGTGCCCTTGCGAGATTTCGTGCAGAGGGTGCGTGACGGAGCTGTGTATATGCCCCCACGTACGGAGGCTACGTATACTCGGGCCGTGATAGGGAGGTTGCAGGGCCGTGCGCGCGATAGCGTGTACGGGCAATCGGATTTGAAAACTATCGATGCGGTCATTAAACATCTCAAAACGCGTTTCGGAACTTGCAGTGCGTACCCACAGATTCAACGCGAGATAGAAAGCACGCGGATGCGTCGCGACGATACGGTGCACACGTTTTATGACCGCCTGAACATCCTTCTGATGGAAGCTAGGGGCGCGTTAGAAGAGGCACACGAAGGGGACATAGAGAGAATGTTAGCACCGGTTAAGGAGAGTGCATTGGGAGCGTTCCTTCGCGGGCTGCCGGATGACATAGCGAGGACAGTAGAGTCGCGCGACCCGGAAGATTTGGAAACAGCCGTCGCATTTGCAGCACGTGTGGTTTCGCGTAGGCGCATGCGGACACCATCGTTTGTTGACCCTTCTCGTTTACTCCCGTCACGGGCGGACGAGGAGAGAGTTGTCGCAGTTCGTGCACCACCGAGATCGCTGAGTCCGAGTGGATATTCTCGCGCCGGGCCTTCGTTTGAAACGAATAGGAACTTTGAGGTCGGCGCGCAATCGCATCCGACGGGATCAGGGCACTGCTACGCTCCGCCGCCTCAGGCAATTTATCCGCCTGCTCCTTACTATTACGCGCCGCCAATGCCATATCCAACGCCGTTCCCGTATCCGTACCCGAGTTACCCTCCGCGAGCCGAACAACAGTACGCGCCGAGCACTCGACCCATGTCGCCTGAGCATCGCATGCTCCCGACAACCGAACATGACAATAGACACGTTAGAGATAGGCGAGATTCGTCGCCGTCACCGAGACAGGGATCACCGACGAGACGCGACGACGATTTAAACTCGCGCGGAGCCCGCCGATCGGACGCGTCGTCGAGCCCGAACAACACAGAGCGTCACAGGACAGTCAGATTTCTAGAGAGAAACTAGTAGTTCGCCGCCTAGAAACTAACCGAGATTCGCCGCAGGTGCGAATGTGTGCTAAAGAACTGCGCCATGATTCGGCTTCATTTTTGATTGACACGGGCGCTGATATCAACGTAATCAAACTAAAAATATTGCGAGAAGATATATCTGTCGCGTTACACGAATCTATAGTCGTCACGGGTATTACCACGGAAGAAATAGAAACGTTGGGCACCACGATCGTGCACTTACTCGGACAACCGGTTAAATTCCACGTGGTACAATCCTCGTTTCCCATCAGGAGCGACGGAATTTTGGGGAAACAATACCTGAGGCAGGAACAGGCAGAGATATCATTCGCGCACAATACTTTAGTCACACAAAGTGATCCTATACGCCCGATGCGTTTCATAGGAGAGGGCGAACGACATAACGAAAAATTACCTTTGCCCATTACGCGCGTTCACCACCTACGAGCTAGAACGCGTCAAGCAATAAGAATAGATGTAAAGGAAGGGAGAGAACTGGCCGAGGGTTACTTGCCGAAATTAAACACGACGGACGGAGTATTCATCGGGGAAGCCGCTGTCTCAGTTTGTCGAGGCGCGTGCCACGTACTTGCGATTAATACCTTGGAAAATGACGTAGAAATATCAATACCACCGCAAAATATAGTACCGTTTGAATATCACAATTTCCCTGAAGAACAGGAATACTTCGATTCCGAGTCAGAAACGGCACACGCGCCGATAGTTAGTGACCGAGTAGGTGAAATAGTCTCTCGTTTGCGTTTAGACCACCTTAACGACGAGGAGAGGAATCACGTAATAAATTTAGTAGAAGAATATCCAGAAAGGTTTCATCTACCGGGCGATAAGCTGCAGTCGACACCCTGTATTAGGCATACAATCCCTACCACAGACGATTTACCTATTAACACGCGGCAGTATAGATTTCCACCTGTTCATCAAGCCGAAATCGCGAGACAAGTCTCTAATAAATTAGAGTGCAACATTATCGCACCCTCAAATTCGCCATATAATTCACCGCTATGGATAGTTCCGAAAAAGCCGGATTCTCAAGGAAACAAGCGTTGGCGAATGGTCATTGATTTCCGTAAATTAAATGAAAAAACGATTGGAGACGCGTACCCCTTGCCCAATATTACAGATATTATGGATCACCTGGGCGAGGCGCGGTATTTTTCGATCTTTGACCTCGCGAGCGGCTTTCAGCAAATAGAAATGGACCCTAAAGACCGAGCTAAAACTGCCTTCACTACACCAAATGGCCACTACGAGTATATTCGCATGCCCGAAGGGCTTAAAAACGCTCCAGCTACGTTCCAGCGTTTAATGGATCAAGTATTACGCGGGTTGCAAGGCGTAGAAGTTTTTGTATATCTAGACGACATCGTAGTTTACGCTAAGTCCTTGAAGGAGCATGGAAGGAAGGTGCAGAGACTATTCAATAGAATACGCGATGCAAAGCTAACTCTGCAACCTGACAAGTGCGACTTCTTAAGAACCGAGGTAGCGTATCTGGGACATATAATCGGTCGAGATGGAGTCCGTCCAGACCCGGGGAAAATTAGCGCGGTAAAGAAATTCCCGTACCCGCAGAATCAACGAAATGTACGAGAATTCCTTGGGCTGGTGGGCTATTACCGACGTTTTATAGAAAACTTCGCCGCGATCGCGAAACCATTAACAGAATTATTGAAAAAGAACGAAAAATTCGATTGGAAACAGGAACATACAACTAGCTTTAAAACTTTACGGAGAGCGTTGTGCCGAAGCCCTATTCTACAGTACCCTAATTTTAACGAACATTTCACTTTGACAACGGACGCCTCGGACGTCGCGATAGGCGCGGTATTAAGCCAGAATGCGAACGGGCACGATTTGCCAGTAGCATACCTATCGCGCAATCTAACCAAGCCGGAGCGAAATTATTCCACCACGGAAAAGGAATGCCTAGCCGTGTTATATGCAGTCCTGCATTTTAGACCCTATCTATACGGGAGGAAGTTTACGTTAGTTAGCGATCACGAGCCGTTGAGATGGATAGACTCAGTTAAAGATCCGGGACAACGCTTGGTGCGTTGGCGACTTAAATTACGGGACTACGAATATGAATTTGTACATAAACCGGGCCGACTCAACACTAACGCGGATGCATTATCGCGGAATCCGGTAAAGACTGACACCGTCACGTCGGAATCCGACAACGAGGAACGCAACTGGGTCTCGTCAAAGGTATTGCCAGTAAACCGGAAAAACCCACGAGTACCGGAGCCATTAGATACAAGCGCAGTAGCGACGAGAACGCGCAGGCGAATACCGTACCTGCCAGAACCCGACGTACCGACAGTAGGCGATAATAGCGAGTCGTCATCCGACTCCTCAGACACGCCAATATTCGTAGAGAGCAGATGCGTGATGCCCAGTGTAAAGCCACGACCACCGCGCAAGTCGAAATCGCCGCCTAAAACACGATCCCATGACGCGGAGACGCGTGATAGTGAGCGCGAGACTGCAGGGCCGTCGGACAGCGAATTTGTCGCTACAGAAGGCCCTACCCGTCCCGCCTGTACCGAAGGTGACGCGGCGCGCCCACCAGGAGGCCCTTTAACGTTGGTCTCTGAAACAGAGGCGTCTGGGGAGGGCGGTAGCGCATTACTCGCCGGACCTGCGGATTGCTCGCATTTACCTACACCTTCGCCAACGTCGAGACCGATCGCGCTATCAACACCGATGCCACTAACTGTACCCGCGAGATCATGTGTAACATTACCGGAACATCTACATAATGATAGACCTCCTTCGATACCGACAGTCGGAATCCCTGTCACTGAAGACGTGCCGATGGGCACCCATATCCCTTTTTCACCGGAACTTCAGCCTCATGTGCAAGAATTTCAGCCGAAACCTGTACGTTATTCCCGCGACAATCTGACAGCACGACGCGGAAACATAGCGCACTTCTTATCAGCTGATTGCGAATTGAGCGACCCGATATCGCGGCTACTCGTAGAATTGCGTATGATTTCGGTAGAAGACATGAAACTTGCAAGGCCAAAGAAAGGAAACGTACTGGTAACACAATACGGACAGCACCGAATTTTTAGTATTGTACTGACCGACCGTTTTTTTAATACACCTAATACTACGGACGTTGTGACTGGACTGCAGAGCCTTCGTAAAACATTATCAAATTACGGGGCAAGCGCTTGCGGTATATCGCTGGAAGGAAATATGACAGACAGTTTGACTCGCGAAACGTTCATACAGGAAATTAGTGAAGTATTTGAACATACTGGTATCACCATAACCCTTTTCACGGGAAAGGTATCAATTCCCCCGGAATCGATGCGGGCGGAGATTATTAAAGAACTGCATGCAGGTGTTGTGGGAGGGCATAAAGGCGTTACCAAAACCTACCGAAGAATAAGAGAGAGATTTTATTGGCCGGGAATGAAAAACGAGATCCAGAACTCCATTAGAACTTGTGCGGGATGCCAGGAAAAGAAATTAATACGAGCAAGAACGCGTGAACCAATGGTAATTACCGACACACCGATAGAGCCTTTCGCGAAAGTATCTCTCGACACAGTAGGACCGCTCCCCACGACTCCCGACGGGAATAGACACATATTCACGATGCAGGACAATCTAACAAAATTCTGCCTCGCGGTGCCCGTGCCCGATATTAAGGCCGAGACTATTGCTCACGTCCTCGTGACTAGCCTTATATTGCAGTACGGGGCTCCGCGAGTAATATTAACAGATAAAGGTACTAGTTTCATAAATAAAGTTATCCGCGAGATTGGACGTTTATTCGATATCGACCACGTAACGACCTCCGGTTACCACCCGCAGACTAATGGAGCCTTAGAGCGTAGCCATATAGTACTAACCGAATACATAAAACATTACTTAGGCGAATACGACGATTGGGATCGGTTGGTACCGTTCGCGATGTTCTCATATAATACGTCGGTGCACGAAGCGACTAACTTTACGCCTTACGAACTAGTATTCGGTAGACTAGCAAGATACCCGAATTCTTTCTGCATTGACGACAGGACAGATACATATGGATCTTATCTACGGGAATTAATACCTCGCCTGTCTGAGATGCAAGTGACAGCGGGAATAAATTTAATTGCTGCAAAACATAAATCTAAAGAACGCTACGATAGACACGCGCGGCCGCTAGATGCGGGGGAGGGCGACATGGTGCGGGTGCTTATCGAACCGAAGAAGGGAAAGTTTAGTAGTAGATATCGAGGGCCCTACAGAGTTGTCAAAATCCTAGAAGGAAATACCGTGCTGCTGGAGAACGAGAATGGCGAGCGTATTCTTAAACACGCTGACAAAGTGCAACCTCTGTATCAGTAATATACGTGCGTAGAAGGTAAGACCAAAGGCACGTCGCACTCTAGACACGTCGCGCACACTTACAGCTAGCTGCGCAGCCATCCTCCTGTTGCGACAATAAGAAAAACGGCATACATCGGGCCAGACACTGAATTGATAATAATTGTATTTCTAATAACACCATAGTTTAGTTGAAATGACGAGCAGACCGAGGAACCTTGAAAGTAGGCGTCTGTTCGTGACGCGGCTGGCGCGAGGGACCAAGAAGAAGGACTTGTTGCGGATCTTCGCACCATCCGGGGCAGAACACGCAGTCGTGAGGCAATCCCCAAATGGTAATTGCGGTTTCGTGACCTTCGCCAACGTAAACCAGGTGAAGGCGGTGGTGGAAGACGCGGCGCAACACCCGATCGTCCTGCACAAGCGGCGGATTGCCGTACAAATGGCAGACGCGTGGCACGATAGAGCTCAACCTCCGGTTCCATCAACATCAGCGATGCACCCGTTCGACGGTCTGGGATGGTGGCCAACACCGTTGCTTCCGGCGGACGTGGTGGCGGAAATCGCCAAATACGTCACTTATATTGACCTGGCAAGGATGGAGCAGGTCAATAAAGCGTGGAGAGCTGGGGTGCACCTACATCTCCAAACCACCACCACCCTGACGTTAACCAGCTGGCGCTGGCCGGAATACAGAGACTTAAAGGTTGTTACTCACGACGCGTACTATTGGTTGTTACGGAGGTGCGCCCCCGCACTTCGTGTCGTCAACCTTAGCGACTCGGAAGTGGCAGCGAACTTGCGTCCGTCTCTTCTGACACTAACCGCGACGTATGCCCCGCTTTTGGAAGATTTAGATCTGTCCGGGTTTAGTGTCCTGCCGTCTGGACTGCGTGCGATCGCGAACGGAGCCCCTAGGTTAAGGTACTTAAGCGTAGGGGAGTGTGGGCGTCCGGTGGACCCCGAGCTAAAGTGGGTATTTGCCGCCCACAAATTAGCGAGATTTTCCGCGTCCGACACACCCATGACAGGCGCTGCATTCGCCACACTGAGCTGTTGCCTGGAGAAGCTCGTTTTGACCAGAACCCGAACGAAGCCCAACTACCTCGCGACGTTTCTTTCAAAGCCGGTGAAACTGACGGAGCTTACCATCGACCAACCAGTCTTCTTCGGGGACGAAGTTCTCACGGCACTGGGGCACAACCGCGCGATGGGAGAGACAATGGTCAAAATGTGCCTGCGGTACTGCGATCAGAGGGACGAGGCACTTGATGAGGAGCTGGCGGAGGCGGAAGAGCACGGAGAGGTGGCGAACTTCATGGAGCTGGGTTATGGCTCGGTAACGGGAGCAATGTGGCTTCCACCGCGTTTTACAGGAGTGAAGCATCTCACCCTTCATTGCAACAGCTGGGTGGAGGTGTCCTTCATCGATGCGGTCGGTGCCCACATGAAGTCGCTAGAGTTCCTTGACATCACGGGGTGTACGAACATCCGGGGACAATTCTCATTAGAGGCCCTTGGGGACTTGCCGATGTTGCGACATCTAAACATGAGCCTTATGTATCCCTCCGTCGGTGCTCAATTTCTCTCGCGCATGCGTGCACTCGAAGAGTTGGAGTGCAGGGACAACGCCGGTGTGACTGACGAGGACATATGCGGCCTGGTGAGAAACTCCAGTACCATCAGGGAGGTAGACGTAGAGGGGTGCATAGGCGTGCGTCGACCACTGATCGATTGTGTTTTGCAAGTATTACGGGGAGATCCGCATGGACACAGTTTCGACTTGAAAGTGGGGGGGACCAGTGCGATACGTCATCGGCGCGATAGACAGATGCTACACGTTAGAATCCGCTACCACCGGACGTCAGGAAACCCCTACGCTTAAATTAGCTCCTAACACATCATCGGGGACGATGATGATTCTAAGGGGGGGAGGGTGTTACGTCCCAGCGTAACTTTTAACTTATTAGCCTAGTATTTTTCTTGTTCTTGCTACTCCGATCTCCGGTTGCGCCTATACTTGTATATTACGGCCTGTGCCTATCGCAGCCGGCGTACCGTTAGAGTATTAGAGTTAAAATCATGTCATTTTCCTTCTACTCCGGGCTTCGTATGCGCCTATACTTGTATATTACGGCCTATGCCTAGCGCATGCGTGGTACCGTCGAGCGGTAACTTCAAGTAGAATATTCCTCGCCTTGGAATCACCGTCGTCCCCACCCAATACACCGACTCATGACAATATATATATAGTATAAGGAACGAATGCGTGTACGCGGTATGCAAGTGTGAGTGTATAGACTTAAGGTTAGCGACGAGTTTCCGCTTAAGAATATTGTTTATCCTTTTCTCTTTCTTTTCATTTATTAATTGCGCCACTGTTAGGCATCGCTGCAGGACAAGACTATTTTTCGTTATCATCAATCCCACCGAAGCGTGCGCTTAAGAGTTACTAAGTTCCTACGTGCCGAGATCGACTTGCACTCATAATAAAATCTGTTAATCAGAGAGAGAAACTAACGAACAAAACCAGCGTCTCGTTTTACATAGCCAGCCGAATGTTTGTATATACCGTCGACCGCTATGTACCCGATTCTGTGAGAGGGGCCTAAAAACTATCTCTGAGCCGGCCTAGGAACCATCTCGAGACGCGACCCTCGTCGCAGTTGGCTGTATAGTCGCGAGGTGCGTAGTCCTCTGTCCGAGGAATATCTTAGTTTATTCTTTGTGAGCTAATCTGTGCAAATTCTTGCAGTTTAATCAGAGACTCATTACTCCTCGTTAAATCGTAGTGTTAAAATCTAGCTATTAAAAAAAAAGAGCAAGGACTCATATTTCTTTTGGTTTTCTTTTTGGTTTCGAATTTTAATCTAGAGTGCGAATAGTGCGATCCGCGTTATTTCCAGCACGTGGTCGGCGAATCGCGCCGAGCCCGTTAGCATATAAGTTTCATTTATAAAGATCATTATATTATTATTATTATAAGTAACACTTCAACATAAGTCTTCTCTCGGTGAGGAATTGGTATTGTATTTAGACTGATTTAAACATCTAGAGCGGTCTGAGGAGTCTCTTCGCGAGTAACATCTGCAGCTCCGATAACACGAGAGATTAGGCCATCTCAAGCCTGATCGTACATTAATACCATTTTACGATTCGAAGGTACTCGTCGTAATAAACCATACGAATTTCTACCGACATACAACCGAACTGAGAGCGAGCGTAAGAGCGAGAGAAGTACAGCGAGCGACATATCATCGAGCGAGCGTGAGCGTGAGAGAGAGAGGGAGAGAATATCAAAGATTGTCTGAGCGTTTCCAGCAGCACGGTAAGAATATTCCAATTACCAGCTAGGTCATGATTTCTGGCCCGACTCTTGCCCCCAGTACATGTATTACGGGAAACCTAGGGCAATAGTTGTAGAGGCGATCCCGTAACCGTGTGCTCTGAGCGCTGGGCGATCGGAACTGTTTAATTCTATAAGGAATCTCTGTATCATTCATATAACGAATATCACGCGCAATACGAGCTGCTTCGTTCAACCCACGATTATACCGCGCCTTGCATACCAGCGAATTGTACTACCGAACATTGCGTAATAGTTAGTCGTTCCGTTCCTTATTATATCAATACTCCGATAGAAACAAAACCTCGTAACCATTGTTAAAACGTGGAATTGGGGTTAGAAGCGGGATACACTTTCTTTCTGTATATATATATCTCTTACAGTTATATTACTTCTTTATACCCACTTCTAACCGTGGAACTGGTGTCAGAAATCTGCTTTTTCAACTCAAGTCGTCTTTGTATCTGCACCTGAATAATCATCACAGAATATACACTATTGTTCTTTTCCACACTATATCTGCTTTATCCTTCTTTTATTTTCTTTGCATGCGCTATAATTAACATTATCTGTACTGGAATGTAACACGCAATAACTCAGCAACCTGTACGGGTTGATAAGAGAGAGAATCCTATAAGTCCTGCAGATCGAGTATATTGATTTCGTTCTTTCGCGTCATCATTTTATTCGGTCATTGATAGAATCATCTTTTTGATTTATATCCTTTAGGTTAAGTATTCACGCGTTACTCCCGGGCGACAACGGTCGACCGCTCGAACACACACACGGTTCCATCCTAGACAAATCCTTTAAACCGACCTATCGCGACGCCCGGACGTAACAACAGCAAACACAGGCAGCAAGCACAGGCAGCACAGCAAGCACAGGCAGCAAGCACAGGCAGCAAACACAGGCAGCACAGCCAGCACAGGCAGCAAGCACAGGCAGCACAGCAAACACAGGCAGCACAGCAAGCACAGGCAGCAAGCACAGGCAGCACAGCAAACACAGGCAGCACAGCAAGCACAGGCAGCAAACACAGGCAGCACAGCAAGCACAGGCAGCAAGCACAGGCAGCAACGCAAGCACAGGCAGCACAGCAAGCACAGGCAGCAAGCACAGGCAGCAACGCAAGCACAGGCAGCACAGCAAGCACAGGCAGCAAGCACAGGCAACACAGCAAGCACAGGCAGCACAGCAAGCACAGGCAGCAAGCACAGGCAGCACAGGCAGCACACCAAGCACACCAAGCACAGGCAGCAAACACAGGCAGCACAGCAAGCACAGGCAGCACACCAAGCACAGGCAGCACAGCAAGCACAGACAGCAAGCACAGGCAGCACAGCAAACACAGGCAGCAAGCACAGGCAGCACAGCAAGCATAGGCAGCAAGCACAGGCAGCAAACACAGGCAGCAGAGCAAACACAGGCAGGAAGCACAGGCAGCACAGCAAGCACAGGCAGCAAGCAGAGGCAGCACAGCAAGCACTGGCAGCAAGCACAGGCAGCAAGCACAGGCAGCACAGCAAGCACAGGCAGCAAGCACAGGCAACACAGCAAGCACAGGCAGCATGCACAGGCAGCACAGCAAGCACAGGCAGCAAGCAAAGGCATGTCAGAAACCCGCAAAATAGCTCGACGAGATCTGTTCGTTTTAGCGATTCTGGGGGAAATGCAGAGGGGTCAAGCTCCGTCCTCTTTCCAACAGGCAAAGCCTGCTCCGATCTTCGGCGAGATTCACTCTCGCATTTGTTTACAATGCTTACTCTTACTGAGACGCAGGTCAATGCACCGGCCGCCGAGGTAAACATATGATCCGCGACTCTCGGCGCCTCCAAAAACAGGTGACACAGCAACGCACTGTCGTGTGCCACTGTCGAATTACCGCGTGTTATGGGCGAAATCAAATGCATCCCAAGCACAGGCAGCACAGCAAGCACAGGCAGCAAGCACAGGCAGCACAGCAAGCACAGGCAGCACAGCAAACACAGGCAGCACAGCACAGGCAGCACAGCCAGCACAGGCAGCAAGCACAGGCAGCAAGCACAGGCAGCACAGCAAGCACAGGCATGTTAGAAACCAGCAAAATAGCTCCACGAGATGTGTTCGTTTTTTAGCGATTCTTGGGGAAGGGCAGAGGGGTCAAACTCCGTCCTCTTTCCAACAGGCAAAGCATGTTCCGATCTTCGGCGAGATTCACTCTCGCATTTGTTTACAATGCTTACTCTTACTGTGTCGCAGGTCGATGCACCGGCCGCCGAGGTAAACATATGATCCGCGACTCTCGGCGCCTCCAAAAACAGGTGACACAGCAATGCACTGTCGTGTGCCAGTGTCGAATTACCGCGTGTTATGGGCGAAATCAAATGCATCGCTAACAGGCAACACAGCAAGCACAGGCAGCACAGCAAGCACAGGCAGCAAGCACAGGCAGCACAGCAAGCACAGGCAGCACAGCAAACACAGGCAGCACAGCAAGCACAGGCAGCAAGCGCAGGCAGCACAGCAAACACAGGCAACACAGCAATCACAGGCAGCAAGCACAGGCAGCACAGCAAGCACAGGCAGCACAGCAAACACAGGCAGCACAGCAAGCACAGGCAGCAAGCACAGGCAGCACAGCAAGCACAGGCAGCACAGCAAGCACAGGCAGCAAGCACAGGCAGCAAAGCAAGCACTGGCAGCAAGCACAGGCAGCACAGCGTGCACAGACAGCAAGCACAGGCAGCACAGGAAACACAGGCAGCACAGCAAGCACAGGCAGCAAGCACAGGCAGCACAGCAAGCACAGGCAGCAAGCACAGGCAGCACAGCAAGCACAGGCAGCACAGCAAACACAGGCAGCAAGCACAGGCAGCACAGCAAGCACAGCCAGCAAGCACAGGCAGCACAGCCAGCACACCAAGCACAGGCAGCACAGGCAGCACAGCAAGCACGGGCAGCAAGCACAGGCAGCACAGCAAGCACAGGCATGTTAGAAACCAGCAAAATAGCTCGACGAGATGTGTTCGTTTTTTAGCGATTCTTGGGGAAGGGCAGAGGGGTCAAACTCCGTCCTCTTTCCAACAGGCAAAGCCTGTTCCGATCTACGGCGAGATTCACTCTCGCATTTGTTTACAATGCTTACTCTTACTGTGTCGCAGGTCAATGCACCGGCCGCCGAGGTAAACATATGATCCGCGACTCTCGGCGCCTCCGAAAACAGGTGACACAGCAACGCACTGTCGTGTGCCACTGTCGAATTACCGCGTGTTATGGGCGAAATCAAATGCATCGCTAACAGCCAGCACACCAAGCACAGGCAGCAAGCACAGGCAGCACAGCAAGCACAGGCAGCAAGCAAAGGCAGCACAGCATGCACAGGCAGCACAGCAAGCACAGGCAGCACACCAAGCACAGGCAGCAAGCACAGGCAGCAAGCACAGGCAGCACAGCAAACACAGGCAGCACAGCAAGCACAGGCAGCAAGCACAGGCAGCACAGCAAGCACAGGCAGCAAGCACAGGCAGCACAGCAAGCACAGGCAGCACAGCAAACACAGGCAGCACAGCAACCACAGGCAGCAAGCACAGGCAGCACAGCAAGCACAGGCAGCAAGCACAGCAAGCACAGGCAGCACAGCAAGCACAGGCAGCAAGCACAGGCAGCACAGCAAGCACAGGCAGCACAGCAAGCACAGGCAGCAAGCACAGGCAGCAACGCAAGCACAGGCAGCACAGCAAGCACAGGCAGCAAGCACAGGCAGCAACGCAAGCACAGGCAGCACACCAAGCACAGGCAGCACAGCAAGCACAGGCAGCAAGCACAGGCAACACAGCAAGCACAGGCAGCACAGCAAGCACAGGCAGCAAGCACAGGCAGCACGGGCAGCACACCAAGCACAGGCAGCAAACACAGGCAGCACAGCAAGCACAGGCAGCACACCAAGCACAGGCAGCACAGCAAGCACAGGCAGCAAGCACAGGCAGCACAGCAAACACAGGCAGCAAGCACAGGCAGCACAGCAAGCACAGGCAGCAAGCACAGGCAGCAAACACAGGCAGCACAGCAAGCACAGGCAGCAAGCACAGGCAGCACAGCAAACACAGGCAGCACAGCAAGCACAGGCAGCAAGCACAGGCAGCACAGCAAACACAGGCAGCACAGCAAGCACAGGCAGCAAACACAGGCAGCACAGCAAGCACAGGCAGCAAGCACAGGCAGCAACGCAAGCACAGGCAGCACAGCAAGCACAGGCAGCAAGCACAGGCAGCAACGCAAGCACAGGCAGCACAGCAAGCACAGGCAGCAAGCACAGGCAACACAGCAAGCACAGGCAGCACAGCAAGCACAGGCAGCAAGCACAGGCAGCACAGGCAGCACAGGCAGCACACCAAGCACAGGCAGCAAACACAGGCAGCACAGCAAGCACAGGCAGCACACCAAGCACAGGCAGCACAGCAAGCACAGGCAGCAAGCACAGGCAGCACAGCAAACACAGGCAGCAAGCACAGGCAGCACAGCAAGCATAGGCAGCAAGCACAGGCAGCAAACACAGGCAGCAGAGCAAACACAGGCAGGAAGCACAGGCAGCACAGCAAGCACAGGCAGCAAGCAGAGGCAGCACAGCAAGCACTGGCAGCAAGCACAGGCAGCAAGCACAGGCAGCACAGCAAGCACAGGCAGCAAGCACAGGCAACACAGCAAGCACAGGCAGCATGCACAGGCAGCACAGCAAGCACAGGCAGCAAGCAAAGGCATGTCAGAAACCCGCAAAATAGCTCGACGAGATCTGTTCGTTTTAGCGATTCTGGGGGAAATGCAGAGGGGTCAAGCTCCGTCCTCTTTCCAACAGGCAAAGCCTGCTCCGATCTTCGGCGAGATTCACTCTCGCATTTGTTTACAATGCTTACTCTTACTGAGACGCAGGTCAATGCACCGGCCGCCGAGGTAAACATATGATCCGCGACTCTCGGCGCCTCCAAAAACAGGTGACACAGCAACGCACTGTCGTGTGCCACTGTCGAATTACCGCGTGTTATGGGCGAAATCAAATGCATCCCAAGCACAGGCAGCACAGCAAGCACAGGCAGCAAGCACAGGCAGCACAGCAAGCACAGGCAGCACAGCAAACACAGGCAGCACAGCACAGGCAGCACAGCCAGCACAGGCAGCAAGCACAGGCAGCAAGCACAGGCAGCACAGCAAGCACAGGCATGTTAGAAACCAGCAAAATAGCTCCACGAGATGTGTTCGTTTTTTAGCGATTCTTGGGGAAGGGCAGAGGGGTCAAACTCCGTCCTCTTTCCAACAGGCAAAGCATGTTCCGATCTTCGGCGAGATTCACTCTCGCATTTGTTTACAATGCTTACTCTTACTGTGTCGCAGGTCAATGCACCGGCCGCCGAGGTAAACATATGATCCGCGACTCTCGGCGCCTCCAAAAACAGGTGACACAGCAACGCACTGTCGTGTGCCACTGTCGAATTACCGCGTGTTATGGGCGAAATCAAATGCATCGCTAACAGGCAACACAGCAAGCACAGGCAGCACAGCAAGCACAGGCAGCAAGCACAGGCAGCACAGCAAGCACAGGCAGCACAGCAAACACAGGCAGCACAGCAAGCACAGGCAGCAAGCGCAGGCAGCACAGCAAACACAGGCAACACAGCAAGCACAGGCAGCAAGCACAGGCAGCACAGCAAGCACAGGCAGCACAGCAAACACAGGCAGCACAGCACAGGCAGCACAGCAAGCACAGGCAGCAAGCACAGGCAGCACAGCAAGCACAGGCATGTTAGAAACCAGCAAAATAGCTCCACGAGATGTGTTCGTTTTTTAGCGATTCTTGGGGAAGGGCAGAGGGGTCAAACTCCGTCCTCTTTCCAACAGGCAAAGCATGTTCCGATCTTCGGCGAGATTCACTCTCGCATTTGTTTACAATGCTTACTCTTACTGTGTCGCAGGTCGATGCACCGGCCGCCGAGGTAAACATATGATCCGCGACTCTCGGCGCCTCCAAAAACAGGTGACACAGCAATGCACTGTCGTGTGCCAGTGTCGAATTACCGCGTGTTATGGGCGAAATCAAATGCATCGCTAACAGGCAACACAGCAAGCACAGGCAGCACAGCAAGCACAGGCAGCAAGCACAGGCAGCACAGCAAGCACAGGCAGCACAGCAAGCACAGGCAGCAAGCGCAGGCAGCACAGCAAACACAGGCAACACAGCAAGCACAGGCAGCAATCACAGGCAGCACAGCAAGCACAGGCAGCACAGCAAACACAGGCAGCACAGCAAGCACAGGCAGCAAGCACAGGCAGCACAGCAAGCACAGGCAGCACAGCAAGCACAGGCAGCAAGCACAGGCAGCACAGCAAGCACTGGCAGCAAGCACAGGCAGCACAGCGTGCACAGGCAGCAAGCACAGGCAGCACAGCAAACACAGGCAGCACAGCAAGCACAGGCAGCAAGCACAGGCAGCACAGCAAGCACAGGCAGCAAGCACAGGCAGCACAGCAAGCACAGGCAGCACAGCAAACACAGGCAGCAAGCACAGGCAGCAAGCACAGGCAGCACAGCAAGCACAGGCAGCAAGCACAGGCAGCACAGCACAGGCAGCACACCAAGCACAGGCAGCAAGCAGAGGCAGCACAGCAAGCACGGGCAGCAAGCACAGGCAGCACAGCAAGCACAGGCATGTTAGAAACCAGCAAAATAGCTCGACGAGATGTGTTCGTTTTTTAGCGATTCTTGGGGAAGGGCAGAGGGGTCAAACTCCGTCCTCTTTCCAACAGGCAAAGCCTGTTCCGATCTACGGCGAGATTCGCTCTCGCATTTGTTTACAATGCTTACTCTTACTGTGTCGCAGGTCAATGCACCGGCCGCCGAGGTAAACATATGATCCGCGACTCTCGGCGCCTCCGAAAACAGGTGACACAGCAACGCACTGTCGTGTGCCACTGTCGAATTACCACGTGTTATGGGCGAAATCAAATGCATCGCTAACAGCCAGCACACCAAGCACAGGCAGCAAGCACAGGCAGCACAGCAAGCACAGGCAGCAAGCAAAGGCAGCACAGCATGCACAGGCAGCACAGCAAGCACAGGCAGCACACCAAGCACAGGCAGCAAGCACAGGCAGCAAGCACAGGCAGCACAGCAAACACAGGCAGCACAGCAAGCACAGGCAGCAAGCACAGGCAGCACAGCAAGCACAGGCAGCAAGCACAGGCAGCACAGCAAGCACAGGCAGCACAGCAAACACAGGCAGCACAGCAACCACAGGCAGCAAGCACAGGCAGCACAGCAAGCACAGGCAGCAAGCACAGCAAGCACAGGCAGCACAGCAAGCACAGGCAGCAAGCACAGGCAGCACAGCAAGCACAGGCAGCACAGCAAGCACAGGCAGCAAGCACAGGCAGCAACGCAAGCACAGGCAGCACAGCAAGCACAGGCAGCAAGCACAGGCAGCAACGCAAGCACAGGCAGCACACCAAGCACAGGCAGCACACCAAGCACAGGCAGCAAGCACAGGCAACACAGCAAGCACAGGCAGCACAGCAAGCACAGGCAGCAAGCACAGGCAGCACGGGCAGCACACCAAGCACAGGCAGCAAACACAGGCAGCACAGCAAGCACAGGCAGCACACCAAGCACAGGCAGCACAGCAAGCACAGGCAGCAAGCACAGGCAGCACAGCAAACACAGGCAGCAAGCACAGGCAGCACAGCAAGCACAGGCAGCAAGCACAGGCAGCAAACACAGGCAGCACAGCAAGCACAGGCAGCAAGCACAGGCAGCACAGCAAACACAGGCAGCACAGCAAGCACAGGCAGCAAGCACAGGCAGCACAGCAAACACAGGCAGCACAGCAAGCACAGGCAGCAAACACAGGCAGCACAGCAAGCACAGGCAGCAAGCACAGGCAGCAACGCAAGCACAGGCAGCACAGCAAGCACAGGCAGCAAGCACAGGCAGCAACGCAAGCACAGGCAGCACAGCAAGCACAGGCAGCAAGCACAGGCAACACAGCAAGCACAGGCAGCACAGCACAGGCAGCACACCAAGCACAGGCAGCAAGCAGAGGCAGCACAGCAAGCACGGGCAGCAAGCACAGGCAGCACAGCAAGCACAGGCATGTTAGAAACCAGCAAAATAGCTCGACGAGATGTGTTCGTTTTTTAGCGATTCTTGGGGAAGGGCAGAGGGGTCAAACTCCGTCCTCTTCCCAACAGGCAAAGCCTGTTCCGATCTACGGCGAGATTCGCTCTCGCATTTGTTTACAATGCTTACTCTTACTGTGTCGCAGGTCAATGCACCGGCCGCCGAGGTAAACATATGATCCGCGACTCTCGGCGCCTCCGAAAACAGGTGACACAGCAACGCACTGTCGTGTGCCACTGTCGAATTACCACGTGTTATGGGCGAAATCAAATGCATCGCTAACAGCCAGCACACCAAGCACAGGCAGCAAGCACAGGCAGCACAGCAAGCACAGGCAGCAAGCAAAGGCAGCACAGCATGCACAGGCAGCACAGCAAGCACAGGCAGCACACCAAGCACAGGCAGCAAGCACAGGCAGCAAGCACAGGCAGCACAGCAAACACAGGCAGCACAGCAAGCACAGGCAGCAAGCACAGGCAGCACAGCAAGCACAGGCAGCAAGCACAGGCAGCACAGCAAGCACAGGCAGCACAGCAAACACAGGCAGCACAGCAACCACAGGCAGCAAGCACAGGCAGCACAGCAAGCACAGGCAGCAAGCACAGCAAGCACAGGCAGCACAGCAAGCACAGGCAGCAAGCACAGGCAGCACAGCAAGCACAGGCAGCACAGCAAGCACAGGCAGCAAGCACAGGCAGCAACGCAAGCACAGGCAGCACAGCAAGCACAGGCAGCAAGCACAGGCAGCAACGCAAGCACAGGCAGCACACCAAGCACAGGCAGCACACCAAGCACAGGCAGCAAGCACAGGCAACACAGCAAGCACAGGCAGCACAGCAAGCACAGGCAGCAAGCACAGGCAGCACGGGCAGCACACCAAGCACAGGCAGCAAACACAGGCAGCACAGCAAGCACAGGCAGCACACCAAGCACAGGCAGCACAGCAAGCACAGGCAGCAAGCACAGGCAGCACAGCAAACACAGGCAGCAAGCACAGGCAGCACAGCAAGCACAGGCAGCAAGCACAGGCAGCAAACACAGGCAGCACAGCAAGCACAGGCAGCAAGCACAGGCAGCACAGCAAACACAGGCAGCACAGCAAGCACAGGCAGCAAGCACAGGCAGCACAGCAAACACAGGCAGCACAGCAAGCACAGGCAGCAAACACAGGCAGCACAGCAAGCACAGGCAGCAAGCACAGGCAGCAACGCAAGCACAGGCAGCACAGCAAGCACAGGCAGCAAGCACAGGCAGCAACGCAAGCACAGGCAGCACAGCAAGCACAGGCAGCAAGCACAGGCAACACAGCAAGCACAGGCAGCACAGCAAGCACAGGCAGCAAGCACAGGCAGCACAGGCAGCACAGGCAGCACACCAAGCACAGGCAGCAAACACAGGCAGCACAGCAAGCACAGGCAGCACACCAAGCACAGGCAGCACAGCAAGCACAGGCAGCAAGCACAGGCAGCACAGCAAACACAGGCAGCAAGCACAGGCAGCACAGCAAGCATAGGCAGCAAGCACAGGCAGCAAACACAGGCAGCACAGCAAGCACAGGTAGCAAGCACAGGCAGCACAGCAAACACAGGCAGCACAGCAAGCACAGGCAGCAAGCACAGGCAGCACAGCAAACACAGGCAGCACAGCAAGCACAGGCAGCAAGCACAGGCAGCACAGCAAGCACAGGCAGCAAACACAGGCAGCACAGCAAGCACAGGCAGCAAACACAGGCAGCACAGCAAGCACTCAGCACAGCAAGCACAGGCAGCACAGCAAACACAGGCAGCACAGCAAGCACAGGGAGCAAACACAGGCAGCACAGCAAGCACAGGCAGCAAGCACAGGCAGCACAGCAAGCACAGGCAGCACAGCAAGCACAGGCAGCAAGCACAGGCAGCACAGCAAACACAGGCAGCACAGCAAGCACAGGCAGCACAGCAAGCACAGGCAGCAAACACAGGCAGCACAGCAAGCACAGGCAGCAACGCAAGCACAGGCAGCACACCAAGCACAGGCAGCACAGCAAGCACAGGCAGCAAGCACAGGCAACAAAGCAAGCACAGGCAGCAAGCACAGGCAGCAAGCACAGGCATGTTAGAAACCCGCAAAATAGCTCGACGAGATGTGTTCGTTTTAGCGATTCTGGGGGAAATGCAGAGGGGTCAAGCTCCGTCCTCTTTCCAACAGGCACAGCCTGCTCCGATCTTCGGCGAGATTCACTCTCGCATTTGTTTACAATGCTTACTCTTACTGAGACGCAGGTCAATGCACCGGCCGCCGATGTAAACATATGATCCGCGACTCTCGGCGCCTCCAAAAACAGGTGACACAGCAACGCACTGTCGTGTGCCACTGTCGAATTACCGCGTGTTATGGGCGAAATCAAATGCATCCCAAGCACAGGCAGCCCAGCAAGCACAGGCAGCACAGCAAGCACAGGCAGCAAGCACAGGCAGCACAGCAAGCACAGGCAGCACAGCAAACACAGGCAGCACAGCAAGCACAGGCAGCAAGCACAGGCAGCACAGCAAGCATAGGCAGCAAACACAGACAGCACAGCAAGCACAGGCAGCAAGCACAGGCAGCACAGGAAGCACAGCAAACACAGGCAGCACAGCAAGCACAGGCAGCAAGCACAGGCAGCAGAGCAAACACAGGCAGCAAGCACAGGCAGCAAGCAGAGGCAGCACAGCAAGCACAGGCAGCAAGCACAGGCAGCAAGCACAGGCAGCAAGCACAGGCAGCAAGCACAGGCAGCACAGGCAGCAAGCACAGGCAACACAGCAAGCACAGGCAGCATGCACAGGCAGCACAGCAAGCACAGGCAGCAAGCAAAGGCATGTCAGAAACCCGCAAAATAGCTCGACGAGATGTGTTCGTTTTAGCGATTCTGGGGCAAATGCAGAGGGGTCAAGCTCCGTCCTCTTTCCAACAGGCAAAGCCTGCTCCGATCTTCGGCGAGATTCACTCTCGCATTTGTTTACAATGCTTACTCTTTCTGAGACGCAGGTTAATGCACCGGCCGCCGAGGTAAACATATGATCCGCGACTCTCGGCGCCTCCAAAAACAGGTGACACAGCAACGCACTGTCGTATGCCACTGTCGAATTACCGCGTGTTATGGGCGAAACCAAATGCATCGCTAACAGGCAGCACAGCAAGCACAGGCAGCACAGCAAGCACAGGCAGCAAGCACAGGCAGCACAGCAAGCACAGGCAGCACAGCAAGCACAGGCAGCAAGCACAGGCAGCACAGCAAACACAGGCAGCACAGCACAGGCAGCACAGCAAGCACAGGCAGCAAGCAGAGGCAGCACAGCAAGCACAGGCAGCAAGCACAGGCAGCACAGCAAGCACCGGCAGCACAGCAAGCACAGGCATGTTAGAAACCAGCAAAATAGCTCGACGAGATGTGTTCGTTTTTTAGCGATTCTTGGGGAAGGGCAGAGGGGTCAAACTCCGTCCTCTTTCCAACAGGCAAAGCCTGTTCCGATCTTCGGCGAGATTCACTCTCGCATTTGTTTACAATGCTTACTCTTACTGAGACGCAGGTCAATGCACCGGCCGCCGAGTTTATGAAACTTGTAGAGAATGCTCGTGTCGCCAATCGAGAGCACTCCTGCAAGTTTGAAGAAGATCGTACGGTCGGTTCACATTTCTCGATGAACTTACATACACCTACGACGGGACTTATTCGCTGAACGGGAACTATCCAGTACTGCGTTGTAGATGGCAATTTGGGTCTAACTCCCCTTCCAGCCGTACGAAGTTTATGAAACTTGTAGAGAATGCTCGTGTCGCCAATCGAGAGCACTCCTGCAAGTGTGAAGATGATCGTACCGTCGGTTCAGATTTCTCGATGAACTTACATGCAGCTACGAATTGACTTGGTCGCTGAACGGAAATTCGGATGATGACAATTTTGTTCAAACTCCGTTTCCAGCCGTACGAAGTTTATGAAACTTGTAGAGAATGCTCGTGTCGCCAATCGAGAGCACTCCTACAAGTTTGAAGAAGATCGTACGGTCGTTTCACATTTCTCGATGAACTTACATACAGCTACGACGGGACTTGGTCGCTGAGCGGAAACTGGGTTGTAGATGACAATTTTTGTCTAACTCCCCTTCCAGCCATACGAAGTTTATGAAACTTGTACAGAATGATCGTGTCAGCAATCGAGAGCACTCCTGCAAGTTTGAAGATGATCGTACGGTCGATTCAGATTTCTCGATGAACTTACATGCAGCTACGACGGGACTTGGTCGCTGAGCGGAAACTGCGTTGCAGATGACAATTTGTGTCTAACTCCCCTTCCAGCCATGCTGAAGTTTATGAAACTTATAGAGAATGCTCGTGTCGCCAATCGAGAGCACTCCTGCAAGTTTGAAGATGATCGTACGGTTGGTTCAGATTTCTCGATGAACTTACATGCAGCTACGAATTGACTTGGTCGCTGAGCGGAAATTCGGATGATGACAATTTTGTTCAAACTCCGTTTCCAGCCGTACGAATTTTATGAAACTTGTACAGCATGCTCGTGTCGTCAATCGAGAGCACTCCTGCAAGTTTGAAGAAGATCGTACGGTGGGTTCGCATTTCTCGATGAACTTACATACAGCCACGACGGGACCAGGTCGCTGAGCGGAAACTGCGTTGTAGATGACAATTCGTGTCTAACTCCCCTTCCAGCCGTACGAAGTTTATGAAACTTGTACAGAATGCTCGTGTCGCCTATCGAGAGCACTCCAACAAGTTTGAAAATGATCTTACAGTCGGTTAACATTTCTCGATGAACTTACATACAGCTACGACGGGACTTGGTCGCTGAGCGGAAACTGCGTTGTAGATGACAATTTGTGTCTAACTCCCATTCCAGCCGTACGAAGTTTATGAAACTTGTAGAGAATGCTCGTGTCGCCAATCGAGAGCACTCCTGCACGTATGAAGAAGATCGTACGGTTGGTTCGCATTTCTCGATGAACTTACATACAGCCACGACGGGACTTGGTCGCTGAGCGGAAACTGGGTTGTAGATGACAATTTTTGTCTAACTCCCCTTCCAGCCATACGAAGTTTATGAAACTTGTAGAGAATGCTCGTGTCGCCAATCGAGAGCACTCCTACAAGTTTGAAGAAGATCGTACGGTCGGTTCACATTTCTCGATGAACTTACATACAGCTACGAAGGGACTTGGTCGCTGAGCGGAAATTCGGATGATGACAATTTTTGTCAAACTCCGCTTCCAGCCGTACGAAGTTTATGAAACTTGTAGAGAATGCTCGTGTCGCCAATTGAGAGCACTCCTGCAAGTTTGAAGAAGATCGTACGGTCGGTTAACATTTCTCGATGAACGTACATACACCTACGACGGGACTTAGTCGCTGAACCGGAACTATCCAGTACTGCGTTGTAGATGACAATTTGTGTCTAACTCCCCTTCCAGCCGTACGAAGTTTATGAAACTTGTACAGAATGCTCGTGTCGCCAATCGAGAGCACGCCTGCAAGTTTGAAGATGATCGAACGGTCGGTTCAGAATTCTCGATGAACTTACATACAGCTACGACGGGACTTGGTCGCTGAGCGGAAACTGGGTTGTAGATGACAATTTTTGTCTAACTCCCCTTCCAGCCATACGAAGTTTATGAAACTTGTACAGAATGCTCGTGTCATCAATCGAGAGCACTCCTGCAAGTTTGAAGATGATCGTACGGTTGGTTCAGATTTCTCGATGAACTTACATGCAGCTACGAATTGACTTGGTCGCTGAGCGGAAATTCGGATGATGACAATTTTGTTCAAACTCCGTTTCCAGCCGTACGAAGTTTATGAAACTTGTACAGCATGCTCGTGTCGTCAATCGAGAGCACTCCTGCAAGTTTGAAGAAGATCGTACGGTCGGTTCGCATTTCTCGATGAACTTACATACAGCCACGACGGGACCTGGTCGCTGAGCGGAAACTGCGTTGTAGATGACAATTCGTGTCTAGCTCCCCTTCCAGCCGTACGAAGTTTATGAAACTTGTACAGAATGCTCGTGTCGCCTATCGAGAGCATTCCAACAAGTTTGAAAATGATCGTACGGTCGGTTAACATTTCTCGATGTACTTACATACAGCTACGACGGGACTTGGTCGCTGAGCGGAAACTGCGTTGTAGATGACAATTTGTGTCTAACTCCCATTCCAGCCGTACGAAGTTGATGAAACTTGTAGAGAATGCTCGTGTCGCCAATCGAGAGCACTCCTGCACGTATGAAGAAGATCGTACGGTTGGTTAGCATTTCTCGATGAACTTACATACAGCCACGACGGGACTTGGTCGCTGAGCGGAAACTGGGTTGTAGATGACAATTTTTGTCTAACTCCCCTTCCAGCCATACGAAGTTTATGAAACTTGTACAGAATGCTCGTGTCAGCAATCGAGAGCACTCCTGCAAGTTTGAAGATGATCGTACGGTCGATTCAGATTTCTCGATGAACTTACATGCAGCTACGACGGGACTTGGTCGCTGAGCGAAAACTGCGTTGCAGATGACAATTTGTGTCTAACTCCCCTTCCAGCCGTACGAAGTTTATGAAACTTGTACAGAATGCTCGTGTCGTCAATCGAGAGCACTCCTGTAAGTTTGAAGATGATCGTACGGTCGGTTCAGATTTCTCGTTGAACTTACATGCAGCTACAAAGGAACTTGGTCGCTGAGCGGAAATTCGGATGATGACAATTTTTTTAAACTCCGCTTCCAGCCGTACGAAGTTTATGAAACTTGTACAGCATGCTCGTGTCGTCAATCGAGAGCACTCCTGCACGTTTGAAGAAGATCGTACGGTCGGTTCACATTTCTCGATGAACTTACATGCAGCTACGACGGGACTTAGTCGCTGAACGGGAACTATCCAGTACTGCGTTGTAGATGACAATTTGTGTCTAACTCCCCTTCCAGCCGTACGAAGTTTATGAAACTTGTAGATAATGCTCGTGTCGCCTTTCGAGAGCACTCCTGCAAGTTTGAAGATGATCGTACGGTCGGATCAGATTTCTCGATCAACTTACATGCAGCTACAAAGGGACATGGTCGCTGAGCGGAAACTGGGTTGTAGATGACAATTTTTGTCTAACTCCCCTTCCAGCCATACGAAGTTTATGAAACTTGTACAGAATGTTCGTGTCAGCAATCGAGAGCACTCCTGCAAGTTTGAAGATGATCGTACGGACGGTTCGCATTTCTCGATGAACTTACATACAGCTACGACGGGACTTGGTCGCTGTCGGAAACTGCGTTATAGATGGCAATTTGGGTCTAACTCCCCTTCCACCCGTACGAAGTTTATGAAACTTGTAGAGAATGCTCCTGTCGCCAATCGAGAGCACTCCTGCAATTGTGAAGATGATCGTACGGTCGGTTCAGATTTCTCGATGAACTTACATGCAGCTACGAAGGGACTTGGTCGCTGAGCGGAAATTCGGATGATGACAATTTGTGTCTAACTCCCCTTCCAGCCGTACGAAGTTTATGAAACTTGTACAGAATGCTCGTGTCGCCAATCGAGAGCACTCCTAAAAGCTTGAAGATGATCGTACGCTCGGTTCACATTTCTCGATAAACGTACATACACCTACGACGGGACTTAGTCGCTGAACGGGAACTATCGAGTACTGCGTTGTAGATGACAATTTGTTCCTAACTCCCCTTCCAGCCGTACGAAGTTTATGAAACTTGTACAGAATGCTCGTGTCGCCAATCGAGAGCACTGCTACAATCTTGAAGATGATCGTACGGTCGGTTCAGATTTCTCGATGAACTTACATGCAGCTACGAAGGGACTTGGTCGGTAAGCGGAAATTCGGATGATGACAATTTGTGTCTAACTCCCCTTCCAGCCGTAAGAAGTATATGAAACTTGTAGAGAATGCTCGTGTCGCCAATCGAGAGCACTCCTGCAAGATTGAAGAAGATCGAACGCTCGGTTCGCATTTCTCAATGAACTTACATACAGCTACGACGGGACTTTGTCGCTGAGCGGAAACTGCGTTGTAGATGACAATTTGTGTCTAACTCCCCTTCCAGCCGTACGAAGTTTATGAAACCTGTACAGAATGCTCGTGTCGGCAATCGAGAGCACTCCTAAAAGCTTGAAGATGATCGTACGCTCGGTTCAAATTTCTCGATGAACTTACATTCAGCTACGTAGGGACTTGGTCGCTGAGCGGAAATTCGGATGATGACAATTTGTGTCTAACTCCCCTTCCAGCCGTACGAAGTTTATGAAACTTGTACAGAATGCTCGTGTCGCCCATCGAGAGCACTCCTGCAAGTTTGAAGATGATCGTACGGTTGGTTCAGATTTCTCGATGAACTTACATGCACCTACGACGGGACTTAGTCGCTGAACGGGAACTATCCAGTACTGCGTTGTAGATGACAATTTGTGTCTAACTCCCCTTCCAGCCGTACGAAGTTTATGAAACTTGTAGAGAATGCTCGTGTCGCCAATCGAGAGCACTCCTGCAAGTTTGAAGAAGATCGTACGGTCGGTTCGCATTTCTCGATGAACTTACATACAGCTACGACGGGACTTGGTCGCTGAGCGGAAACTGGGTTGTAGATGACAATTTTTGTCTAACTCCCCTTCCAGCCATACGAAGTTTATGAAACTTGTACAGAATGTTCGTGTCAGCAATCGAGAGCACTCCTGCAAGTTTGAAGATGATCGTACGGTCGGTTCGCATTTCTCGATGAACTTACATACAGCTACGACGGGACTTTTGTCGCTGTCGGAAACTGCGTTATAGATGACAATTTGTGTCTAACTCCCCTTCCAGCCGTGCGAAGTATATGAAACTTATAAAGAATGCTCGTGTCGCCAATTGAGAGCACTCCTGCAAGTTTGAAGAAGATCGTACGGTCGGTTCACATTTCTCGATGAACTGTCATACACCTACGACGGGACTTATTCGCTGAACGGGAACTATCCAGTACTGCGTTGTAGATGGCAATTTGTGTCTAACTCCCCTTCCAACCGTACGATGTTTATGTAACTTGTAGAGAATGCTCGTGTCGCCAATCGAGAGCACTCCTGCAAGTTTGAAGATGATCGTACGGTCGGTTCGCATTTCTCGATGAACTTACATACAGCTGCGTCGCGACTTGGTCGCTGTCGGAAACTGCGTTGTAGATGACAATTCGTGTCTGCGTTGTGTCTAACTCCCCTTCCAGCCGTACGAAGTTTATGAAACTTGTACAGCATGCTCGTGTCGTCAATCGAGAGCACTCCTGCAAGTTTGAAGAAGATCGTACGGTCGGTTCGCATTTCTCGATGAACTTACATACAGCCACGACGGGACCTGGTCGCTGAGCGGAAACTGCGTTGTAGATGACAATTCGTGTCTAACTCCCCTTCCAGCCGTACGAAGTTTATGAAACTTGTACAGAATGCTCGTGTCGCCTATCGAGAGCACTCCAACAAGTTTGAAGATGATCGTACGGTCGGTTAACATTTCTCGATGAACTTACATACAGCTACGACGGGACTTGGTCGCTGAGCGGAAACTGCGTTGTAGATGACAATTTGTGTCTAACTCCCATTCCAGCCGTACGAAGTTTATGAAACTTGTAGAGAATGCTCGTGTCGCCAATCGAGAGCACTCCTGCACGTAAGAAGAAGATCGTACGGTTGGTTCGCATTTCTCGATGATCTTACATACAGCCACGACGGGACTTGGTCGCTGAGCGGAAACTTTGTTGTAGATGACAATTTGTGGCTAACACCCTTTCCAGCCGTACGAAGTTTATGAAACTTGTACAGAATGCTCGTGTCGCCTATCGAGAGCACTCCTACAAGTTTGAAGATGATCGTACGGTCGGTTCAGATTTCTCGATGAACTTACATACAGCTACGACGGGACTTGGTCGATGAGCGGAAATTCGGATGATGACAATTTTTTTCAAACTCCGCTTCCAGCCTTACGAAGTTTATGAAACTTGTAGAGAATGCTCGTGTCGCCAATCGAGAGCACTCCTGCAAGTTTGAAGAAGATCGTACGGCCGGTTCGCATTTTTCGATGAACTTACATACAGCTACGATGGGACTTGGTCGCTGAGCGGAAACTTTGTTGTAGATGACAATTTGTGTCTAACACCCCTTCCAGCCGTACGAAGTTTATGAAACTTGTACAGCATGCTCGTGTCGCCAATCGAGAGCACTCCTGCAAGTTTGAAGAAGATCGTACGGTCGGTTCACATTTCTCGATGAACGTACATACACCTACGACGGGACTTAGTCGCTGAACGGGAACTATCCAGTACTGCGTTGTAGATGACAATTTGTGTCTAACTCCCCTTCCAGCCGTACGAAGTTTATGAAACTTGTACAGAATGCTCGTGTCGCCAATCGAGAGCACTCCTGCAAGTTTGAACATGATCGTACGGTCGGTTCAGATTTCTCGATGAACTTACATACATGCTGTGGATAATTTGTTGGCGTAACGCTCGGTCTATATTAATGAAGGAAGCTACTCTAATTGTCCGACGTTTCGGTCAGTGTATCTGACCCTTCTCAAGGACTGTGAAATCTGTGTAAATGAAGAAAAGAAAGAAAAGAATTGTAATATGTAATAATGATCAAAGAGGCAATAAACTAATGCAAGAAACCGACTTACGTCTTATAATTAATAGATATTATCAAAATTGAAAGAAGCTAAATTATAAAAATAGATGAAAGAAAAATAGCAAACTGAAACTATATTTATAAGGAAAGACAGTGACGCTACTTACATGAGGTTTCAACGAGATGTTTCTAGCGACTGTGCCGGTTACAAGCAAGTCGCGGTCATAACGTGGAGATGAAGGACACAAAGGACAGATTGAGGGAGGCATTCAAAATTATTTACATTGCCGCTTTTGAAATCAGTTTGAACATAAAAAGAGCTCACGGAGGTTCACCTATTTAGTCGTAAGATGTCATTTAGCTCACCCAGAGCGATCCAATATGGAGTCGTACCGGGGCCATCAAACTAACCAAACTATCCATGATTGACAGTGAGGTTATAAAATCTGTCAAAACATTGAGACCAACAGCTGATGCTGGTTAGAGACTGGCAGATTATTAATCGCTCTGTTACGAGAACAGAGAAACATGAAGCACCAGTTACTAATCATTGCAGGTAAAGAACGATGAATAAAATTCTGCAATACTTGGTTTTTCATATCTGAGATTAACGCTTTTGTGGTGTTTTATTATCTCAAATGTTTCTAGGTGCAGTCTACGATGGTAGTTAGTCTCTGTATGCAAAATGGATGTTTCCTCAAAATTAAAAAGGTGATCGTTATCGATCATGTGTTTGGTGAGTGCGGTGTACTGTTCCTCCGGCCCATATTTATTTCTTTTATGTTCATAGATTCTAGCCTTGATGTTCCGGGATGTTTGTCCAATATAACAAGAGTCACAATGTGAGCATGGGATATGGTATACAACGCCTGTCTTTCGGTCAGCAGGAACAGGATCCTTGATAGGTGGAAACAAGGAGCGAGTGGAGTTGGGAATTGAGTAAATAGTGTGCATATTGTACTTCCTAAATATACGTTTCAGATTGTCGGAAACGTTTGGTACAAAAGGTAAAACTATGGTGTTAAACACGTTAATCGGTCCCCTATTAATAAATCTTAATTCTTTTTCAGCTTCAGCAGCCACAGGATGATAATAGTCATATGTGCGCTGCTTTATAAGCCGGTTGACAAATTGAGAAGGGTAGTTATTCTCCGATAACGTATGTCTGATAAGGTCTAGATTTTTTTGTCTAAATGAAATATCAGAAAGTTTAAGTGCACGGTCAATTAAACCAACGACAAGTCCTGTTTTATGGCTGATAGGATGTGCAGAATTAAAGTTTACGTATCTGCCAGACCACGTATCTTTGTGATACCAATCGGTGATGATGCCAATGTCCTTTCTAATTATGGTAGTGTCAAGAAAATTAATTCTACCATCTACTTCCACTTCGTGTGTGAATTTTAACCTCTGATGAAAACCATTAAATTTGGAAACGATTTCGTCTATTTTGTCAGGTGGTACCGCTGTCACAATGTCGTCCACGTATCTTTTATAGAAAGGCAATTGAAATGATAAGGTGGGAATAATAGTCTGCTCTAATTCCTCCATGACTAGGTTCGCTACAACAGGAGATAACGGAGAACCCATAGCGCATCCAAAGGTTTGTTTGTAGATCTTATTATCAAACTTAAATACAGTGGCATGCAGGCAAAATTCAACAGCTTTTAAAAACTCCATTTTAGGTATTTTCGAGGAGTCCTGTAGTGAATCCCATCTCTTCCCTATAATTTCTATGGCCAGATCTATGGGGACATTGGTGAACAACGCTGTGACATCAAGAGAAATTAGTACGTAATCTGAAGGAATGTTAACGTTGATAATATCATTTGCAAAACTCCAGCTATCCTTTACATGGTATTGCGTGTTCCCTACTATTTTAGCTAATGTTTCGCTCAGGTATGCAGCGAGATTGTATGTAGGACCGTTTATGGTAGACACAATTATTCTCCAAGCTAATACAGGTTTGTGGATTTTAGGTAACCCGTACGCTCTGGGCGTGATGCTGCAGTGAGGTCTGAGAAACCGAGCAACTTTCTCGGAGATCCAGCCCCTACGTGCCCATAAAGAAACGATTTTACTAATCTCTTTTTCAAAGGTGGCAGTGTATTCGTGTCTACTCTCTATGTACGTATCCCTATCACTTAGCATATTGTTCATGGACTCAATGTAACTAGCTTTTTGAACCGCTACGGTGACATTACCCTTATCTGCCTTCGTGACAATTAGTTCAGGATGTTCTTTTAAAAATCGTCGAGTATAATTAATATTTCTGGACAGGGGCGATAAATGTTGACTTTCCCTGTTATTAATTCTAATGTAATCATGTATCTTACTATTAGCCTCGAATCTGAACTCTTGTTTCTTTTCAGGTGGTACTCGTGTGGCGACGTCCTCAACGGCACCAAGCATAGGCAGTAGTGGTAAGTTTTTGTTGTTCGTGGGTAGCGCAAATTTAGGTCCTAATGCTAAGGTGTCTTTCACTCTTTCAGGAATCGCAATGTTGGACAAGTTTTTGAACCATTTGTCTGATGGGCCTACATGGTTCCTTAGCTGTGTGTTAATTAATCTATTAAATTTATTGATAAAATTATGGCGACGAGACATGAATTGTTTGTGCAAATTTCGTTGTTGGTGAAAGAAAAAATTGTCTGCAATATCAGGTGGAAGATGATAATAAATCCTATTCTTCATTAAGTAAATCTCCTGATTTAGTGCTCTTTCTTTTTCATGCAGATCTAACAATTCGAGTCTTAACGCAGAGTTTTGTGTTCTATTTAAGAGATTATTGAGTTTGTCATTTGTTCGTTGGCTAAAGAAACTGTTTGTGTTTAAGAAATTATAGGAGATAATATGTCGAGGAATAATTCTACTATTTCTGCATTTAATTAAAAATGTTTTTTGTAATTTCAGATTTACTAATTTCTCACTGCTACGTTTCCATGTTTTCATAAAATGTAAGCAAGCGTTTCCAAATTGTGTGCGTATAAAATTAAAGAAACTTTTACCGCCATTGTTCATGATGTGTTGTTTGTTTTAGTTGACCGTGTCCAATGATGCTGTGGATAATTTGTTGGCGTAACGCTCGGTCTATATTAATGAAGGAAGCTACTCTAATTGTCCGACGTTTCGGTCAGTGTATCTGACCCTTCTCAAGGACTGTGAAATCTGTGTAAATGAAGAAAAGAAAGAAAAGAATTGTAATATGTAATAATGATCAAAGAGGCAATAAACTAATGCAAGAAACCGACTTACGTCTTATTATTAATAGATATTATCAAAATTGAAAGAAGCTAAATTATAAAAATAGATGAAAGAAAAATAGCAAACTGAAACTATATTTATAAGGAAAGACAGTGACGCTACTTACATGAGGTTTCAACGAGATGTTTCTAGCGACTGTGCCGGTTACAAGCAAGTCGCGGTCATAACGTGGAGATGAAGGACACAAAGGACAGATTGAGGGAGGCATTCAAAATTATTTACATTGCCGCTTTAGAAATCAGTTTGAACATAAAAAGAGCTCACGGAGGTTCACCTATTTAGTCGTAAGATGTCATTTAGCTCACCCAGAGCGATCCAATATGGAGTCGTACCGGGGCCATCAAACTAACCAAACTATCCATGATTGACAGTGAGGTTATAAAATCTGTCAAAACATTGAGACCAACAGCTGATGCTGGTTAGAGACTGGCAGATTATTAATCGCTCTGTTACGAGAACAGAGAAACATGAAGCACCAGTTACTAATCATTGCAGGTAAAGAACGATGAATAAAATTCTGCAATACTTGGTTTTTCATATCTGAGATTAACGCTTTTGTGGTGTTTTATTATCTCAAATAATACAGATACGACGGGACTTGGTCGCTGAACTTACATACGGATACGACGGGACTTGGTCGCTGAGCGGAAACTGGGTTGTAGATGACAATTTTTGTCTAACTCCCCTTCCAGCCATACGAAGTTTATGAAACTTGTACAGAATGCTCGTGTCAGCAATCGAGAGCACTCCTGCAAGTTTGAAGATGACCGTATGGTCGATTCAGATTTCTCGATGAACTTACATGCAGCTACGACGCGACTTGGTCGCTGAGCGGAAACTGCGTTGCAGATGACAATTTGTGTCTAACACCCCTTCCAGCCGTACGAAGTTTATGAAACTTGTACAGAATGCTCGTGTCGCCAATCGAGAGCACTCCTGTAAGTTTGAAGATGATCGTACGGTCGGTTCAGATTTCTCGTTGAACTTACATGCAGCTACAAAGGAACTTGGTCGCTGAGCGGAAATTCGGATGATGACAATTTTTTTAAACTCCGCTTCCAGCCGTACGAAGTTTATGAAACTTGTACAGCATGCTCGTGTCGTCAATCGAGAGCACTCCTGCACGTTTGAAGAAGATCGTACGGTCGGTTCACATTTCTCGATGAACTTACATGCAGCTACGACGGGACTTAGTCGCTGAACGGGAACTATCCAGTACTGCGTTGTAGATGACAAGTTGTGTCTAACTCCCCTTCCAGCCGTACGAAGTTTATGAAACTTGTACAGAATGCTCGTGTCGCCTTTCGAGAGCACTCCTGCAAGTTTGATGATGATCGAACGGTCGGTTCAGATTTCTCGATGAACTTACATACAGCTACGACGGGACTTGGTCGCTGAGCGGAAACTGGGTTGTAGATGACAATTTTTGTCTAACTCCCCTTCCAGCCATACGAAGTTTATGAAACTTGTACAGAATGTTCGTGTCAGCAATCGAGAGCACTCCTGCAAGTTTGAAGATGATCGTACGGACGGTTCGCATTTCTCGATGAACTTACATACAGCTACGACGGGACTTGGTCGCTGTCGGAAACTGCGTTATAGATGGCAATTTGGGTCTAACTCCCCTTCCACCCGTACGAAGTTTATGAAACTTGTAGAGAATGCTCGTGTCGCCAATCGAGAGCACTCCTGCAATTGTGAAGATGATCGTACGGTCGGTTCAGATTTCTCGATGAACTTACATGCAGCTACGAAGGGACTTGGTCGCTGAGCGGAAATACGGATGATGACAATTTGTGTCTAACTCCCCTTCCAGCCGTACGAAGTTTATGAAACTTGTACAGAATGCTCGTGTCGCCAATCGAGAGCACTCCTAAAAGCTTGAAGATGATCGTACGCTCGGTTCACATTTCTCGATAAACGTACATACACCTACGACGGGACTTAGTCGCTGAACGGGAACTATCCAGTACTGCGTTGTAGATGACAATTTGTTCCTAACTCCCCTTCCAGCCGTACGAAGTTTATGAAACTTGTACAGAATGCTCGTGTCGCCAATCGAGAGCACTGCTACAATCTTGAAGATGATCGTACGGTCGGTTCAGATTTCTCGATGAACTTACATACAGCTACGACGGGACTTGGTCGCTGAGCGGAAACTGGGTTGTAGATGACAATTTTTGTCTAACTCCCCTTCCAGCCATACGAAGTTTATGAAACTTGTACAGAATGTTCGTGTCAGCAATCGAGAGAACTCCTGCAAGTTTGAAGATGATCGTACGGACGGTTCGCATTTCTCGATGAACTTACATGCAGCTACGAAGGGACTTGGTCGGTAAGCGGAAATTCGGATGATGACAATTTGTGTCTAACTCCCCTTCCAGCCGTAAGAAGTATATGAAACTTGTAGAGAATGCTCGTGTCGCCAATCGAGAGCACTCCTGCAAGATTGAAGAAGATCGAACGCTCGGTTCGCATTTCTCAATGAACTTACATACAGCTACGACGGGACTTGGTCGCTGAGCGGAAACTGCGTTGTAGATGACAATTTGTGTCTAACTCCCCTTCCAGCCGTACGAAGTTTATGAAACCTGTACAGAATGCTCGTGTCGGCAATCGAGAGCACTCCTAAAAGCTTGAAGATGATCGTACGCTCGGTTCAAATTTCTCGATGAACTTACATGCAGCTACGAAGGGACTTGGTCGCTGAGCGGAAATTCGGATGATGACAATTTGTGTCTAACTCCCCTTCCAGCCGTACGAAGTTTATGAAACTTGTACAGAATGCTCGTGTCGCCTTTCGAGAGCACTCCTGCAAGTTTGATGATGATCGAACGGTCGGTTCAGATTTCTCGATGAACTTACATACAGCTACGACGGGACTTGGTCGCTGAGCGGAAACTGGGTTGTAGATGACAATTTTTGTCTAACTCCCCTTCCAGCCATACGAAGTTTATGAAACTTGTACAGAATGTTCGTGTCAGCAATCGAGAGCACTCCTGCAAGTTTGAAGATGATCGTACGGACGGTTCGCATTTCTCGATGAACTTACATACAGCTACGACGGGACTTGGTCGCTGTCGGAAACTGCGTTATAGATGGCAATTTGGGTCTAACTCCCCTTCCACCCGTACGAAGTTTATGAAACTTGTAGAGAATGCTCGTGTCGCCAATCGAGAGCACTCCTGCAATTGTGAAGATGATCGTACGGTCGGTTCAGATTTCTCGATGAACTTACATGCAGCTACGAAGGGACTTGGTCGCTGAGCGGAAATACGGATGATGACAATTTGTGTCTAACTCCCCTTCCAGCCGTACGAAGTTTATGAAACTTGTACAGAATGCTCGTGTCGCCAATCGAGAGCACTCCTAAAAGCTTGAAGATGATCGTACGCTCGGTTCACATTTCTCGATAAACGTACATACACCTACGACGGGACTTAGTCGCTGAACCGGAACTATCCAGTACTGCGTTGTAGATGACAATTTGTTCCTAACTCCCCTTCCAGCCGTACGAAGTTTATGAAACTTGTACAGAATGCTCGTGTCGCCAATCGAGAGCACTGCTACAATCTTGAAGATGATCGTACGGTCGGTTCAGATTTCTCGATGAACTTACATACAGCTACGACGGGACTTGGTCGCTGAGCGGAAACTGGGTTGTAGATGACAATTTTTGTCTAACTCCCCTTCCAGCCATACGAAGTTTATGAAACTTGTACAGAATGTTCGTGTCAGCAATCGAGAGAACTCCTGCAAGTTTGAAGATGATCGTACGGACGGTTCGCATTTCTCGATGAACTTACATGCAGCTACGAAGGGACTTGGTCGGTAAGCGGAAATTCGGATGATGACAATTTGTGTCTAACTCCCCTTCCAGCCGTAAGAAGTATATGAAACTTGTAGAGAATGCTCGTGTCGCCAATCGAGAGCACTCCTGCAAGATTGAAGAAGATCGAACGCTCGGTTCGCATTTCTCAATGAACTTACATACAGCTACGACGGGACTTGGTCGCTGAGCGGAAACTGCGTTGTAGATGACAATTTGTGTCTAACTCCCCTTCCAGCCGTACGAAGTTTATGAAACCTGTACAGAATGCTCGTGTCGGCAATCGAGAGCACTCCTAAAAGCTTGAAGATGATCGTACGCTCGGTTCAAATTTCTCGATGAACTTACATTCAGCTACGAAGGGACTTGGTCGCTGAGCGGAAATTCGGATGATGACAATCTGTTTCTAACTCCCCTTCCAGCCGTACGAAGTTTATGAAACTTGTACAGAATGCTCGTGTCGCCCATCGAGAGCACTCCTGCAAGTTTGAAGATGATCGTACGGTCGGTTCAGATTTCTCGATGAACTTACATGCAGCTACGACGGGACTTGGTCGCTATGCGGAAACTGCGTTGTAGATGACAATTTGTTCCTAACTCCCCTTCCAGCCGTACGAAGTTTATGAAACTTGTACAGCATGCTCGTGTCGTCAATCGAGAGCACTCCTGCAAGTTTGAAGAAGATCGAACGCTCGGTTCGCATTTCTCAATGAACTTACATACAGCTACGACGGGACTTGGTCGCTGAGCGGAAATTCGGATGATGACAATTTGTGTCTAACTCCCCTTCCAGCCGTACGAAGTTTATGAAACTTGTACAGAATGCTCATGTCGCCAATCGAGAGCACTCCTGCAAGTTTGAAGATGATCGTACGGTCGGTTCAGATTTCTCGATGAACTTACATACAGCTACGACGGGACTTGGTCGCTGAGCGGAAACTGGGTTGTAGATGACAATTTTTGTCTAACTCCCCTTCCAGCCAGACGAAGTTTATGAAACTTGTACAGAATGTTCGTGTCAGCAATCGAGAGCACTCCTGCAAGTTTGAAGATGATCGTACGGTCGGTTCGCATTTCTCGATGAACTTACATACAGTTACGACGGGACTTTTGTCGCTGTCGGAAACTGCGTTATAGATGACAATTTGTGTCTAACTCCCCTTCCAGCCGTGCGAAGTTTATGAAACTTATAGAGAATGCTCGTGTCGCCAATTGAGAGCACTCCTGCAAGTTTGAAGAAGATCGTACGGTCGGTTCACATTTCTCGATGAACTTACATACACCTACGACGGGACTTATTCGCTGAACGGGAACTATCCAGTACTGCGTTGTAGATGGCAATTTGGGTCTAACTCCCCTTCCACCCGTGCGAAGTTTATGAAACTTGTAGAGAATGCTCGTGTCGCCAATCGATAGCACTCCTGCAAGTGTGAAGATGATCGTACGGTCGGTTCAGATTTCTCGATGAACTTCCATGCAGCAACGAAGGGACTTGGTCGCTGAGCGGAAATTCGGATGATGACAATTTGTGTCTAACTCCCCTTCCAGCCGTACGAAGTTTATGAAACTTGTACAGAATGCTCGTGTCGCCAATCGAGAGCACTCCTAAAAGCTTGAAGATGATCGTACGCTCGGTTCAGATTTCTCGATGAACTTACATGCAGCTAAGAAGGGACTTGGTCGCTGAGCGGAAATACGGATGATGTAAATTTGTATCTAACTCCCCTTCCAGCCGTACGAAGTTTATGAAACTTGTACAGAATGCTCGTGTCGCCAATCGAGAGCACTCCTAAAAGCTTGAAGATGATCGTACGCTCGGTTCACATTTCTCGATAAACGTACATACACCTACGACGGGACTTAGTCGCTGAACGGGAACTATCCAGTACTGCGTTGTAGATGACAATTTGTTCCTAACTCCCCTTCCAGCCGTACGAAGTTTATGAAACTTGTACAGAATGCTCGTGTCGCCAATCGAGAGCACTGCTACAATCTTGAAGATGATCGTACGGTCGGTTCAGATTTCTCGATGAACTTACATACAGCTACGACGGGACTTGGTCGCTGAGCGGAAACTGGGTTGTAGATGACAATTTTTGTCTAACTCCCCTTCCAGCCATACGAAGTTTATGAAACTTGTACAGAATGTTCGTGTCAGCAATCGAGAGAACTCCTGCAAGTTTGAAGATGATCGTACGGACGGTTCGCATTTCTCGATGAACTTACATGCAGCTACGAAGGGACTTGGTCGGTAAGCGGAAATTCGGATGATGACAATTTGTGTCTAACTCCCCTTCCAGCCGTAAGAAGTATATGAAACTTGTAGAGAATGCTCGTGTCGCCAATCGAGAGCACTCCTGCAAGATTGAAGAAGATCGAACGCTCGGTTCGCATTTCTCAATGAACTTACATACAGCTACGACGGGACTTGGTCGCTGAGCGGAAACTGCGTTGTAGATGACAATTTGTGTCTAACTCCCCTTCCAGCCGTACGAAGTTTATGAAACCTGTACAGAATGCTCGTGTCGGCAATCGAGAGCACTCCTAAAAGCTTGAAGATGATCGTACGCTCGGTTCAAATTTCTCGATGAACTTACATTCAGCTACGAAGGGACTTGGTCGCTGAGCGGAAATTCGGATGATGACAATCTGTTTCTAACTCCCCTTCCAGCCGTACGAAGTTTATGAAACTTGTACAGAATGCTCGTGTCGCCCATCGAGAGCACTCCTGCAAGTTTGAAGATGATCGTACGGTCGGTTCAGATTTCTCGATGAACTTACATGCAGCTACGACGGGACTTGGTCGGTAAGCGGAAACTGCGTTGTAGATGACAATTTGTTCCTAACTCCCCTTCCAGCCGTACGAAGTTTATGAAACCTGCACAGAATGCTCGTGTCGCCAATCGAGAGCACTCCTAAAAGTTTGAAGAAGATCGTACGGTCGGTTAACATTTCTCGATGAACTTACATGCACCTACGACGGGACTTAGTCGCTGAACGGGAACTATCCAGTACTGCGTTGTAGATGACAATTTGTGTCTAACTCCCCTTCCAGCCGTACGAAGTTTATGAAACTTGTAGAGAATGCTCGTGTCGCCAATCGAGAGCACTCCTGCAAGTTTGAAGAAGATCGTACGGTCGGTTCGCATTTCTCGATGAACTTACATACAGCTACGACGGGACTTGGTCGCTGAGCGGAAATTCGGATGATGATAATTTTTTTCAAAATCCGCTTCCAGCCGTACGAAGTTTATGAAACTTGTACAGCATGCTCGTGTCGTCAATCGAGAGCACTCCTGCAAGTTTGAAGAAGATCGAACGCTCGGTTCGCATTTCTCAATGAACTTACATACAGCTACGACGGGACTTGGTCGCTGAGCGGAAATTCGGATGATGACAATTTGTGTCTAACTCCCCTTCCAGCCGTACGAAGTTTATGAAACTTGTACAGAATGCTCATGTCGCCAATCGAGAGCACTCCTGCAAGTTTGAAGATGATCGTACGGTCGGTTCAGATTTCTCGATGAACTTACATACAGCTACGACGGGACTTGGTCGCTGAGCGGAAACTGGGTTGTAGATGACAATTTTTGTCTAACTCCCCTTCCAGCCAGACGAAGTTTATGAAACTTGTACAGAATGTTCGTGTCAGCAATCGAGAGCACTCCTGCAAGTTTGAAGATGATCGTACGGTCGGTTCGCATTTCTCGATGAACTTACATACAGCTACGACGGGACTTTTGTCGCTGTCGGAAACTGCGTTATAGATGACAATTTGTGTCTAACTCCCCTTCCAGCCGTGCGAAGTTTATGAAACTTATAGAGAATGCTCGTGTCGCCAATTGAGAGCACTCCTGCAAGTTTGAAGAAGATCGCACGGTCGGTTCACATTTCTCGATGAACTTACATACACCTACGACGGGACTTATTCGCTGAACGGGAACTATCCAGTACTGCGTTGTAGATGGCAATTTGGGTCTAACTCCCCTTCCACCCGTGCGAAGTTTATGAAACTTGTAGAGAATGCTCGTGTCGCCAATCGATAGCACTCCTGCAAGTGTGAAGATGATCGTACGGTCGGTTCAGATTTCTCGATGAACTTACATGCAGCAACGAAGGGACTTGGTCGCTGAGCGGAAATTCGGATGATGACAATTTGTGTCTAACTCCCCTTCCAGCCGTACGAAGTTTATGAAACTTGTACAGAATGCTCGTGTCGCCAATCGAGAGCACTCCTAAAAGCTTGAAGATGATCGTACGCTCGGTTCAGATTTCTCGATGAACTTACATGCAGCTAAGAAGGGACTTGGTCGCTGAGCGGAAATTCGGATGATGACAATTTGTGTCTAACTCCCCTTCCAGCCGTAAGAAGTTTATGAAACTTGTACAGCATGCTCGTGTCGTCAATCGAGAGCACTCCTGCACGTTTGAAGAAGATCGTACTGTCGGTTCACATTTCTCGATGAACGTACATACACCTACGACGGGACTTAGTCGCTGAACGGGAACTATCCAGTTCTGCGTTGTAGATGACAATTTGATTCTAACTCCCCTTCCAGCCGTACGAAGTTTATGAAACTTGTACAGAATGCTCGTGTCGCCAATCGAGAGCACTGCAACAATCTTGAAGATGATCGTACGGTCGGTTCAGATTTCTCGATGAACTTACATGCAGCTACGAAGGGACTTGGTCGGTAAGCGAAAATTCGGATGATGACAATTTGTGTCTAACTCCCCTTCCAGCCGTAAGAAGTATATGAAACTTGTAGAGAATGCTCGTGTCGCCAATCGAGAGCACTCCTGCAAGATTGAAGAAGATCGAATGCTCGGTTCGCATTTCTCAATGAACTTACATACAGCTACGACGGGACTTGGTCGCGGAGCGGAAACTGCGTTGTAGATGACAATTTGTGTCTATCTCCCCTTCCAGCCGTACGAAGTTTATGAAACCTGTACAGAATGCTCGTGTCGCCAATCGAGAGCACTCCTAAAAGCTTGAAGATGATCGTACGCTCGGTTCAGATTTCTCGATGAACTTACATGCAGCTACGAAGGGACTTGGTCGCTGAGCGGAAATTCGGATGATGACAATTTGTGTCTAACTCCCCTTCCAGCCGTAAGAAGTTTATGAAACTTGTACAGAATGCTCGTGTCGCCAATCGAGAGCACTCCTAAAAGCTTGAAGATGATCGTACGCTCGGTTCAAATTTCTCGATGAACTTACATGCAGCTACGACGGGACTTAGTCGCTGAACGGGAACTATCCAGTACTGCGTTGTAGATGACAATTTGTGTCTAACTCCCCTTCCAGCCGTAAGAACTTTATGAAACTTGTAGAGAATGCTCGTGTCGCCAATCGAGAGCACTCCTGCAAGTTTGAAGAAGATCGTACGGTCGGTTCGCATTTCTCGATGAACTTACATACAGCTACGACGGGACTTGGTCACTGTCGGAAACTGCGTTGTAGATGACAATTTGGGTCTAACTCCCCTTCCAGCCATGCGAAGTTTATGAAACTTATAGAGAATGCTCGTGTCGCCAATCGAGAGCACTCCTGCAAGTTTGAAGATGATCGTACGGTTGGTTCAGATTTCTCGATGAACTTACATGCAGCTACGAATTGACTTGGTCGCTGAGCGGAAATTCGGATGATGACGATTTTTTTCAAACTCCGTTTCCAGCCGTACGAAGTTTATGAAACTTGTACAGCATGCTCGTGTCGTCAATCGAGAGCACTCCTGCAAGTTTGAAGAAGATCGTACGGTCGGTTCGCATTTCTCGAAGAACCTACATACAGCCACGACGGGACTTGGTCGCTGAGCGGAAACTGCGTTGTAGATGACAATTTGTGTCTAACTCCCCTTCCAGCCGTACGAAGTTTATGAAACTTGTACAGAATGCTCGTGTCGCCAATCGAGAGCACTGCTACAAGCTTGAAGATGATCGTACGCTCGGTTCAGATTTCTCGATGAACTTACATGCAGCTACGAAGGGACTTGGTCGGTAAGCGGAAATTCGGATGATGACAATTTGTGTCTAACTCCCCTTCCAGCCGTAAGAAGTTTATGAAATTTGTAGAGAATGCTCGTGTCGCCAATCGAGATCACTCCTGCATGTTTGAAGAAGATCGTACGGTCGGTTCGCATTTCTCGATGGACTTACATACATCTACGACGTGACTTGGTCGCTGAGCGGAAACTGCGTTGTAGATGACAATTATTGTCTAACTCCCCTTCCAGCCATACGAAGTTTATGAAACTTGTACAGCATGCTCGTGTCGCCAATCGAGAGCACTCCTGCAAGTTTGAAGAAGATCGTACGGTCGGTTCGCATTTCTCGATGAACTTACATGCAGCTACGACGGGACTTGGTCGCTGAGCGGAAATTCGAATGATGACAATTTTTTTCAAACTCCGCTTCCAGCCGTACGAAGTTTATGAAACTTGTACAGCATGCTCGTGTCGTCAATCGAGAGCACTCCTGCAAGTTTGAAGAAGATCGTACGGTCGGTTCACATTTCTCGATGAACTTACATACAGCTACGACGGGACTTGGTCGCTGAGCCGAAACTGCGTTGTAGATGACAATTTGTGTCTAACTCCCCTTCCAGCCATACGAAGTTAATGAAACTTGTAGAGAATGCTCGTGTCGCCAATCGAGAGCACTCCTGCAAGTTTGAAGAAGATCGTACGGTCGGTTCGCATTTCTCGGTGAACTTACATACACCTACGACGGGACTTATTCGCTGAACGGGAACTATCCAGTACTGCGTTGTAGATGGCAATTTGTGTCTAACTCCCCTTCCAACCGTACGATGTTTATGAAACTTGTACAGAATGCTCGTGTCGCCAATCGAGAGCACTGCTACAAGCTTGAAGATGATCGTACGCTCGGTTCAGATTTCTCGATGAACTTACATGCAGCTACGAAGGGACTTGGTCGGTAAGCGGAAATTCGGATGATGACAATTTGTGTCTAACTCCCCTTCCAGCCGTAAGAAGTTTATGAAATTTGTAGAGAATGCTCGTGTCGCCAATCGAGAGCACTCCTGCATGTTTGAAGAAGATCGTACGGTCGGTTCGCATTTCTCGATGGACTTACATACATCTACGACGTGACTTGGTCGCTGAGCGGAAACTGCGTTGTAGATGACAATTATTGTCTAACTCCCCTTCCAGCCGTACGAAGTTTATGAAACTTGTACAGCATGCTCGTGTCGCCAATCGAGAGCACTCCTGCAAGTTTGAAGAAGATCGTACGGTCGGTTCGCATTTCTCGATGAACTTACATGCAGCTACGGCGGGACTTGGTCGCTGAGCGGAAATTCGAATGATGACAATTTGTGTCTAACTCCCCTTCCAGCCGTAAGAAGTTTATGAAATTTGTAGAGAATGCTCGTGTCGCCAATCGAGAGCACTCCTGCATGTTTGAAGAAGATCGTACGGTCGGTTCGCATTTCTCGATGGACTTACATACATCTACGACGTGACTTGGTCGCTGAGCGGAAACTGCGTTGTAGATGACAATTATTGTCTAACTCCCCTTCCAGCCGTACGAAGTTTATGAAACTTGTACAGCATGCTCGTGTCGCCAATCGAGAGCACTCCTGCAAGTTTGAAGAAGATCGTACGGTCGGTTCGCATTTCTCGATGAACTTACATGCAGCTACGACGGGACTTGGTCGCTGAGCGGAAATTCGAATGATGACAATTTTTTTCAAACTCCGCTTCCAGCCGTACGAAGTTTATGAAACTTGTACAGCATGCTCGTGTCGTCAATCGAGAGCACTCCTGCAAGTTTGAAGAAGATCGTACGGTCGGTTCACATTTCTCGATGAACTTACATGCAGCTACGAAGGGACTTGGTCGCTGAGCGGAAATTCGGATGATGACAATTTGGGTCTAACTCCCCTTCCAGCCGTACGAAGTTTATGAAACTTGTAGAGAATGCTCGTGTCTCCAATCGAGAGCACTCCTGCAAGTGTGAAGATGATCGTACGGTCGGTTCAGATTTCCGGATGAACTTACATGCAGCTACGACGGGACTTGGTCGCTGAGCGGAAATTCGAATGATGACAATTTTTTTCAAACTCCGCTTCCAGCCGTACGAAGTTTATGAAACTTGTACAGCATGCTCGTGTCGTCAATCGAGAGCACTCCTGCAAGTTTGAAGAAGATCGTACGGTCGGTTCACATTTCTCGATGAACTTACATACAGCTACGACGGGACTTGGTCGCTGAGCCGAAACTGCGTTGTAGATGACAATTTGTGTCTAACTCCCCTTCCAGCCATACGAAGTTAATGAAACTTGTAGAGAATGCTCGTGTCGCCAAACGAGAGCACTCCTGCAAGTTTGAAGAAGATCGTACGGTCGGTTCGCATTTCTCGGTGAACTTACATACACCTACGACGGGACTTATTCGCTGAACGGGAACTATCCAGTACTGCGTTGTAGATGGCAATTTGTGTCTAACTCCCCTTCCAACCGTACGATGTTTATGAAACTTGTACAGAATGCTCGTGTCGCCAATCGAGAGCACTGCTACAAGCTTGAAGATGATCGTACGCTCGGTTCAGATTTCTCGATGAACTTACATGCAGCTACGAAGGGACTTGGTCGGTAAGCGGAAATTCGGATGATGACAATTTGTGTCTAACTCCCCTTCCAGCCGTAAGAAGTTTATGAAATTTGTAGAGAATGCTCGTGTCGCCAATCGAGAGCACTCCTGCATGTTTGAAGAAGATCGTACGGTCGGTTCGCATTTCTCGATGGACTTACATACATCTACGACGTGACTTGGTCGCTGAGCGGAAACTGCGTTGTAGATGACAATTATTGTCTAACTCCCCTTCCAGCCGTACGAAGTTTATGAAACTTGTACAGCATGCTCGTGTCGCCAATCGAGAGCACTCCTGCAAGTTTGAAGAAGATCGTACGGTCGGTTCGCATTTCTCGATGAACTTACATGCAGCTACGGCGGGACTTGGTCGCTGAGCGGAAATTCGAATGATGACAATTTGTGTCTAACTCCCCTTCCAGCCGTAAGAAGTTTATGAAATTTGTAGAGAATGCTCGTGTCGCCAATCGAGAGCACTCCTGCATGTTTGAAGAAGATCGTACGGTCGGTTCGCATTTCTCGATGGACTTACATACATCTACGACGTGACTTGGTCGCTGAGCGGAAACTGCGTTGTAGATGACAATTATTGTCTAACTCCCCTTCCAGCCGTACGAAGTTTATGAAACTTGTACAGCATGCTCGTGTCGCCAATCGAGAGCACTCCTGCAAGTTTGAAGAAGATCGTACGGTCGGTTCGCATTTCTCGATGAACTTACATGCAGCTACGACGGGACTTGGTCGCTGAGCGGAAATTCGAATGATGACAATTTTTTTCAAACTCCGCTTCCAGCCGTACGAAGTTTATGAAACTTGTACAGCATGCTCGTGTCGTCAATCGAGAGCACTCCTGCAAGTTTGAAGAAGATCGTACGGTCGGTTCACATTTCTCGATGAACTTACATGCAGCTACGAAGGGACTTGGTCGCTGAGCGGAAATTCGGATGATGACAATTTGGGTCTAACTCCCCTTCCAGCCGTACGAAGTTTATGAAACTTGTAGAGAATGCTCGTGTCTCCAATCGAGAGCACTCCTGCAAGTGTGAAGATGATCGTACGGTCGGTTCAGATTTCCGGATGAACTTACATGCAGCTACGACGGGACTTGGTCGCTGAGCGGAAATTCGAATGATGACAATTTTTTTCAAACTCCGCTTCCAGCCGTACGAAGTTTATGAAACTTGTACAGCATGCTCGTGTCGTCAATCGAGAGCACTCCTGCAAGTTTGAAGAAGATCGTACGGTCGGTTCACATTTCTCGATGAACTTACATACAGCTACGACGGGACTTGGTCGCTGAGCCGAAACTGCGTTGTAGATGACAATTTGTGTCTAACTCCCCTTCCAGCCATACGAAGTTAATGAAACTTGTAGAGAATGCTCGTGTCGCCAAACGAGAGCACTCCTGCAAGTTTGAAGAAGATCGTACGGTCGGTTCGCATTTCTCGGTGAACTTACATACACCTACGACGGGACTTATTCGCTGAACGGGAACTATCCAGTACTGCGTTGTAGATGGCAATTTGTGTCTAACTCCCCTTCCAACCGTACGATGTTTATGAAACTTGTACAGAATGCTCGTGTCGCCAATCGAGAGCACTGCTACAAGCTTGAAGATGATCGTACGCTCGGTTCAGATTTCTCGATGAACTTACATGCAGCTACGAAGGGACTTGGTCGGTAAGCGGAAATTCGGATGATGACAATTTGTGTCTAACTCCCCTTCCAGCCGTAAGAAGTTTATGAAATTTGTAGAGAATGCTCGTGTCGCCAATCGAGAGCACTCCTGCATGTTTGAAGAAGATCGTACGGTCGGTTCGCATTTCTCGATGGACTTACATACATCTACGACGTGACTTGGTCGCTGAGCGGAAACTGCGTTGTAGATGACAATTATTGTCTAACTCCCCTTCCAGCCGTACGAAGTTTATGAAACTTGTACAGCATGCTCGTGTCGCCAATCGAGAGCACTCCTGCAAGTTTGAAGAAGATCGTACGGTCGGTTCGCATTTCTCGATGAACTTACATGCAGCTACGGCGGGACTTGGTCGCTGAGCGGAAATTCGAATGATGACAATTTGTGTCTAACTCCCCTTCCAGCCGTAAGAAGTTTATGAAATTTGTAGAGAATGCTCGTGTCGCCAATCGAGAGCACTCCTGCATGTTTGAAGAAGATCGTACGGTCGGTTCGCATTTCTCGATGGACTTACATACATCTACGACGTGACTTGGTCGCTGAGCGGAAACTGCGTTGTAGATGACAATTATTGTCTAACTCCCCTTCCAGCCGTACGAAGTTTATGAAACTTGTACAGCATGCTCGTGTCGCCAATCGAGAGCACTCCTGCAAGTTTGAAGAAGATCGTACGGTCGGTTCGCATTTCTCGATGAACTTACATGCAGCTACGACGGGACTTGGTCGCTGAGCGGAAATTCGAATGATGACAATTTTTTTCAAACTCCGCTTCCAGCCGTACGAAGTTTATGAAACTTGTACAGCATGCTCGTGTCGTCAATCGAGAACACTCCTGCAAGTTTGAAGAAGATCGTACGGTCGGTTCACATTTCTCGATGAACTTACATGCAGCTACGAAGGGACTTGGTCGCTGAGCGGAAATTCGGATGATGACAATTTGGGTCTAACTCCCCTTCCAGCCGTACGAAGTTTATGAAACTTGTAGAGAATGCTCGTGTCTCCAATCGAGAGCACTCCTGCAAGTGTGAAGATGATCGTACGGTCGGTTCAGATTTCCGGATGAACTTACATGCAGCTACGACGGGACTTGGTCGCTGAGCGGAAATTCGAATGATGACAATTTTTTTCAAACTCCGCTTCCAGCCGTACGAAGTTTATGAAACTTGTACAGCATGCTCGTGTCGTCAATCGAGAGCACTCCTGCAAGTTTGAAGAAGATCGTACGGTCGGTTCACATTTCTCGATGAACTTACATACAGCTACGACGGGACTTGGTCGCTGAGCCGAAACTGCGTTGTAGATGACAATTTGTGTCTAACTCCCCTTCCAGCCATACGAAGTTAATGAAACTTGTAGAGAATGCTCGTGTCGCCAAACGAGAGCACTCCTGCAAGTTTGAAGAAGATCGTACGGTCGGTTCGCATTTCTCGGTGAACTTACATACACCTACGACGGGACTTATTCGCTGAACGGGAACTATCCAGTACTGCGTTGTAGATGGCAATTTGTGTCTAACTCCCCTTCCAACCGTACGATGTTTATGAAACTTGTACAGAATGCTCGTGTCGCCAATCGAGAGCACTGCTACAAGCTTGAAGATGATCGTACGCTCGGTTCAGATTTCTCGATGAACTTACATGCAGCTACGAAGGGACTTGGTCGGTAAGCGGAAATTCGGATGATGACAATTTGTGTCTAACTCCCCTTCCAGCCGTAAGAAGTTTATGAAATTTGTAGAGAATGCTCGTGTCGCCAATCGAGAGCACTCCTGCATGTTTGAAGAAGATCGTACGGTCGGTTCGCATTTCTCGATGGACTTACATACATCTACGACGTGACTTGGTCGCTGAGCGGAAACTGCGTTGTAGATGACAATTATTGTCTAACTCCCCTTCCAGCCGTACGAAGTTTATGAAACTTGTACAGCATGCTCGTGTCGCCAATCGAGAGCACTCCTGCAAGTTTGAAGAAGATCGTACGGTCGGTTCGCATTTCTCGATGAACTTACATGCAGCTACGGCGGGACTTGGTCGCTGAGCGGAAATTCGAATGATGACAATTTGTGTCTAACTCCCCTTCCAGCCGTAAGAAGTTTATGAAATTTGTAGAGAATGCTCGTGTCGCCAATCGAGAGCACTCCTGCATGTTTGAAGAAGATCGTACGGTCGGTTCGCATTTCTCGATGGACTTACATACATCTACGACGTGACTTGGTCGCTGAGCGGAAACTGCGTTGTAGATGACAATTATTGTCTAACTCCCCTTCCAGCCGTACGAAGTTTATGAAACTTGTACAGCATGCTCGTGTCGCCAATCGAGAGCACTCCTGCAAGTTTGAAGAAGATCGTACGGTCGGTTCGCATTTCTCGATGAACTTACATGCAGCTACGACGGGACTTGGTCGCTGAGCGGAAATTCGAATGATGACAATTTTTTTCAAACTCCGCTTCCAGCCGTACGAAGTTTATGAAACTTGTACAGCATGCTCGTGTCGTCAATCGAGATCACTCCTGCAAGTTTGAAGAAGATCGTACGGTCGGTTCACATTTCTCGATGAACTTACATGCAGCTACGAAGGGACTTGGTCGCTGAGCGGAAATTCGGATGATGACAATTTGGGTCTAACTCCCCTTCCAGCTGTACGAAGTTTATGAAACTTGTAGAGAATGCTCGTGTCTCCAATCGAGAGCACTCCTGCAAGTGTGAAGATGATCGTACGGTCGGTTCAGATTTCCGGATGAACTTACATGCAGCTACGAAGGGACTTGGTCGCTGAGCGGAAACTGCGTTGTACATGACAATTTGTGTCTAACTCCCCTTCCAGCATTACGAAGTTTATGAAACTTGTACAGAATGCTCGTGTCGCCAATCGAGAGCACTGCTACAAGCTTGAAGATGATCGTACGCTCGGTTCAGATTTCTCGATGAACTTACATGCAGCTACGAAGGGACTTGGTCGGTAAGCGGAAATTCGGATGATGACAATTTGTGTCTAACTCCCCTTCCAGCCATGCGAAGTTTATGAAACTTATAGAGAATGCTCGTGTCGCCAATCGAGAGCACTCCTGCAAGTTTGAAGAAGATCGTACGGTCGGTTCACATTTCTCGATGAACTTACATACACCTACGACGGGACTTATTCGCTGAACGGGAACTATCCAGTACTGCGTTGTAGATGGCAATTTGGGTCTAACTCCCCTTCCAGCCGTACGACGTTTATGAAACTTGTAGAGAATGCTCGTGTCGCCAATCGAGAGCACTCCTGCAAGTGTGAAGATGATCGTACGGTCGGTTCAGATTTCTCGATGAACTTACATGCAGCTACGAAGGGACTTGGTCGCTGAGCGGAAATTCGGATGATGACAATTTGTGTCTAACTCCGCTTCCAGCCGTACGACGTTTATGAAACTTGTAGAGAATGCTCGTGTCGCCAATCGAGAGCACTCCTGCAAGTGTGAAGATGATCGTACGGTCGGTTCAGATTTCTCGATGAACTTACATGCAGCTACGAAGGGACTTGGTCGCTGAGCGGAAATTCGGATGATGACTATTTGTGTCTAACTCCGCTTCCAGCCGTACGACGTTTATGAAACTTGTAGAGAATGCTCGTGTCGCCAATCGAGAGCACTCCTGCAAGTGTGAAGATGATCGTACGGTCGGTTCAGATTTCTCGATGAACTTACATGCAGCTACGAAGGGACTTGGTCGCTGAGCGGAAATTCGGATGATGACAATTTGTGTCTAACTCCCCTTCCAGCCATGCGAAGTTTATGAAACTTATAGAGAATGCTCGTGTCGCCAATCGAGAGCACTCCTGCAAGTTTGAAGAAGATCGTACGGTCGGTTCACATTTCTCGATGAACTTACATACACCTACGACGGGACTTATTCGCTGAACGGGAACTATCCAGTACTGCGTTGTAGATGGCAATTTGGGTCTAACTCCCCTTCCAGCCGTACGACGTTTATGAAACTTGTAGAGAATGCTCGTGTCGCCAATCGAGAGCACTCCTGCAAGTGTGAAGATGATCGTACGGTCGGTTCAGATTTCTCGATGAACTTACATGCAGCTACGAAGGGACTTGGTCGCTGAGCGGAAATTCGGATGATGACAATTTGTGTCTAACTCCGCTTCCAGCCGTACGACGTTTATGAAACTTGTAGAGAATGCTCGTGTCGCCAATCGAGAGCACTCCTGCAAGTGTGAAGATGATCGTACGGTCGGTTCAGATTTCTCGATGAACTTACATGCAGCTACGAAGGGACATGGTCGCTGAGCGGAAATTCGGATGATGACAATTTGTGTCTAACTCCCCTTCCAGCCATGCGAAGTTTATGAAACTTATAGAGAATGCTCGTGTCGCCAATCGAGAGCACTCCTGCAAGTTTGAAGAAGATCGTACGGTCGGTTCACATTTCTCGATGAACTTACATACACCTACGACGGGACTTATTCGCTGAACGGGAACTATCCAGTACTGCGTTGTAGATGGCAATTTGGGTCTAACTCCCCTTCCAGCCGTACGACGTTTATGAAACTTGTAGAGAATGCTCGTGTCGCCAATCGAGGGCACTCCTGCAAGTGTGAAGATGATCGTACGGTCGGTTCAGATTTCTAGATGAACTTACATGCAGCTACGAAGGACTTGGTCGCTGAGCGGAAATTCGGATGATGACAATTTGTGTCTAACTCCGCTTCCAGCCGTACGAAGTTTATGAAACTTGTAGAGAATGCTCGTGTCGCCAATCGAGAGCACTCCTGCAAGTTTGAAGAAGATCGTACGGTCGGTTCGCATTTCTCGATGAACTTACATACAGCTACGACGGGACTTGGTCGCTGTCGGAAACTGCGTTGTAGATGACAATTTGTGTCTAACTCCCCTTCCAGCCATGCGAAGTTTATGAAACTTGTAGAGAATGCTCGTGTCGCCAATCGAGAGCACTCCTGCAAGTTTGAAGAAAATCGTACGGTCGGTTCGCATTTCTCGATGAACTTACATACAGCCACGACGGGACTTGGTCGCTGAGCGGAAACTGCGTTGTAGATGACAATTTGTGTCTAACTCCCCTTCCAGCCGTACGAAGTTTATGAAACTTGTACAGAATGCTCGTGTCGCCAATCGAGAGCACTGCTACAAGCTTGAAGATGATCGTACGCTCGGTTCAGATTTCTCGATGAACTTACATGCAGCTACGAAGGGACTTGGTCGGTAAGCGGAAATTCGGATGATGACAATTTGTGTCTAACTCCCCTTCCAGCCGTAAGAAGTTTATGAAATTTGTAGAGAATGCTCGTGTCGCCAATCGAGAGCACTCCTGCAAGTTTGAAGAACATCGTACGGTCGGTTTGCATTTCTCGATGGACTTACATACATCTACGACGTGACTTGGTCGCTGAGCGGAAACTGCGTTGTAGATGACAATTATTGTCTAACTCCCCTTCCAGCAGTACGAAGTTTATGAAACTTGTACAGCATGCTCGTGTCGCCAATCGAGAGCACTCCTGCAAGTTTGAAGAAGATCGTACGGTCGGTTCGCATTTCTCGATGAACTTACATGCAGCTACGACGGGACTTGGTCTCTGAGCGGAAATTCGAATGATGACAATTTTTTTCAAACTCCGCTTCCAGCCGTACGAAGTTTATGAAACTTGTACAGCATGCTCGTGTCGTCAATCGAGAGCACTCCTGCAAGTTTGAAGAAGATCGTACGGTCGGTTCAGATTTCCGGATGAACTTACATGCAGCTACGAAGGGACTTGGTCGCTGAGCGGAAACTGCGTTGTACATGACAATTTGTGTCTAACTCCCCTTCCAGCCGTACGAAGTTTATGAAACTTGTACAGAATGCTCGTGTCGCCTTTCGATAGCACTCCTGCCAGTTTGAAGGTGATCGTAAGGCCGGTTCAGATTTCTCGATGAACTAACATGCAGCTACGTAGGGATTTGGTCGCTGAGCGGAAATTCGGATGATGACAATTTGTGTCTAACTCCCCTTCCAGCCGTACGAAATTTATGAAACTTATAGAGAATGCTCATGTCGCCAATCGAGAGCACTCCTGCAAGTTTGAAGAAGATCGTACGGTCGGTTCGCATTTCTCGATGAACTTACATACAGCTACGAAGGGACTTGGTCGCTGTCGGAAACTGCGTTATAGATGACAATTTGTGTCTAACTCCCCTTCCAGCCGTACGAAGTTTATGAAACTTGTAGAGAATGCTCGTGTCGCCAATCGAGAGCACTCCTGCAAGTTTGAAGAAGATCGTACGGTCGGTTCGCATTTCTCGATGAACTTACATACAGCCACGACGGGACTTGGTCGCTGAGCGGAAACTGCGTTGTAGATGACAATTTGTGTCTAACTCCCCTTCCAGCCGTACGAAGTTTATGAAACTTGTACAGAATGCTCGTGTCGCCAATCGAGAGCACTGCTACAAGCTTGAAGATGATCGTACGCTCGGTTCGCATTTCTCGATGGACTTACATACATCTACGACGGGACTTGGTTGCTGAGCGGAAACTGCGTTGTAGATGACAATTATTGTCTAACTCCCTTTCCAGCCGTACGAAGTTTATGAAACTTGTACAGCATGCTCGTGTCGCCAATCGAGAGCACTCCTGCAAGTTTGAAGAAGATCGTACGGTCGGTTCGCATTTCTCGATGAACTTACATGCAGCTACGACGGGACTTGGTCGCTGAGCGGAAATTCGAATGATGACAATTTGTTTCAAACTCCGCTTCCAGCCGTACGAAGTTTATGAAACTTGTACAGCATGCTCGTGTCGTCAATCGAGAGCACTCCTGCAAGTTTGAAGAAGATCGTACGGTCGGTTCACATTTCTCGATGAACTTACATACAGCTACGACGGGACTTGGTCGCTGAGCCGAAACTGCGTTGTAGATGACAATTTGTGTCTAACTCCCCTTCCAGCCATACGAAGTTAATGAAACTTGTGGAGAATGCTCGTGTCGCCAATCGAGAGCACTCCTGCAAGTTTGAAGAAGATCGTACGGTCGTTTCGCATTTCTCGGTGAACTTACATACACCTACGACGGGACTTATTCGCTGAACGGGAACTATCCAGTACTGCGTTGTAGATGGCAATTTGTGTCTAACTCCCCTTCCAACCGTACGATGTTTATGAAACTTGTAGAGAATGCTCGTTTTGCCAATCGACACCACTCCTGCAAGTTTGAAGATGATCGTTCGGTCGGTTCAGATTTCTCGATGAACTTACATGCCGCTACGAAGGGACTTGGTCGCTGAGCGGAAATTCGGATGATGACAATTTGGGTCTAACTCCCCTTCCAGCCGTACGAAGTTTATGAAACTTGTAGAGAATGCTCGTGTCTCCAATCGAGAGCACTCCTGCAAGTGTGAAGATGCTCGTACGGTCGGTTCAGATTTCCGGATGAACTTACATGCAGCTACGAAGGGACTTGGTCGCTGAGCGGAAACTGCGTTGTACATGACAATTTGTGTCTAACTCTCCTTCCAGCCGTACGAAGTTTATGAAACTTGTAGAGAATGCTCGTGTCACCAATCGAGAGCACTCCTGCAAGTGTGAAGATGATCGTACGGTCGGTTCAGATTTCTCGATGAACTTACATGCAGCTACGAAGGGACTTGGTCGCTGAGCGGAAATTCGGATGATGACAATTTGTGTCTAACTCCGCTTCCAGCCGTACGACGTTTATGAAACTTGTAGAGAATGCTCGTGTCGCCAATCGAGAGCACTCCTGCAAGTGTGAAGATGATCGTACGGTCGGTTCAGATTTCTCGATGAACTTACATGCAGCTACGAAGGGACTTGGTCGCTGAGCGGAAATTCGGATGATGACAATTTGTGTCTAACTCCCCTTCCAGCCATGCGAAGTTTATGAAACTTATAGAGAATGCTCGTGTCGCCAATCGAGAGCACTCCTGCAAGTTTGAAGAAGATCGTACGGTCGGTTCACATTTCTCGATGAACTTACATACACCTACGACGGGACTTATTCGCTGAACGGGAACTATCCAGTACTGCGTTGTAGATGGCAATTTGGGTCTAACTCCCCTTCCAGCCGTACGACGTTTATGAAACTTGTAGAGAATGCTCGTGTCGCCAATCGAGAGCACACCTGCAAGTGTGAAGATGATCGTACGGTCGGTTCAGATTTCTAGATGAACTTACATGCAGCTACGAAGGACTTGGTCGCTGAGCGGAAATTCGGATGATGACAATTTGTGTCTAACTCCGCTTCCAGCCGTACGAAGTTTATGAAACTTGTAGAGAATGCTCGTGTCGCCAATCGAGAGCACTCCTGCAAGTTTGAAGAAGATCGTACGGTCGGTTCGCATTTCTCGATGAACTTACATACAGCTACGACGGGACTTGGTCGCTGTCGGAAACTGCGTTGTAGATGACAATTTGTGTCTAACTCCCCTTCCAGCCATGCGAAGTTTATGAAACTTGTAGAGAATGCTCGTGTCGCCAATCGAGAGCACTCCTGCAAGTTTGAAGAAAATCGTACGGTCGGTTCGCATTTCTCGATGAACTTACATACAGCCACGACGGGACTTGGTCGCTGAGCGGAAACTGCGTTGTAGATGACAATTTGTGTCTAACTCCCCTTCCAGCCGTACGAAGTTTATGAAACTTGTACAGAATGCTCGTGTCGCCAATCGAGAGCACTGCTACAAGCTTGAAGATGATCGTACGCTCGGTTCAGATTTCTCGATGAACTTACATGCAGCTACGAAGGGACTTGGTCGGTAAGCGGAAATTCGGATGATGACAATTTGTGTCTAACTCCCCTTCCAGCCGTAAGAAGTTTATGAAATTTGTAGAGAATGCTCGTGTCGCCAATCGAGAGCACTCCTGCAAGTTTGAAGAACATCGTACGGTCGGTTTGCATTTCTCGATGGACTTACATACATCTACGACGTGACTTGGTCGCTGAGCGGAAACTGCGTTGTAGATGACAATTATTGTCTAACTCCCCTTCCAGCAGTACGAAGTTTATGAAACTTGTACAGCATGCTCGTGTCGCCAATCGAGAGCACTCCTGCAAGTTTGAAGAAGATCGTACGGTCGGTTCGCATTTCTCGATGAACTTACATGCAGCTACGACGGGACTTGGTCGCTGAGCGGAAATTCGAATGATGACAATTTTTTTCAAACTCCGCTTCCAGCCGTACGACGTTTATGAAACTTGTAGAGAATGCTCGTGTCGCCAATCGAGAGCACTCCTGCGAGTGTGAAGATGATCGTACGGTCGGTTCAGATTTCTCGATGAACTTACATGCAGCTACGAAGGGACTTGGTCGCTGAGCGGAAATTCGGATGATGACTATTTGTGTCTAACTCCGCTTCCAGCCGTACGACGTTTATGAAACTTGTAGAGAATGCTCGTGTCGCCAATCGAGAGCACTCCTGCAAGTGTGAAGATGATCGTACGGTCGGTTCAGATTTCTCGATGAACTTACATGCAGCTACGAAGGGACTTGGTCGCTGAGCGGAAATTCGGATGATGACAATTTGTGTCTAACTCCCCTTCCAGCCATGCGAAGTTTATGAAACCTATAGAGAATGCTCGTGTCGCCAATCGAGAGCACTCGTGCAAGTTTGAAGAAGATCGTACGGTCGGTTCGCATTTCTCGATGGACTTACATACATCTACGACGTGACTTGGTCGCTGAGCGGAAACTGCGTTGTAGATGACAATTATTGTCTAACTCCCCTTCCAGCCGTACGAAGTTTATGAAACTTGTACAGCATGCTCGTGTCGCCAATCGAGAGCACTCCTGCAAGTTTGAAGAAGATCGTACGGTCGGTTCGCATTTCTCGATGAACTTACATGCAGCTACGACGGGACTTGGTCGCTGAGCGGAAATTCGAATGATGACAATTTTTTTCAAACTCCGCTTCCAGCCGTACGACGTTTATGAAACTTGTAGAGAATGCTCGTGTCGCCAATCGAGAGCACTCCTGCGAGTGTGAAGATGATCGTACGGTCGGTTCAGATTTCTCGATGAACTTACATGCAGCTACGAAGGGACTTGGTCGCTGAGCGGAAATTCGGATGATGACTATTTGTGTCTAACTCCGCTTCCAGCCGTACGACGTTTATGAAACTTGTAGAGAATGCTCGTGTCGCCAATCGAGAGCACTCCTGCAAGTGTGAAGATGATCGTACGGTCGGTTCAGATTTCTCGATGAACTTACATGCAGCTACGAAGGGACTTGGTCGCTGAGCGGAAATTCGGATGATGACAATTTGTGTCTAACTCCCCTTCCAGCCATGCGAAGTTTATGAAACCTATAGAGAATGCTCGTGTCGCCAATCGAGAGCACTCGTGCAAGTTTGAAGAAGATCGTACGGTCGGTTCACATTTCTCGATGAACTTACATACACCTACGACGGGACTTATTCGCTGAACGGGAACTATCCAGTACTGCGTTGTAGATGGCAATTTGGGTCTAACTCCCCTTCCAGCCGTACGACGTCTATGAAACTTGTAGAGAATGCTCGTGTCGCCAATCGAGAGCACTCCTGCAAGTGTGAAGATGATCGTACGGTCGGTTCAGATTTCTAGATGAACTTACATGCAGCTACGAAGGGACTTGGTCGCTGAGCGGAAATTCGGATGATGACAATTTGTGTCTAACTCCGCTTCCAGCCGTACGAAGTTTATGAAACTTGTAGAGAATGCTCGTGTCGCCAATCGAGAGCACTCCTGCAAGTTTGAAGAAGATCGTACGGTCGGTTCGCATTTCTCGATGAACTTACATACAGCTACGACGGGACTTGGTCGCTGTCGGAAACTGCGTTGTAGATGACAATTTGTGTCTAACTCCCCTTCCAGCCATGCGAAGTTTATGAAACTTGTAGAGAATGCTCGTGTCGCCAATCGAGAGCACTCCTGCAAGTTTGAAGAAAATCGTACGGTCGGTTCGCATTTCTCGATGAACTTACATACAGCCACGACGGGACTTGGTCGCTGAGCGGAAACTGCGTTGTAGATGACAATTTGTGTCTAACTCCCCTTCCAGCCGTACGAAGTTTATGAAACTTGTACAGAATGCTCGTGTCGCCAATCGAGAGCACTGCTACAAGCTTGAAGATGATCGTACGCTCGGTTCAGATTTCTCGATGAACTTACATGCAGCTACGAAGGGACTTGGTCGGTAAGCGGAAATTCGGATGATGACAATTTGTGTCTAACTCCCCTTCCAGCCGTAAGAAGTTTATGAAATTTGTAGAGAATGCTCGTGTCGCCAATCGAGAGCACTCCTGCAAGTTTGAAGAAGATCGTACGGTCGGTTTGCATTTCTCGATGGACTTACATACATCTACGACGGGACTTGGTCGCTGAGCGGAAACTGCGTTGTAGATGACAATTATTGTCTAACTCCCCTTCCAGCCGTACGAAGTTTATGAAACTTGTACAGCATGCTCGTGTCGCCAATCGAGAGCACTCCTGCAAGTTTGAAGAAGATCGTACGGTCGGTTCGCATTTCTCGATGAACTTACATGCAGCTACGACGGGACTTGGTCGCTGAGCGGAAATTCGAATGATGACAATTTTTTTCAAACTCCGCTTCCAGCCGTACGAAGTTTATGAAACTTGTACAGCATGCTCGTGTCGTCAATCGAGAGCACTCCTGCAAGTTTGAAGAAGATCGTACGGTCGGTTCACATTTCTCGATGAACTTACATACAGCTACGACGGGACTTGGTCGCTGAGCCGAAACTGCGTTGTAGATGACAATTTGTGTCTAACTCCCCTTCCAGCCATACGAAGTTAATGAAACTTGTAGAGAATGCTCGTGTCGCCAATCGAGAGCACTCCTGCAAGTTTGAAGAAGATCGTACGGTCGGTTCACATTTCTCGATGAACTTACATACACCTACGACGGGACTTATTCGCTGAACGGGAACTATCCAGTACTGCGTTGTAGATGGCAATTTGGGTCTAACTCCCCTTCCAGCCGTACGACGTTTATGAAACTTGTAGAGAATGCTCGTGTCGCCAATCGAGAGCACTCCTCCTAGTTTGAAGAAGATCGTACGGTCGGTTCGCATTTCTCGATGAACTTACATACAGCTACGACGGGACTTGGTCGCTGTCGGAAACTGCGTTGTAGATGACAATTTGTGTCTAACTCCCCTTCCAGCCATGCGAAGTTTATGAAACTTGTACAGAATGCTCGTGTCGCCTATCCAGAGCACTCCTACAAGTTTGAAGATGATCGTACGGTCGGTTAACATTTCTCGATGAACTTACATGCAGCTACGAAGGGACTTGGTCGCTGAGCGGAAATTCGGATGATGACAATTTGTGTCTAACTCGGCTTCCAGCCGTACGACGTTTATTTAACTTGTAGAGAATGCTCGTGTCGCCAATCGAGAGCACTCCTGCAAGTGTGAAGATGATCGTACGGTCGGTTCAGATTTCTCGATGAACTTACATGCAGCTACGAAGGGACTTGGTCGCTGAGCGGAAATTCGGATGATGACAATTTGTGTCTAACTCCCCTTCCAGCCATGCGAAGTTTATGAAACTTATAGAGAATGCTCGTGTCGCCAATCGAGAGCACTCCTGCAAGTTTGAATAAGATCGTACGGTCGGTTCACATTTCTCGATGAACTTACATTCACCTACGACGGGACTTATTCGCTGAACGGGAACTATCCAGTACTGCGTTGTAGATGGCAATTTGGGTCTAACTCCCCTTCCAGCCGTACGACGTTTATGAAACTTGTAGAGAATGCTCGTGTCGCCAATCGAGAGCACTCCTGCAAGTGTGAAGATGATCGTACGGTCGGTTCAGATTTCTCGATGAACTTACATGCAGCTACGAAGGGACTTGGTCGCTGAGCGGAAATTCGGATGATGACAATTTGTGTCTAACTCCGCTTCCAGCCGTCCGAAGTTTATGAAACTTGTAGAGAATGCTCGTGTCGCCAATCGAGAGCACTCCTCCTAGTTTGAAGAAGATCGTACGGTCGGTTCGCATTTCTCGATGAACTTACATACAGCTACGACGGGACTTGGTCGCTGTCGGAAACTGCGTTGTAGATGACAGATTGTGTCTAACTCCCCTTCCAGCCGTACGAAGTTTATGAAACTTGTAGAGAATGCTCGTGTCGCCAATCGAGAGCACTCCTGCAAGTTTGAAGAAGATCGTACGGTCGGTTCGCATTTCTCGATGAACTTACATACAGCTACGACGGGACTTGGTCGCTGAGCGGAAACTGCGTTGTAGACGACAATTTGTGTCTAACTCCCCTTCCAGCCATACGAAGTTTATGAAACTTGTAGAGAATGCTCGTGTCGCCAATCGAGAGCACTCCTGCAAGTTTGAAGATGATCGTACGTTCGGTTCAGAGTTCTCGATGAACTTACATGCAGCTACGTAGGGACTTGGTCGCTGAGCGGAAATTCGGATGATGACAATTTGTGTCTAACTCCCCTTCCAGCCGTAAGAAGTTTATGAAACTTGTAGAGAATGCTCGTGTCGCCAATCGAGAGCACTCCTGCAAGTTTGAAGAAGATCGTACGGTCGGTTCGCATTTCTCGATGAACTTACATACAGCTACGACGGGACTTGGTCGCTGAGCGGAAACTGCGTTATAGATGACAATTTTTGTCTAACTCCCCTTCCAGCCATACGAAGTTTATGAAACTTGTAGAGAATGCTCGTGTCGCCAATCGAGAGCACTCCTGCAAGTTTGAAGATGATCGTACGTTCGGTTCAGAGTTCTCGATGAACTTACATGCAGCTACGTTGGGACTTGGTCGCTGAGCGGAAATTCGGATGATGACAATTTGTGTCTAACTCCCCTTCCAGCCGTAAGAAGTTTATGAAACTTGTAGAGAATGCTCGTGTCGCCAATCGAGAGCACTCCTGCAAGTTTGAAGTAGATCGTACGGTCGGTTCGCATTTCTCGATGAACTTACATACAGCTACGACGGGACTTGGTCGCTGAGCGGAAACTGCGTTGTAGATGACAATTTTTGTCTAACTCCCCTTCTGGCCGTACGAAGTTTATGAAACATGTACAGAATGCTCGTGTCGCCATCGAGAGCACTCCTGCAAGTTTGAAGAACATCGTACGGTCGGTTCGCATTTCTCGATGAACTTACATACACCTACGACGGGACTTGGTCGCTGAGCGGAAACTGCGTTGTAGATGACAATTTTTGTCTAACTCCCCTTCCAGCCGTACGAAGTTTATGAAACTTGTACAGAATGCTCGTGTCGCCAATCGAGAGCACTCCTGCAAGTTTGAAGAATATCGTACGGTCGGTTCGCATTTCTCGATGAACTTACATACACCTACGACGGGACTTATTCGCTGAACGGGAACTATCCAGTACTGCGTTGTAGATGGCAATTTGCGTCTAACTCCCCATCCAGCCGTACGAAGTTTATGAAACATGTACAGAATGCTCGTGTCGCCAATCGAGAGCACTCCTGCAAGTGTGCAAATGATCGTACGGTCGGTTCAGATTTCTCGATGAACTTACATGCAGCTACGAAGGGACTTGGTCGCTGAGCGGAAATTCGGATGATGACAATTTGTGTCTAACTCCCCTTCCAGCCATGCGAAGTTTATGAAACTTATAGAGAATGCTCGTCTCGCCAATCGAGAGCACTCCTGCAAGTTTGAAGAAGGTCGTACGGTCGGTTCGCATTTCTCGATGAACTTACATACAGCTACGACGGGACTTGGTCGCTGTCGGAAACTGCGTTGTAGATGACAATTTGTGTCTAACTCCCCTTCCAGCCATACGAAGTTTATGAAACTTGTAGAGAATGCTCGTGTCGCCAATCGAGAGCACTCCTGCAAGTTTGAAGAAGATCGTACGGTCGGTTCGCATTTCTCGATGAACTTACATACACCTACGACGGGACTTATTCGCTGAACGGGAACTATCCAGTACTGCGTTGTAGATGGCAATTTGTGTCTAACTCCCCTTCCAGCCGTACGAAGTTTATGAAACTTGTACAGAATGCTCGTGTCGCCAATCGAGAGCACTCCTGCAAGTTTGAAGAACATCGTACGGTCGGTTCAGAGTTCTCGATGAACTTACATGCAGCTACGTAGGGACTTGGTGGCTGAGCGGAAATTCGGATGATGACAATTTGTGTCTAACTCCCCTTCCAGCCATGCGAAGTTTATGAAACTTATAGAGAATGCTCGTGTCGCCAATCGAGAGCACTCCTGCAAGTTTGAAGAAGATCGTACGGTCGGTTCACATTTCTCGATGAACTTACATACACCTACGACGGGACTTATTCGCTGAACGGGAACTATCCAGTACTGCGTTGTAGATGACAATTTTTGTCTAACTCCCCTTCCAGCCGTACGAAGTTTATGAAACTTGTACAGAATGCTCGTGTCGCCAATCGAGAGCACTCCTGCAAGTTTGAAGAACATCGTACGGTCGGTTCGCATTTCTCGATGAACTTACATACACCTACGACGGGACTTATTCGCTGAACGGGAACTATCCAGTACTGCGTTGTAGATGGCAATTTGTGTCTAACTCCCCTTCCAACCGTACGATCTTTATGAAACTTGTAGAGAATGCTCGTTTCGCCAATCGAGAGCACTCCTGCAAGTGTGAAGATGATCGTACGGTCGGTTCAGATTTCTCGATGAACTTACATGCAGCTACGAAGGGACTTGGTCGCTGAGCGGAAATTCGGATGATGACAATTTGTGTCTAACTCCGCTTCCAGCCGTCCGAAGTTTATGAAACTTGTCGAGAATGCTCGTGTCGCCAATCGAGAGCACTCCTCCTAGTTTGAAGAAGATCGTACGGTCGGTTCGCATTTCTCGATGAACTTACATACAGCTACGACGGGACTTGGTCGCTGTCGGAAACTGCGTTGTAGATGACAGATTGTGTCTAACTCCCCTTCCAGCCGTACGAAGTTTATGAAACTTGTAGAGAATGCTCGTGTCGCCAATCGAGAGCACTCCTGCAAGTTTGAAGAAGATCGTACGGTCGGTTCGCATTTCTCGATGAACTTACATACAGCTACGACGGGACTTGGTCGCTGAGCGGAAACTGCGTTGTAGACGACAATTTGTGTCTAACTCCCCTTCCAGCCATACGAAGTTTATGAAACTTGTAGAGAATGCTCGTGTCGCCAATCGAGAGCACTCCTGCAAGTTTGAAGATGATCGTACGTTCGGTTCAGAGTTCTCGATGAACTTACATGCAGCTACGTAGGGACTTGGTCGCTGAGCGGAAATTCGGATGATGACAATTTGTGTCTAACTCCCCTTCCAGCCGTAAGAAGTTTATGAAACTTGTAGAGAATGCTCGTGTCGCCAATCGAGAGCACTCCTGCAAGTTTGAAGAAGATCGTATGGTCGGTTCGCATTTCTCGATGAACTTACATACAGCTACGACGGGACTTGGTCGCTGAGCGGAAACTGCGTTGTAGATGACAATTTTTGTCTAACTCCCCTTCCGGCCGTACGAAGTTTATGAAACATGTACAGAATGCTCGTGTCGCCAATCGAGAGAACTCCTGCAAGTTTGAAGAACATCGTACGGTCGGTTCGCATTTCTCGATGAACTTACATACACCTACGACGGGACTTATTCGCTGAGCGGAAACTGCGTTGTACATGACAATTTGTGTCTAACTCCCCTTCCAGCCGTACGAAGTTTATGAAACTTGTACAGAATGCTCGTGTCGCCAATCGAGAGCACTCCTGCCAGTTTGAAGGTGATCGTAAGGCCGGTTCAGATTTCTCGATGAACTTACATGCAGCTACGAAGGGACTTGGTCGCTGAGCGGAAACTGCGTTGTACATGACAATTTGTGTCTAACTCCCCTTCCAGCCATGCGAAGTTTATGAAACTTGTACAGAATGCTCGTGTCGCCTATCGAGAGCACTCCTGCAAGTTTGAAGAAGATCGTACGGTCGGTTAACATTTCTCGATGAACTTACATGCAGCTACGAAGGGACTTGGTCGCTGAGCGGAAATTCGAATGATGACAATTTGTGTCTAACTCCCCTTCCAGCCGTACGAAGTTTATGAAACTTATAGTGAATGCTCGTGTCGCCAATCGAGAGCACTCCTGCAAGTTTGAAGAAGATCGTACGGTCGGTCCGCAATTCTCGATGAACTTACATACAGTTACGACGGGACTTGGTCGCTGTCGGAAACTGCGTTATAGATGACAATTTGTGTCTAACTCCCCTTCCAGCCATGCGAAGTTTATGAAACTTATAGAGAATGCTCGTGTCGCCAATCGAGAGCACTCCTGCAAGTTTGAAGAAGATCGTACGGTCGGTTCACATTTCTCGATGAACTTACATACACCTACGACGGGACTTATTCGCTGAACGGGAACTATCCAGTACTGCGTTGTAGATGACAATTTTTGTCTAACTCCCCTTCCAGCCGTACGAAGTTTATGAAACTTGTACAGAATGCTCGTGTCGCCAATCGAGAGCACTCCTGCAAGTTTGAAGAACATCGTACGGTCGGTTCGCATTTCTCGATGAACTTACATACACCTACGACGGGACTTATTCGCTGAACGGGAACTATCCAGTACTGCGTTGTAGATGGTAATTTGCGTCTAACTCCCCATCCAGCCGTACGAAGTTTATGAAACTTGTAGAGAATGCTCGAGTCGCCAATCGAGAGCACTCCTGCAAGTTTGAAGAAGATCGTACGGTCGGTTCGCAATTCTCGATGAACTTACATACAGCTACGACGGGACTTGGTCGCTGTCGGAAACTGCGTTGTAGATGACAATTTGTGTCTAACTCCCCTTCCAGCCTTGCGAAGTTTATGAAACTTGTACAGAATGCTCGTGTCGCCTATCGAGAGCACTCCTACAAGTTTGAAGATGATCGTACGGTCGGTTAACATTTCTCGATGAACTTACATGCAGCTACGAAGGGACTTGGTCGCTGAGCGGAAATTCGGATGATGACAATTTGTGTCTAACTCCCCTTCCAGCCGTACGAAGTATATGAAACTTGGAGAGAATGCTCGTGTCGCCAATCGAGAGCACTCCTGCAAGTTTGAAGGAGATCGTACGGTCGGTTCGCATTTCTCGATGAACTTACAAACAGCTACGACGGGACTTGGTCGCTGAGCGGAAACTGCGTTGTAGATGACAGATTGTGTCTAACTCCCCTTCCAGCCGTACGAAGTTTATGAAACTTGTAGAGAATGCTCGTGTCGCCAATCGAGAGCACTCCTGCAAGTTTGAAGAAAATCGGACGGTCGGTTCGCATTTCTCGACGAACATACATACAGTTACGACGGGACTTGGTCGCTGTCGGAAACTGCGTTATAGATGACATTTTGTGTCTAACTCCCCTTCCAGCCATGCGAAGTTTATGAAACTTATAGAGAATGCTCGTGTCGCCAATCGAGAGCACTCCTGCAAGTTTGAAGAAGATCGTACGGTGGGTTCACATTTCTCGATGAACTTACATACACCTACGACGGGACTTATTCGCTGAACGGGAACTATCCAGTACTGCGTTGTAGATGGTAATTTGTGTCTAACTCCCCTTCCAACCGTACGATGTTTATGAAACTTGTAGAGAATGCTCGTTTCGCCAATCGAGAGCACTCCTGCAAGTTTGAAGAACATCGTACGGTCGGTTCAGATTTCTCGATGAACGTACATGCAGCTACGAAGGGACTTGGTCGCTGAGCGGAAACTGCGTTGTACATGACAATTTGTGTCTAACTCCCCTTCCAGCCGTACGAAGTTTATGAAACTTGTACAGAATGCTCGTGTCGCCAATCGAGAGCACTCTTGCCAGTTTGAAGGTGATCGTAAGGTCGGTTCAGATTTCTCGATGAACTTACATGCAGCTACGTAGGGACTTGGTCGTTGAGCGGAAATTCGGATGATGACAATTTGTGTCTAACTCCCCTTCCAGCCGTACGAAGTTTATGAATCTTATAGAAAATGCTCGTGTTGCCAATCGAGAGCACTCCTGCAAGTTTGAAGAAGATCGTACGGTCGGTCCGCATTTCTCGATGAACTTACATACAGTTACGACGGGACTTGGTCGCTGAGCGGAAACTGCGTTGTAGATGACAGATTGTGTCTAACTCCCCTTCCAGCCGTACGAAGTTTATGAAACTTATAGAGAATGCTCGTGTCGCCAATCGAGAGCACTCCTGCAAGTTTGAAGAAGATCGTACGGTCGGTTCACATTTCTCGATGAACTTACATACACCTACGACGGGACTTATTCGCTGAACGGGAACTATCCAGTACTGCGTTGTAGATGGTAATTTGTGTCTAACTCCCCTTCCAACCGTACGATGTTTATGAAACTTGTAGAGAATGCTCGTTTCGCCAATCGAGAGCACTCCTGCAAGTGTGAAGATGATCGTACGGTCGGTTCAGATTTCTCGATGAACTTACATGCAGCTACGAAGGGACTTGGTCGCTGAGCGGAAACTGCGTTGTACATGACAATTTGTGTCTAACTCCCCTTCCAGCCGTACGAAGTTTATGAAACTTGTACAGAATGCTCGTGTCGCCAATCGAGAGCACTCCTGCAAGTTTGAAGAACATCGTACGGTCGGTTCAGATTTCTCGATGAACGTACATGCAGCTACGAAGGGACTTGGTCGCTGAGCGGAAACTGCGTTGTACATGACAATTTGTGTCTAACTCCCCTTCCAGCCGTACGAAGTTTATGAAACTTGTACAGAATGCTCGTGTCGCCAATCGAGAGCACTCTTGCCAGTTTGAAGGTGATCGTAAGGTCGGTTCAGATTTCTCGATGAACTTACATGCAGCTACGTAGGGACTTGGTCGTTGAGCGGAAATTCGGATGATGACAATTTGTGTCTAACTCCCCTTCCAGCCGTACGAAGTTTATGAATCTTATAGAAAATGCTCGTGTCGCCAATCGAGAGCACTCCTGCAAGTTTGAAGAAGATCGTACGGTCGGTCCGCATTTCTCGATGAACTTACATACAGTTACGACGGGACTTGGTCGCTGAGCGGAAACTGCGTTGTAGATGACAGATTGTGTCTAACTCCCCTTCCAGCCGTACGAAGTTTGTGAAACTTGTACAGAATGCTCGTCTCGCCAATCGAGAGCACTCCTGCAAGTTTGAAGAACATCGTACGGTCGGTTCGCATTTCTCAATGAACTTACATACACCTACGACGGGACTTATTCGCTGAACGGGAACTATCCAGTACTGCGTTGTAGATGGCAATTTGCGTCTAACTCCCCATCCAGCCGTACGAAGTTTATGAAACTTGTAGAGAATGCTCGTGTCGCCAATCGAGAGCACTCCTGCAAGTTTGAAGAAGATCGTACGGTCGGTTCGCAATTCTCGATGAACTTACATACAGCTACGACGGGACTTGGTCGCTGTCGGAAACTGCGTTGTAGATGACAATTTGTGTCTAACTCCCCTTCCAGCCTTGCGAAGTTTATGAAACTTGTACAGAATGCTCGTGTCGCCTATCGAGAGCACTCCTACAAGTTTGAAGATGATCGTACGGTCGGTTAACATTTCTCGATGAACTTACATGCAGCTACGAAGGGACTTGGTCGCTGAGCGGAAATTCGGATGATGACAATTTGTGTCTAACTCCCCTTCCAGCCGTACGAAGTTTATGAAACTTGTAGAGAATGCTCGTGTCGCCAATCGAGAGCACTCCTGCAAGTTTGAAGGAGATCGTACGGTCGGTTCGCATTTCTCGAAGAACTTACAAACAGCTACGACGGGACTTGGTCGCTGAGCGGAAACTGCGTTGTAGATGACAGATTGTGTCTAACTCCCCTTCCAGCCGTACGAAGTTTATGAAACTTGTAGAGAATGCTCGTGTCGCCAATCGAGAGCACTCCTGCAAGTTTGAAGAAGATCGTACGGTCCGTTCGCAATTCTCGATGAACTTACATACAGCTACGACGGGACTTGGTCGCTGAGCGGAAATTCGAATGATGACAATTTTATTCAAACTCCGCTTCCAGCCGTTCGAAGTTTATGAAACTTGTACAGCATGCTCGTGTCGTCAATCGAGAGCACTCCTGCAAGTTTGAAGAAGATCGTACGGTCGGTTCACATTTCTCGATGAACTTACATGCAGCTACGACGGGACTTAGTCGCTGAACGGGAAGTATCCAGTACTGCGTTGTAGATGACAATTTGTGTCTAACTCCCCTTCCAGCCGTACGAAGTTTATGAAACTTGTAGAGAATGCTCGTGTCGCCAATCGAGAGCACTCCTGCAAGTTTGAAGAAGATCGTACGGTCGGTTCGCATTTCTCGATGAACTTACATACAGCTACGACGGGACTTGGTCGCTGAGCGGAAACTGCGTTATAGATGACAATTTGTGTCTAACTCCCCTTCCAGCCATACGAAGTTTATGAAACTTGTAGAGAATGCTCGTGTCGCCAATCGAGAGCACTCCTGCAAGTTTGAAGATGATCGTACGTTCGGTTCAGAGTTCTCGATGAACTTACATGCAGCTACGTTGGGACTTGGTCGCTGAGCGGAAATTCGGATGATGACAATTTGTGTCTAACTCCCCTTCCAGCCGTAAGAAGTTTATGAAACTTGTAGAGAATGCTCGTGTCGCCAATCGAGAGCACTCCTGCAAGTTTGAAGAAGATCGTACGGTCGGTTCGCATTTCTCGATGAACTTACATACAGCTACGACGGGACTTGGTCGCTGAGCGGAAACTGCGTTGTAGATGACAATTTTTGTCTAACTCCCCTTCTGGCCGTACGAAGTTTATGAAACATGTACAGAATGCTCGTGTCGCCATCGAGAGCACTCCTGCAAGTTTGAAGAACATCGTACGGTCGGTTCGCATTTCTCGATGAACTTACATACACCTACGACGGGACTTGGTCGCTGAGCGGAAACTGCGTTGTAGATGACAATTTTTGTCTAACTCCCCTTCCAGCCGTACGAAGTTTATGAAACTTGTACAGAATGCTCGTGTCGCCAATCGAGAGCACTCCTGCAAGTTTGAAGAACATCGTACGGTCGGTTCGCATTTCTCGATGAACTTACATACACCTACGACGGGACTTATTCGCTGAACGGGAACTATCCAGTACTGCGTTGTAGATGGCAATTTGCGTCTAACTCCCCATCCAGCCGTACGAAGTTTATGAAACATGTACAGAATGCTCGTGTCGCCAATCGAGAGCACTCCTGCAAGTGTGCAGATGATCGTTCGGTCGGTTCAGATTTCTCGATGAACTTACATGCAGCTACGAAGGGACTTGGTCGCTGAGCGGAAATTCGGATGATGACAATTTGTGTCTAACTCCCCTTCCAGCCATGCGAAGTTTATGAAACTTATAGAGAATGCTCGTGTCGCCAATCGAGAGCACTCCTGCAAGTTTGAAGAAGGTCGTACGGTCGGTTCGCATTTCTCGATGAACTTACATACAGCTACGACGGGACTTGGTCGCTGAGCGGAAACTGCGTTGTAGATGACAGATTGTGCCTAAAACCCCTTCCAGCCGTACGAAGTTTATGAAACTTATAGAGAATGCTCGTGTCGCCAATCGAGAGCACTCCTGCAAGTTTGAAGAAGATCGTACGGTCGGTTCACATTTCTCGATGAACTTACATACACCTACGACGGGACTTATTCGCTGAACGGGAACTATCCAGTACTGCGTTGTAGATGACAATTTTTGTCTAACTCCCCTTCCAGCCGTACGAAGTTTGGGAAACTTGTACAGAATGCTCGTCTCGCCAATCGAGAGCACTCCTGCAAGTTTGAAGAACATCGTACGGTCGGTTCGCATTTCTCGATGAACTTACATACACCTACGACGGGACTTATTCGCTGAACGGGAACTATCCAGTACTGCGTTGTAGATGGCAATTTGCGTCTAACTCCCCATCCAGCCGTACGAAGTTTATGAAACTTGTAGAGAATGCTCGTGTCGCCAATCGAGAGCACTCCTGCAAGTTTGAAGAAGATCGTACGGTCGGTTCGCAATTCTCGATGAACTTACACACAGCTACGACGGGACTTGGTCGCTGTCGGAAACTGCGTTGTAGATGACAATTTGTGTCTAACTCCCCTTCCAGCCTTGCGAAGTTTATTAAACTTGTACAGAATGCTCGTGTCGCCTATCGAGAGCACTCCTACAAGTTTGAAGATGATCGTACCGTCGGTTAACACTTCTCGATGAACTTACATGCAGCTACGAAGGGACTTGGTCGCTGAGCGGAAATTCGGATGATGACAATTTGTGTCTAACTCCCCTTCCAGCCGTACGAAGTTTATGAAACTTGTAGAGAATGCTCGTGTCGCCAATCGAGAGCACTCCTGCAAGTTTGAAGGAGATCGTACGGTCGGTTCGCATTTCTCGAAGAACTTACAAACAGCTACGACGGGACTTGGTCGCTGAGCGGAAACTGCGTTGTAGATGACAGATTGTGTCTAACTCCCCTTCCAGCCGTACGAAGTTTATGAAACTTGTAGAGAATGCTCGTGTCGCCAATTGAGAGCACTCCTGCAAGTTTGAAGAAGATCGTACGGTCGGTTCGCAATTCTCGATGAACTTACATACAGCTACGACGGGACTTGGTCGCTGAACGGGAACTATCCAGTACTGCGTTGTAGATGGCAATTTGGGTCTAACTCCCCTTCCAGCCGTACGACGTTTATGAAACTTGTAGAGAATGCTCGTGTCGCCAATCGAGAGCACTCCTGCAAGTGTGAAGATGATCGTACGGTCGGTTCAGATTTCTCGATGAACTTACATGCAGCTACGAAGGGACTTGGTCGCTGAGCGGAAACTGCGTTGTACATGACAATTTGTGTCTAACTCCCCTTCCAGCCATGCGAAGTTTATGAAACTTATAGAGAATGCTCGTGTCGCCAATCGAGAGCACTCCTGCAAGTTTGAAGAAGATCGTACGGTCGGTTCACATTTCTCGATGAACTTACATACACCTACGACGGGACTTATTCGCTGAACGGGAACTATCCAGTACTGCGTTGTAGATGGCAATTTGGGTCTAACTCCCCTTCCAGCCGTACGACGTTTATGAAACTTGTAGAGAATGCTCGTGTCGCCAATCGAGAGCACTCCTGCAAGTGTGAAGATGATCGTACGGTCGGTTCAGATTTCTAGATGAACTTACATGCAGCTACGAAGGGACTTGGTCGCTGAGCGGAAATTCGGATGATGACAATTTGTGTCTAACTCCGCTTCCAGCCGTACAAAGTTTATGAAACTTGTAGAGAATGCCCGTGTCGCCAATCGAGAGCACTCCTGCAAGTTTGAAGAAGATCGTACGGTCGGTTCGCATTTCTCGATGAACTTACAAACAGCTACGACGGGACTTGGTCGCTGAGCGGAAACTGCGTCGTAGATGACAGATTGTGTCTAACTCCCCTTCCAGCCGTACGAAGTTTATGAAACTTGTAGAGAATGCTCGTGTCGCCAATCGAGAGCACTCCTGCAAGTTTGAAGAAAATCGGACGGTCGGTTCGCATTTCTCGATGAACATACATACAGTTACGACGGGACTTGGTCGCTGTCGGAAACTGCGTTATAGATGACATTTTGTGTCTAACTCCCCTTCCAGCAATGCGAAGTTTATGAAACTTATAGAGAATGCTCGTGTCGCCAATCGAGAGCACTCCTGCAAGTTTGAAGACGATCGTACGGTGGGTTCACATTTTTCGATGAACTTACATACACCTACGACGGGACTTATTCGCTGAACGGGAACTATCCAGTACTGCGTTGTAGATGGTAATTTGTGTCTAACTCCCCTTCCAAACGTACGATGTTTATGAAACTTGTAGAGAATGCTCGTTTCGCCAATCGAGAGCACTCCTGCAAGTGTGAAGATGATCGTACGGTCGGTTCAGATTTCTCGATGAACTTACATGCAGCTACGAAGGGACTTGGTCGCTGAGCGGAAACTGCGTTGTACATGACAATTTGTGTCTAACTCCCCTTCCAGCCGTACGAAGTTTATGAAACTTGTACAGAATGCTCGTGTCGCCAATCGAGAGCACTCCTGCAAGTTTGAAGAACATCGTACGGTCGGTTCAGATTTCTCGATGAACGTACATGCAGCTACGAAGGGACTTGGTCGCTGAGCGGAAACTGCGTTGTACATGACAATTTGTGTCTAACTCCCCTTCCAGCCGTACGAAGTTTATGAAACTTGTACAGAATGCTCGTGTCGCCAATCGAGAGCACTCTTGCCAGTTTGAAGGTGATCGTAAGGTCGGTTCAGATTTCTCGATGAACTTACATGCAGCTACGTAGGGACTTGGTCATTGAGCGGAAATTCGGATGATGACAATTTGTGTCTAACTCCCCTTCCAGCCGTACGAAGTTTATGAATCTTATAGAAAATGCTCGTGTCGCCAATCGAGAGCACTCCTGCAAGTTTGAAGAAGATCGCACGGTCGGTCCGCATTTCTCGACGAACTTACATACAGTTACGACGGGACTTGGTCGCTGAGCGGAAACTGCGTTGTAGATGACAGATTGTGTCTAACTCCCCTTCCAGCCGTACGAAGTTTATGAAACTTATAGAGAATGCTCGTGTCGCCAATCGAGAGCACTCCTGCAAGTTTGAAGAAGATCGTACGGTCGGTTCACATTTCTCGATGAACTTACATACACCTACGACGGGACTTATTCGCTGAACGGGAACTATCCAGTACTGCGTTGTAGATGACAATTTTTGTCTAACTCCCCTTCCAGCCGTACGAAGTTTGTGAAACTTGTACAGAATGCTCGTCTCGCCAATCGAGAGCACTCCTGCAAGTTTGAAGAACATCGTACGGTCGGTTCGCATTTCTCGATGAACTTACATACACCTACGACGGGACTTATTCGCTGAACGGGAACTATCCAGTACTGCGTTGTAGATGGCAATTTGCGTCTAACTCCCCATCCAGCCGTACGAAGTTTATGAAACTTGTAGAGAATGCTCGTGTCGCCAATCGAGAGCACTCCTGCAAGTGTGAAGATGATCGTACGGTCGGTTCAGATTTCTCGATGAACTTACATGCAGCTACGAAGGGACTTGGTCGCTGAGCGGAAATTCGGATGATGACAATTTGTGTCTAACTCCCCTTCCAGCCATGCGAAGTTTATGAAACTTATAGAGAATGCTCGTGTCGCCAATCGAGAGCACTCCTGCAAGTTTGAAGAAGATCGTACGGTCGGTTCACATTTCTCGATGAACTTACATACACCTACGACGGGACTTATTCGCTGAACGGGAACTATCCAGTACTGCGTTGTAGATGGCAATTTGGGTCTAACTCCCCTTCCAGCCGTACGACGTTTATTTAACTTGTAGAGAATGCTCGTGTCGCCAATCGAGAGCACTCCTGCAAGTGTGAAGATGATCGTACGGTCGGTTCAGATTTCTAGATGAACTTACATGCAGCTACGAAGGGACTTGGTCGCTGAGCGGAAATTCGGATGATGACAATTTGTGTCTAACTCCGCTTCCAGCCGTACGAAGTTTATGAAACTTGTAGAGAATGCCCGTGTCGCCAATCGAGAGCACTCCTGCAAGTTTGAAGAAGATCGTACGGTCGGTTCGCATTTCTCGATGAACTTACATACAGCTACGACGGGACTTGGTCGCTGTCGGAAACTGCGTTGTAGATGACAATTTGTGTCTAACTCCCCTTCCAGCCATGCGAAGTTTATGAAACTTGTAGAGAATGCTCGTGTCGCCAATCGAGAGCACTCCTGCAAGTTTGAAGAAAATCGTACGGTCGGTTCGCATTTCTCGATGAACTTACATACAGCCACGACGGGACTTGGTCGCTGAGCGGAAATTCGGATGATGACAATTTGTGTCTAACTCCCCTTCCAGCCGTAAGAAGTTTATGAAATTTGTAGAGAATGCTCGTGTCGCCAATCGAGAGCACTCCTGCAAGTTTGAAGAAGATCGTACGGTCGGTTTGCATTTCTCGATGGACTTACATACATCTACGACGGGACTTGGTCGCTGAGCGGAAACTGCGTTGTAGACGACAATTATTGTCTAACTCCCCTTCCAGCCGTACGAAGTTTATGAAACTTGTACAGCATGCTCGTGTCGCCAATCGAGAGCACTCCTGCAAGTTTGAAGAAGATCGTACGGTCGGTTCGCATTTCTCGATGAACTTACATGCAGCTACGACGGGACTTGGTCGCTGAGCGGAAATTCGAATGATGACAATTTTTTTCAAACTCCGCTTCCAGCCGTACGAAGTTTATGAAACTTGTACAGCATGCTCGTGTCGTCAATCGAGAGCACTCCTGCAAGTTTGAAGAAGATCGTACGGTCGGTTCACATTTCTCGATGAACTTACATACAGCTACGACGGGACTTGGTCGCTGAGCCGAAACTGCGTTGTAGATGACAATTTGTGTCTAACTCCCCTTCCAGCCATACGAAGTTAATGAAACTTGTAGAGAATGCTCGTGTCGCCAATCGAGAGCACTCCTGCAAGTTTGAAGAAGATCGTACGGTCGGTTCGCATTTCTCGGTGAACTTACATACACCTACGACGGGACTTATTCGCTGAACGGGAACTATCCAGTACTGCGTTGTAGATGGCAATTTGTGTCTAACTCCCCTTCCAACCGTACGATGTTTATGAAACTTGTAGAGAATGCTCGTTTCGCCAATCGACACCACTCCTGCAAGTTTGAAGATGATCGTTCGGTCGGTTCAGATTTCTCGATGAACTTACATGCCGCTACGAAGGGACTTGGTCGCTGAGCGGAAATTCGGATGATGACAATTTGGGTCTAACTCCCCTTCCAGCCGTACGAAGTTTATGAAACTTGTAGAGAATGCTCGTGTCACCAATCGAGAGCACTCCTGCAAGTGTGAAGATGATCGTACGGTCGGTTCAGATTTCTCGATGAACTTACATGCAGCTACGAAGGGACTTGGTCGCTGAGCGGAAATTCGGATGATGACAATTTGTGTCTAACTCCGCTTCCAGCCGTACGACGTTTATGAAACTTGTAGAGAATGCTCGTGTCGCCAATCGAGAGCACTCCTGCAAGTGTGAAGATGATCGTACGGTCGGTTCAGATTTCTCGATGAACTTACATGCAGCTACGAAGGGACATGGTCGCTGAGCGGAAATTCGGATGATGACAATTTGTGTCTAACTCCCCTTCCAGCCATGCGAAGTTTATGAAACTTATAGAGAATGCTCGTGTCGCCAATCGAGAGCACTCCTGCAAGTTTGAAGAAGATCGTATGGTCGGTTCACATTTCTCGATGAACTTACATACACCTACGACGGGACTTATTCGCTGAACGGGAACTATCCAGTACTGCGTTGTAGATGGCAATTTGGGTCTAACTCCCCTTCCAGCCGTACGACGTTTATGAAACTTGTAGAGAATGCTCGTGTCGCCAATCGAGAGCACTCCTGCAAGTGTGAAGATGATCGTTCGGTCGGTTCAGATTTCTCGATGAACTTACATGCAGCTACGAAGGGACTTGGTCGCTGAGCGGAAATTCGGATGATGACAATTTGTGTCTAATTCCGCTTCCAGCCGTACGAAGTTTATGAAACTTGTAGAGAATGCCCGTGTCGCCAATCGAGAGCACTCCTCCTAGTTTGAAGAAGATCGTACGGTCGGTTCGCATTTCTCGATGAACTTACATACAGCTACGACGGGACTTGGTCGCTGTCGGAAACTGCGTTGTAGATGACAATTTGTGTCTAACTCCCCTTCCAGCCATGCGAAGTTTATGAAACTTGTACAGAATGCTCGTGTCGCCTATCGAGAGCACTCCTGCAAGTTTGAAGAAGATCGTACGGTCGGTTCGCATTTCTCGATGAACTTACATACAGCTACGACGGGACTTGGTCGCTGAGCGGAAACTGCGTTGTAGATGAGAATTTTTGTCTAACTCCCCTTCCAGCCGTACGAAGTTTATGAAACTTGTACAGAATGCTCGTGTCGCCAATCGAGAGCACTCCTGCAAGTTTGAAGAACATCGTATGGTCGGTTCGCATTTCTCGATGAACTTACATACAGCTACGACGGGACTTGGTCGCTGTCGGAAACTGCGTTGTAGATGACAATTTGTGTCTAACTCCCCTTCCAGCCATGCGAAGTTTATGAAACTTGTACAGAATGCTCGTGTCGCCTATCGAGAGCACTACTGCAAGTTTGAAGAAGATCGTACGGTCGGTTCGCATTTCTCAATGAACTTACATACAGCTACGACGGGACTTGGTCGCTGAGCGGAAACTGCGTTGTAGATGACAATTTTTGTCTAACTCCCCTTCCAGCCCTACGAAGTTTATGAAACTTGTACAGAATGCTCGTGTCGCCTATCGAGAGCACTCCTGCAAGTTTGAAGAAGATCGTACGGTCGGTTCGCAATTCTCGATGAACTTACATACAGCTACGACGGGACTTGGTCGCTGTCGGAAACTGCGTTGTAGATGACAATTTGTGTCTAACTCCCCTTCCAGCCTTGCGAAGTTTATGAAACTTGTACAGAATGCTCGTGTCGCCTATCGAGAGCACTCCTACAAGTTTGAAGAAGATCGTACGGTCGGTTCGCATTTCTCGATGAACTTACATACAGCTACGACGGGACTTGGTCGCTGAGCGGAAACTGCGTTATAGATGACAATTTGTGTCTAACTCCCCTTCCAGCCATACGAAGTTTATGAAACTTGTAGAGAATGCTCGTGTCGCCAATCGAGAGCACTCCTGCAAGTTTGAAGATGATCGTACGTTCGGTTCAGAGTTCTCGATGAACTTACATGCAGCTACGTTGGGACTTGGTCGCTGAGCGGAAATTCGGATGATGACAATTTGTGTCTAACTCCCCTTCCAGCCATGCGAAGTTTATGAAACTTATAGAGAATGCTCGTGTCGCCAATCGAGAGCACTCCTGCAAGTTTGAAGAAGATCGTACGGTCGGTTCACATTTCTCGATGAACTTACATACACCTACGACGGGACTTATTCGCTGAACGGGAACTATCCAGTACTGCGTTGTAGATGACAATTTTTGTCTAACTCCCCTTCCAGCCGTACGAAGTTTATGAAACTTGTAGAGAATGCTCGTTTCGCCAATCGACACCACTCCTGCAAGTTTGAAGATGATCGTTCGGTCGGTTCAGATTTCCCGATGAACTTACATGCCGCTACGAAGGGACTTGGTCGCTGAGCGGAAATTCGGATGATGACAATTTGGGTCTAACTCCCCTTCCAGCCGTACGAAGTTTATGAAACTTGTAGAGAATGCTCGTGTCTCCAATCGAGAGCACTCCTGCAAGTGTGAAGATGCTCGTACAGTCGGTTCAGATTTCCGGATGAACTTACATGCAGCTACGAAGGGACTTGGTCGCTGAGCGGAAACTGCGTTGTACATGACAATTTGTGTCTAACTCTCCTTCCAGCCGTACGAAGTTTATGAAACTTGTAGAGAATGCTCGTGTCACCAATCGAGAGCACTCCTGCAAGTGTGAAGATGATCGTACGGTCGGTTCAGATTTCTCGATGAACTTACATGCAGCTACGAAGGGACTTGGTCGCTGAGCGGAAATTCGGATGATGACAATTTGTGTCTAACTCCGCTTCCAGCCGTACGACGTTTATGAAACTTGTAGAGAATGCTCGTGTCGCCAATCGAGAGCACTCCTGCAAGTGTGAAGATGATCGTACGGTCGGTTCAGATTTCTCGATGAACTTACATGCAGCTACGAAGGGACTTGGTCGCTGAGCGGAAATTCGGATGATGACAATTTGTGTCTAACTCCCCTTCCAGCCATGCGAAGTTTATGAAACTTATAGAGAATGCTCGTGTCGCCAATCGAGAGCACTCCTGCAAGTTTGAAGAAGATCGTATGGTCGGTTCACATTTCTCGATGAACTTACATACACCTACGACGGGACTTATTCGCTGAACGGGAACTATCCAGTACTGCGTTGTAGATGGCAATTTGGGTCTAACTCTCCTTCCAGCCGTACGACGTTTATGAAACTTGTAGAGAATGCTCGTGTCGCCAATCGAGAGCACTCCTGCAAGTGTGAAGATGATCGTTCGGTCGGTTCAGATTTCTCGATGAACTTACATGCAGCTACGAAGGGACTTGGTCGCTGAGCGGAAATTCGGATGATGACAATTTGTGTCTAACTCCGCTTCCAGCCGTACGAAGTTTATGAAACTTGTAGAGAATGCTCGTGTCGCCAATCGAGAGCACTCCTCCTAGTTTGAAGAAGATCGTACGGTCGGTTCGCATTTCTCGATGAACTTACATACAGCTACGACGGGACTTGGTCGCTGTCGGAAACTGCGTTGTAGATGACAATTTGTGTCTAACTCCCCTTCCAGCCATGCGAAGTTTATGAAACTTGTACAGAATGCTCGTGTCGCCTATCAAGAGCACTCCTACAAGTTTGAAGATGATCGTACGGTCGGTTAACATTTCTCGATGAACTTACATGCAGCTACAAAGGGACTTGGTCGCTGAGCGGAAATTCGGATGATGACAATTTGTGTCTAACTCCGCTTCCAGCCGTACGACGTTTATGAAACTTGTAGAGAATTCTCGTGTCGCCAATCGAGAGCATTCCTGCAAGTGTGAAGATGATCGTACGGTCGGTTCAGATTTCTCGATGAACTTACATGCAGCTACGAAGGGACTTGGTCGCTGAGCGGAAATTCGGATGATGACAATTTGTGTCTAACTCCCCTTCCAGCCATGCGAAGTTTATGAAACTTATAGAGAATGCTCGTGTCGCCAATCGAGAGCACTCCTGCAAGTTTGAAGAAGATCGTACGGTCGGTTCACATTTCTCGATGAACTTACATACACCTACGACGGGACTTATTCGCTGAACGGGAACTATCCAGTACTGCGTTGTAGATGACAATTTGGGTCTAACTCCCCTTCCAGCCGTACGACGTTTATGAAACTTGTAGAGAATGCTCGTGTCGCCAATCGAGAGCACTCCTGCAAGTTTGAAGATGATCGTACGTTCGGTTCAGAGTTCTCGATGAACTTACATGCAGCTACGTAGGGATTTGGTCGCTGAGCGGAAATTCGGTTGATGACAATTTGTGTCTAACTCCCCTTCCAGCCGTACGAAGTTTATGAAACTTATAGAGAATGCTCATGTCGCCAATCGAGAGCACTCCTGCAAGTTTGAAGAAGATCGTACGGTCGGTTCGCATTTCTCGATGAACTTACATACAGCTACGACGGGACTTGGTCGCTGTCGGAAACTGCATTATAGATGACAATTTGTGTCTATCTCCCCTTCCAGCCATGCGAAGTTTATGAAACTTGTACAGAATGCTCGTGTCGCCTATCGAGAGCACTCCTCCTAGTTTGAAGAAGATCGTACGGTCGGTTCGCATTTCTCGATGAACTTACATACAGCTACGACGGGACTTGGTCGCTGTCGGAAACTGCGTTGTAGATGACAATTTGTGTCTAACTCCCCTTCCAGCCATGCGAAGTTTATGAAACTTGTACAGAATGCTCGTGTCGCCTATCAAGAGCACTCCTACAAGTTTGAAGATGATCGTACGGTCGGTTAACATTTCTCGATGAACTTACATGCAGCTACGAAGGGACTTGTTCGCTGAGCGGAAATTCGGATGATGACAATTTGTGTCTAACTCCGCTTCCAGCCGTACGACGTTTACGAAACTTGTAGAGAATGCTCGTGTCGCCAATCGAGAGCATTCCTGCAAGTGTGAAGATGATCGTACGGTCGGTTCAGATTTCTCGATGAACTTACATGCAGCTACGAAGGGACTTGGTCGCTGAGCGGAAATTCGGATGATGACAATTTGTGTCTAACTCCCCTTCCAGCCATGCGAAGTTTATGAAACTTATAGAGAATGCTCGTGTCGCCAATCGAGAGCACTCCTGCAAGTTTGAAAAAGATCGTACGGTCGGTTCACATTTCTCGATGAACTTACATACACCTACGACGGGACTTATTCGCTGAACGGGAACTATCCAGTACTGCGTTGTAGATGGCAATTTGGGTCTAACTCCCCTTCCAGCCGTACGACGTTTATGAAACTTGTAGAGAATGCTCGTGTCGCCAATCGAGAGCACTCCTGCAAGTGTGAAGATGATCGTACGGTCGGTTCAGATTTCTCGATGAACTTACATGCAGCTACGAAGGGACTTGGTCGCTGAGCAGAAATTCGGATGATGACAATTTGTGTCTAACTCCGCTTCCAGCCGTCCGAAGTTTATGAAACTTGTAGAGAATGCTCGTGTCGCCAATCGAGAGCACTCCTCCTAGTTTGAAGAAGATCGTACGGTCGGTTCGCATTTCTCGATGAACTTACATACAGCTACGACGGGACTTGGTCGCTGTCGGAAACTGCGTTGTAGATGACAGATTGTGTCTAACTCCCCTTCCAGCCGTACGAAGTTTATGAAACTTGTAGAGAATGCTCGTGTCGCCAATCGAGAGCACTCCTGCAAGTTTGAAGAAGATCGTACGGTCGGTTCGCATTTCTCGATGAACTTACATACAGCTACGACGGGACTTGGTCGCTGAGCGGAAACTGCGTTGTAGACGACAATTTGTGTCTAACTCCCCTTCCAGCCATACGAAGTTTATGAAACTTGTAGAGAATGCTCGTGTCGCCAATCGAGAGCACTCCTGCAAGTTTGAAGATGATCGTACGTTCGGTTCAGAGTTCTCGATGAACTTACATGCAGCTACGTAGGGACTTGGTCGCTGAGCGGAAATTCGGATGATGACAATTTGTGTCTAACTCCCCTTCCAGCCGTAAGAAGTTTATGAAACTTGTAGAGAATGCTCGTGTCGCCAATCGAGAGCACTTCTGCAAGTTTGAAGAAGATCGTACGGTCGGTTCGCATTTCTCGATGAACTTACATACAGCTACGACGGGACTTGGTCGCTGAGCGGAAACTGCTTTGTAGATGACAATTTTTGTCTAACTCCCCTTCCGGCCGTACGAAGTTTATGAAACATGTACAGAATGCTCGTGTCGCCAATCGAGAGCATTCCTGCAAGTTTGAAGAACATCGTACGGTCGGTTCGCATTTCTCGATGAACTTACATACACCTACGACGGGACTTATTCGCTGAGCGGAAACTGCGTTGTACATGACAATTTGTGTCTAACTCCCCTTCCAGCCGTACGAAGTTTATGAAACTTGTACAGAATGCTCGTGTCGCCAATCGAGAGCACTCCTGCCAGTTTGAAGGTGATCGTAAGGCCGGTTCAGATTTCTCGATGAACTTACATGCAGCTACGAAGGGACTTGGTCGCTGAGCGGAAACTGCGTTGTACATGACAATTTGTGTCTAACTCCCCTTCCAGCCGTACGAAGTTTATGAAACTTGTACAGAATGCTCGTGTCGCCAATCGAGAGCACTCCTGCCAGTTTGAAGGTGATCGTAAGGCCGGTTCAGATTTCTCGATGAACTTACATGCAGCTACGTAGGGATTTGGTCGCTGAGCGGAAATTCGGTTGATGACAATTTGTGTCTAACTCCCCTTCCAGCCGTACGAAGTTTATGAAACTTATAGAGAATGCTCATGTCGCCAATCGAGAGCACTCCTGCAAGTTTGAAGAAGATCGTACGGTCGGTTCGCATTTCTCGATGAACTTACATACAGCTACGACGGGACTTGGTCGCTGTCGGAAACTGCATTATAGATGACAATTTGTGTCTATCTCCCCTTCCAGCCATGCGAAGTTTATGAAACTTGTACAGAATGCTCGTGTCGCCTATCGAGAGCACTCCTGCAAGTTTTAAGAAGATCGTACGGTCGGTTCGCATTTCTCGATGAACTTACATACAGCTACGACGGGACTTGGTCGCTGAGCGGAAACTGCGTTGTAGATGAGAATTTTTGTCTAACTCCCCTTCCAGCCGTACGAAGTTTATGAAACTTGTACAGAATGCTCGTGTCGCCAATCGAGAGCACTCCTGCAAGTTTGAAGAACATCGTATGGTCGGTTCGCATTTCTCGATGAACTTACATACAGCTACGACGGGACTTGGTCGCTGTCGGAAACTGCGTTGTAGATGACAATTTGTGTCTAACTCCCCTTCCAGCCATGCGAAGTTTATGAAACTTGTACAGAATGCTCGTGTCGCCTATCGAGAGCACTACTGCAAGTTTGAAGAAGATCGTACGGTCGGTTCGCATTTCTCAATGAACTTACATACAGCTACGACGGGACTTGGTCGCTGACCGGAAACTGCGTTGTAGATGACAATTTTTGTCTAACTCCCCTTCCAGCCCTACGAAGTTTATGAAACTTGTACAGAATGCTCGTGTCGCCTATCGAGAGCACTCCTGCAAGTTTGAAGAAGATCGTACGGTCGGTTCGCAATTCTCGATGAACTTACATACAGCTACGACGGGACTTGGTCGCTGTCGGAAACTGCGTTGTAGATGACAATTTGTGTCTAACTCCCCTTCCAGCCATACGAAGTTTATGAAACTTGTAGAGAATGCTCGTGTCGCCAATCGAGAGCACTCCTGCAAGTTTGAAGATGATCGTACGTTCGGTTCAGAGTTCTCGATGAACTTACATGCAGCTACGTTGGGACTTGGTCGCTGAGCGGAAATTCGGATGATGACAATTTGTGTCTAACTCCCCTTCCAGCCATGCGAAGTTTATGAAACTTATAGAGAATGCTCGTGTCGCCAATCGAGAGCACTCCTGCAAGTTTGAAGAAGATCGTACGGTCGGTTCACATTTCTCGATGAACTTACATACACCTACGACGGGACTTATTCGCTGAACGGGAACTATCCAGTACTGCGTTGTAGATGACAATTTTTGTCTAACTCCCCTTCCAGCCGTACGAAGTTTATGAAACTTGTACAGAATGCTCGTGTCGCCAATCGAGAGCACTCCTGCAAGTTTGAAGAACATCGTACGGTCGGTTCGCATTTCTCGATGAACTTACATACACCTACGACGGGACTTATTCGCTGAACGGGAACTATCCAGTACTGCGTTGTAGATGGCAATTTGTGTCTAACTCCCCTTCCAACCGTACGATGTTTATGAAACTTGTAGAGAATGCTCGTTTCGCCAATCGAGAGCACTCCTGCAAGTGTGAAGATGATCGTACGGTCGGTTCAGATTTCTCGATGAACTTACATGCAGCTGCGAAGGGACTTGGTCGCTGAGCGGAAACTGCGTTGTACATGACAATTTGTGTCTAACTCCCCTTCCAGCCGTACGAAGTTTATGAAACTTGTAGAGAATGCTCGTGTCGCCAATTGAGAGCACTCCTGCAAGTTTGAAGAAGATCGTACGGTCGGTTCGCAATTCTCGATGAACTTACATGCAGCTACGAAGGGACTTGGTCGCTGAGCGGAAATTCGGATGATGACAATTTGTGTCTAACTCCCCTTCCAGCCATACGAAGTTAATGAAACTTGTAGAGAATGCTCGTGTCGCCAATCGAGAGCACTCCTGCAAGTTTGAAGAAAATCGTACGGTCGGTTCGCATTTCTCGATGAACTTACATACAGCCACGACGGGACTTGGTCGCTGAGCGGAAACTGCGTTGTAGATGACAATTTGTGTCTAACTCCCCTTCCAGCCGTACGAAGTTTATGAAACTTGTACAGAATGCTCGTGTCGCCAATCGAGAGCACTGCTACAAGCTTGAAGATGATCGTACGCTCGGTTCAGATTTCTCGATGAACTTACATGCAGCTATGAAGGGACTTGGTCGGTAAGCGGAAATTCGGATGATGACAATTTGTGTCTAACTCCCCTTCCAGCCGTAAGAAGTTTATGAAATTTGTAGAGAATGTTCGTGTCGCCAATCGAGAGCACTCCTGCAAGTTTGAAGAAGATCGTACGGTCGGTTTGCATTTCTCGATGGACTTACATACATCTACGACGGGACTTGGTCGCTGAGCGGAAACTGCGTTGTAGATGACAATTATTGTCTAACTCCCCTTCCAGCCGTACGAAGTTTATGAAACTTGTACAGCATGCTCGTGTCGCCAATCGAGAGCACTCCTGCAAGTTTGAAGAAGATCGTACGGTCGGTTCGCATTTCTCGATGAACTTACATGCAGCTACGACGGGACTTGGTCGCTGAGCGGAAATTCGAATGATGACAATTTTTTTCAAACTCCGCTTCCAGCCGTACGAAGTTTATGAAACTTGTACAGCATGCTCGTGTCGTCAATCGAGAGCACTCCTGCAAGTTTGAAGAAGATCGTACGGTCGGTTCACATTTCTCGATGAACTTACATACAGCTACGACGGGACTTGGTCGCTGAGCCGAAACTGCGTTGTAGATGACAATTTGTGTCTAACTCCCCTTCCAGCCATACGAAGTTAATGAAACTTGTAGAGAATGCTCGTGTCGCCAATCGAGAGCACTCCTGCAAGTTTGAAGAAGATCGTACGGTCGGTTCGCATTTCTCGGTGAACTTACATACACCTACGACGGGACTTATTCGCTGAACGGGAACTATCCAGTACTGCGTTGTAGATGGCAATTTGTGTCTAACTCCCCTTCCAACCGTACGATGTTTATGAAACTTGTAGAGAATGCTCGTTTCGCCAATCGACACCACTCCTGCAAGTTTGAAGATGATCGTTCGGTCGGTTCAGATTTCTCGATGAACTTACATGCCGCTACGAAGGGACTTGGTCGCTGAGCGGAAATTCGGATGATGACAATTTGGGTCTAACTCCCCTTCCAGCCGTACGAAGTTTATGAAACTTGTAGAGAATGCTCGTGTCTCCAATCGAGAGCACTCCTGCAAGTGTGAAGATGCTCGTACAGTCGGTTCAGATTTCCGGATGAACTTACATGCAGCTACGAAGGGACTTGGTCGCTGAGCGGAAACTGCGTTGTACATGACAATTTGTGTCTAACTCTCCTTCAAGCCGTACGAAGTTTATGAAACTTGTAGAGAATGCTCGTGTCACCAATCGAGAGCACTCCTGCAAGTGTGAAGATGATCGTACGGTCGGTTCAGATTTCTCGATGAACTTACATGCAGCTACGAAGGGACTTGGTCGCTGAGCGGAAATTCGGATGATGACAATTTGTGTCTAACTCCGCTTCCAGCCGTACGACGTTTATGAAACTTGTAGAGAATGCTCGTGTCGCCAATCGAGAGCACTCCTGCAAGTGTGAAGATGATCGTACGGTCGGTTCAGATTTCTCGATGAACTTACATGCAGCTACGAAGGGACTTGGTCGCTGAGCGGAAATTCGGATGATGACAATTTGTGTCTAACTCCCCTTCCAGCCATGCGAAGTTTATGAAACTTATAGAGAATGCTCGTGTCGCCAATCGAGAGCACTCCTGCAAGTTTGAAGAAGATCGTATGGTCGGTTCACATTTCTCGATGAACTTACATACACCTACGACGGGACTTATTCGCTGAACGGGAACTATCCAGTACTGCGTTGTAGATGGCAATTTGGGTCTAACTCCCCTTCCAGCCGTACGACGTTTATGAAACTTGTAGAGAATGCTCGTGTCGCCAATCGAGAGCACTCCTGCAAGTGTGAAGATGATCGTACGGTCGGTTCAGATTTCTCGATGAACTTACATGCAGCTACGAAGGGACTTGGTCGCTGAGCAGAAATTCGGATGATGACAATTTGTGTCTAACTCCGCTTCCAGCCGTCCGAAGTTTATGAAACTTGTAGAGAATGCTCGTGTCGCCAATCGAGAGCACTCCTCCTAGTTTGAAGAAGATCGTACGGTCGGTTCGCATTTCTCGATGAACTTACATACAGCTACGACGGGACTTGGTCGCTGTCGGAAACTGCGTTGTAGATGACAGATTGTGTCTAACTCCCCTTCCAGCCGTACGAAGTTTATGAAACTTGTAGAGAATGCTCGTGTCGCCAATCGAGAGCACTCCTGCAAGTTTGAAGAAGATCGTACGGTCGGTTCGCATTTCTCGATGAACTTACATACAGCTACGACGGGACTTGGTCGCTGAGCGGAAACTGCTTTGTAGATGACAATTTTTGTCTAACTCCCCTTCCGGCCGTACGAAGTTTATGAAACATGTACAGAATGCTCGTGTCGCCAATCGAGAGCATTCCTGCAAGTTTGAAGAACATCGTACGGTCGGTTCGCATTTCTCGATGAACTTACATACACCTACGACGGGACTTATTCGCTGAGCGGAAACTGCGTTGTACATGACAATTTGTGTCTAACTCCCCTTCCAGCCGTACGAAGTTTATGAAACTTGTACAGAATGCTCGTGTCGCCAATCGAGAGCACTCCTGCCAGTTTGAAGGTGATCGTAAGGCCGGTTCAGATTTCTCGATGAACTTACATGCAGCTACGAAGGGACTTGGTCGCTGAGCGGAAACTGCGTTGTACATGACAATTTGTGTCTAACTCCCCTTCCAGCCGTACGAAGTTTATGAAACTTGTACAGAATGCTCGTGTCGCCAATCGAGAGCACTCCTGCCAGTTTGAAGGTGATCGTAAGGCCGGTTCAGATTTCTCGATGAACTTACATGCAGCTACGTAGGGATTTGGTCGCTGAGCGGAAATTCGGTTGATGACAATTTGTGTCTAACTCCCCTTCCAGCCGTACGAAGTTTATGAAACTTATAGAGAATGCTCATGTCGCCAATCGAGAGCACTCCTGCAAGTTTGAAGAAGATCGTACGGTCGGTTCGCATTTCTCGATGAACTTACATACAGCTACGACGGGACTTGGTCGCTGTCGGAAACTGCATTATAGATGACAATTTGTGTCTATCTCCCCTTCCAGCCATGCGAAGTTTATGAAACTTGTACAGAATGCTCGTGTCGCCTATCGAGAGCACTCCTGCAAGTTTGAAGAAGATCGTACGGTCGGTTCGCATTTCTCGATGAACTTACATACAGCTACGACGGGACTTGGTCGCTGAGCGGAAACTGCGTTGTAGATGAGAATTTTTGTCTAACTCCCCTTCCAGCCGTACGAAGTTTATGAAACTTGTACAGAATGCTCGTGTCGCCAATCGAGAGCACTCCTGCAAGTTTGAAGAACATCGTATGGTCGGTTCGCATTTCTCGATGAACTTACATACAGCTACGACGGGACTTGGTCGCTGTCGGAAACTGCGTTGTAGATGACAATTTGTGTCTAACTCCCCTTCCAGCCATGCGAAGTTTATGAAACTTGTACAGAATGCTCGTGTCGCCTATCGAGAGCACTACTGCAAGTTTGAAGAAGATCGTACGGTCGGTTCGCATTTCTCAATGAACTTACATACAGCTACGACGGGACTTGGTCGCTGAGCGGAAACTGCGTTGTAGATGACAATTTTTGTCTAACTCCCCTTCCAGCCCTACGAAGTTTATGAAACTTGTACAGAATGCTCGTGTCGCCTATCGAGAGCACTCCTGCAAGTTTGAAGAAGATCGTACGGTCGGTTCGCAATTCTCGATGAACTTACATACAGCTACGACGGGACTTGGTCGCTGTCGGAAACTGCGTTGTAGATGACAATTTGTGTCTAACTCCCCTTCCAGCCTTGCGAAGTTTATGAAACTTGTACAGAATGCTCGTGTCGCCTATCGAGAGCACTCCTACAAGTTTGAAGAAGATCGTACGGTCGGTTCGCATTTCTCGATGAACTTACATACAGCTACGACGGGACTTGGTCGCTGAGCGGAAACTGCGTTATAGATGACAATTTGTGTCTAACTCCCCTTCCAGCCATACGAAGTTTATGAAACTTGTAGAGAATGCTCGTGTCGCCAATCGAGAGCACTCCTGCAAGTTTGAAGAAGATCGTACGGTCGGTTCACATTTCTCGATGAACTTACATACACCTACGACGGGACTTATTCGCTGAACGGGAACTATCCAGTACTGCGTTGTAGATGACAATTTTTGTCTAACTCCCCTTCCAGCCGTACGAAGTTTATGAAACTTGTACAGAATACTCGTGTCGCCAATCGAGAGCACTCCTGCAAGTTTGAAGAACATCGTACGGTCGGTTCGCATTTCTCGATGAACTTACATACACCTACGACGGGACTTATTCGCTGAACGGGAACTATCCAGTACTGCGTTGTAGATGGCAATTTGCGTCTAACTCCCCATCCAGCCGTACGAAGTTTATGAAACATGTACAGAATGCTCGTGTCGCCAATCGAGAGCACTCCTGCAAGTGTGAAGATGATCGTACGGTCGGTTCAGATTTCTCGATGAACTTACATGCAGCTACGAAGGGACTTGGTCGCTGAGCGGAAATTCGGATGATGACAATTTGTGTCTAACTCCGCTTCCAGCCGTACGACGTTTATGAAACTTGTAGAGAATGCTCGTGTCGCCAATCGAGAGCACTCCTGCAAGTGTGAAGATGATCGTACGGTCGGTTCAGATTTCTCGATGAACTTACATGCAGCTACGAAGGGACTTGGTCGCTGAGCGGAAATTCGGATGATGACAATTTGTGTCTAACTCCCCTTCCAGCCATGCGAAGTTTATGAAACTTATAGAGAATGCTCGTGTCGCCAATCGAGAGCACTCCTGCAAGTTTGAAGAAGATCGTATGGTCGGTTCACATTTCTCGATGAACTTACATACACCTACGACGGGACTTATTCGCTGAACGGGAACTATCCAGTACTGCGTTGTAGATGGCAATTTGGGTCTAACTCCCCTTCCAGCCGTACGACGTTTATGAAACTTGTAGAGAATGCTCGTGTCGCCAATCGAGAGCACTCCTGCAAGTGTGAAGATGATCGTACGGTCGGTTCAGATTTCTCGATGAACTTACATGCAGCTACGAAGGGACTTGGTCGCTGAGCGGAAATTCGGATGATGACAATTTGTGTCTAACTCCGCTTCCAGCCGTCCGAAGTTTATGAAACTTGTAGAGAATGCTCGTGTCGCCAATCGAGAGCACTCCTCCTAGTTTGAAGAAGATCGTACGGTCGGTTCGCATTTCTCGATGAACTTACATACAGCTACGACGGGACTTGGTCGCTGTCGGAAACTGCGTTGTAGATGACAGATTGTGTCTAACTCCCCTTCCAGCCGTACGAAGTTTATGAAACTTGTACAGAATGCTCGTGTCGCCAATCGAGAGCATTCCTGCAAGTTTGAAGAACATCGTACGGTCGGTTCGCATTTCTCGATGAACTTACATACACCTACGACGGGACTTATTCGCTGAGCGGAAACTGCGTTGTACATGACAATTTGTGTCTAACTCCCCTTCCAGCCGTACGAAGTTTATGAAACTTGTACAGAATGCTCGTGTCGCCAATCGAGAGCACTCCTGCCAGTTTGAAGGTGATCGTAAGGCCGGTTCAGATTTCTCGATGAACTTACATGCAGCTACGTAGGGATTTGGTCGCTGAGCGGAAATTCGGTTGATGACAATTTGTGTCTAACTCCCCTTCCAGCCGTACGAAGTTTATGAAACTTATAGAGAATGCTCATGTCGCCAATCGAGAGCACTCCTGCAAGTTTGAAGAAGATCGTACGGTCGGTTCGCATTTCTCGATGAACTTACATACAGCTACGACGGGACTTGGTCGCTGTCGGAAACTGCATTATAGATGACAATTTGTGTCTATCTCCCCTTCCAGCCATGCGAAGTTTATGAAACTTGTACAGAATGCTCGTGTCGCCTATCGAGAGCACTCCTGCAAGTTTGAAGAACATCGTATGGTCGGTTCAGAGTTCTCGATGAACTTACATGCAGCTACGTAGGGACTTGGTCGCTGAGCGGAAATTCGGATGATGACAATTTGTGTCTAACTCCCCTTCCAGCCGTAAGAAGTTTATGAAACTTGTAGAGAATGCTCGTGTCGCCAATCGAGAGCACTCCTGCAAGTTTGAAGAAGATCGTACGGTCGGTTCGCATTTCTCGATGAACTTACATACAGCTACGACGGGACTTGGTCGCTGAGCGGAAACTGCGTTGTAGATGACAATTTTTGTCTAACTCCCCTTCCGGCCGTACGAAGTTTATGAAACATGTACAGAATGCTCGTGTCGCCAATCGAGAGCATTCCTGCAAGTTTGAAGAACATCGTACGGTCGGTTCGCATTTCTCGATGAACTTACATACACCTACGACGGGACTTATTCGCTGAGCGGAAACTGCGTTGTACATGACAATTTTTGTCTAACTCCCCTTCCAGCCGTACGAAGTTTATGAAACTTGTACAGAATGCTCGTGTCGCCAATCGAGAGCACTCCTGCAAGTTTGAAGAACATCGTACGGTCGGTTCGCATTTCTCGATGAACTTACATACACCTACGACGGGACTTATTCGCTGAACGGGAACTATCCAGTACTGCGTTGTAGATGGCAATTTGGGTCTAACTCCCCTTCCAGCCGTACGACGTTTATGAAACTTGTAGAGAATGCTCGTGTCGCCAATCGAGAGCACTCCTGCAAGTGTGAAGATGATCGTTCGGTCGGTTCAGATTTCTCGATGAACTTACATGCAGCTACGAAGGGACTTGGTCGCTGAGCGGAAATTCGGATGATGACAATTTGTGTCTAACTCCGCTTCCAGCCGTACGAAGTTTATGAAACTTGTAGAGAATGCTCGTGTCGCCAATCGAGAGCACTCCTCCTAGTTTGAAGAAGATCGTACGGTCGGTTCGCATTTCTCGATGAACTTACATACAGCTACGACGGGACTTGGTCGCTGTCGGAAACTGCGTTGTAGATGACAATTTGTGTCTAACTCCCCTTCCAGCCATGCGAAGTTTATGAAACTTGTACAGAATGCTCGTGTCGCCTATCAAGAGCACTCCTACAAGTTTGAAGATGATCGTACGGTCGGTTAACATTTCTCGATTAACTTACATGCAGCTACGAAGGGACTTGGTCGCTGAGCGGAAATTCGGATGATGACAATTTGTGTCTAACTCCGCTTCCAGCCGTACGACGTTTATGAAACTTGTAGAGAATGCTCGTGTCGCCAATCGAGAGCATTCCTGCAAGTGTGAAGATGATCGTACGGTCGGTTCAGATTTCTCGATGAACTTACATGCAGCTACGAAGGGACTTGGTCGCTGAGCGGAAATTCGGATGATGACAATTTGTGTCTAACTCCCCTTCCAGCCGTACGAAGTTTATGAAACTTGTAGAGAATGCTCGTGTCGCCAATCGAGAGCACTCCTGCAAGTTTGAAGAAGATCGTACGGTCGGTTCGCATTTCTCGATGAACTTACATACAGCTACGACGGGACTTGGTCGCTGAGCGGAAACTGCGTTGTAGATGACAATTTTTGTCTAACTCCCCTTCTGGCCGTACGAAGTTTATGAAACATGTACAGAATGCTCGTGTCGCCATCGAGAGCACTCCTGCAAGTTTGAAGAACATCGTACGGTCGGTTCGCATTTCTCGATGAACTTACATACACCTACGACGGGACTTGGTCGCTGAGCGGAAACTGCGTTGTAGATGACAATTTTTGTCTAACTCCCCTTCCAGCCGTACGAAGTTTATGAAACTTGTACAGAATGCTCGTGTCGCCAATCGAGAGCACTCCTGCAAGTTTGAAGAACATCGTACGGTCGGTTCGCATTTCTCGATGAACTTACATACACCTACGACGGGACTTATTCGCTGAACGGGAACTATCCAGTACTGCGTTGTAGATGGCAATTTGCGTCTAACTCCCCATCCAGCCGTACGAAGTTTATGAAACATGTACAGAATGCTCGTGTCGCCAATCGAGAGCACTCCTGCAAGTGTGAAGATGATCGTACGGTCGGTTCAGATTTCTCGATGAACTTACATGCAGCTACGAAGGGACTTGGTCGCTGAGCGGAAATTCGGATGATGACAATTTGTGTCTAACTCCGCTTCCAGCCGTACGACGTTTATGAAACTTGTAGAGAATGCTCGTGTCGCCAATCGAGAGCACTCCTGCAAGTGTGAAGATGATCGTACGGTCGGTTCAGATTTCTCGATGAACTTACATGCAGCTACGAAGGGACTTGGTCACTGAGCGGAAATTCGGATGATGACAATTTGTGTCTAACTCCCCTTCCAGCCATGCGAAGTTTATGAAACTTATAGAGAATGCTCGTGTCGCCAATCGAGAGCACTCCTGCAAGTTTGAAGAAGATCGTATGGTCGGTTCACATTTCTCGATGAACTTACATACACCTACGACGGGACTTATTCGCTGAACGGGAACTATCCAGTACTGCGTTGTAGATGGCAATTTGGGTCTAACTCCCCTTCCAGCCGTACGACGTTTATGAAACTTGTAGAGAATGCTCGTGTCGCCAATCGAGAGCACTCCTGCAAGTGTGAAGATGATCGTTCGGTCGGTTCAGATTTCTCGATGAACTTACATGCAGCTACGAAGGGACTTGGTCGCTGAGCGGAAATTCGGATGATGACAATTTGTGTCTAACTCCGCTTCCAGCCGTACGAAGTTTATGAAACTTGTAGAGAATGCTCGTGTCGCCAATCGAGAGCACTCCTCCTAGTTTGAAGAAGATCGTACGGTCGGTTCGCATTTCTCGATGAACTTACATACAGCTACGACGGGACTTGGTCGCTGTCGGAAACTGCGTTGTAGATGACAATTTGTGTCTAACTCCCCTTCCAGCCGTACGAAGTTTATGAAACTTGTACAGAATGCTCGTGTCGCCAATCGAGAGCACTCCTGCCAGTTTGAAGGTGATCGTAAGGCCGGTTCAGATTTCTCGATGAACTTACATGCAGCTACGTAGGGATTTGGTCGCTGAGCGGAAATTCGGTTGATGACAATTTGTGTCTAACTCCCCTTCCAGCCGTACGAAGTTTATGAAACTTATAGAGAATGCTCATGTCGCCAATCGAGAGCACTCCTGCAAGTTTGAAGAAGATCGTACGGTCGGTTCGCATTTCTCGATGAACTTACATACAGCTACGACGGGACTTGGTCGCTGTCGGAAACTGCATTATAGATGACAATTTGTGTCTATCTCCCCTTCCAGCCATGCGAAGTTTATGAAACTTGTACAGAATGCTCGTGTCGCCTATCGAGAGCACTCCTGCAAGTTTGAAGAAGATCGTACGGTCGGTTCGCATTTCTCGATGAACTTACATACAGCTACGACGGGACTTGGTCGCTGAGCGGAAACTGCGTTGTAGATGAGAATTTTTGTCTAACTCTCCTTCCAGCCGTACGAAGTTTATGAAACTTGTACAGAATGCTCGTGTCGCCAATCGAGAGCACTCCTGCAAGTTTGAAGAACATCGTATGGTCGGTTCGCATTTCTCGATGAACTTACATACAGCTACGACGGGACTTGGTCGCTGTCGGAAACTGCGTTGTAGATGACAATTTGTGTCTAACTCCCCTTCCAGCCATGCGAAGTTTATGAAACTTGTACAGAATGCTCGTGTCGCCTATCGAGAGCACTCCTGCAAGTTTGAAGAAGATCGTACGGTCGGTTCGCATTTCTCAATGAACTTACATACAGCTACGACGGGACTTGGTCGCTGAGCGGAAACTGCGTTGTAGATGACAATTTTTGTCTAACTCCCCTTCCAGCCCTACGAAGTTTATGAAACTTGTACAGAATGCTCGTGTCGCCTATCGAGAGCACTCCTGCAAGTTTGAAGAAGATCGTACGGTCGGTTCGCAATTCTCGATGAACTTACATACAGCTACGACGGGACTTGGTCGCTGTCGGAAACTGCGTTGTAGATGACAATTTGTGTCTAACTCCCCTTCCAGCCTTGCGAAGTTTATGAAACTTGTACAGAATGCTCGTGTCGCCTATCGAGAGCACTCCTACAAGTTTGAAGAAGATCGTACGGTCGGTTCGCATTTCTCGATGAACTTACATACAGCTACGACGGGACTTGGTCGCTGAGCGGAAACTGCGTTATAGATGACAATTTGTGTCTAACTCCCCTTCCAGCCATACGAAGTTTATGAAACTTGTAGAGAATGCTCGTGTCGCCAATCGAGAGCACTCCTGCAAGTTTGAAGATGATCGTACGTTCGGTTCAGAGTTCTCGATGAACTTACATGCAGCTACGTTGGGACTTGGTCGCTGAGCGGAAATTCGGATGATGACAATTTGTGTCTAACTCCCCTTCCAGCCGTAAGAAGTTTATGAAACTTGTAGAGAATGCTCGCGTCGCCAATCGAGAGCACTCCTGCAAGTTTGAAGAAGATCGTACGGTCGGTTCGCATTTCTCGATGAACTTACATACAGCTACGACGGGACTTGGTCGCTGAGCGGAAACTGCGTTGTAGATGACAATTTTTGTCTAACTCCCCTTCTGGCCGTACGAAGTTTATGAAACATGTACAGAATGCTCGTGTCGCCATCGAGAGCACTCCTGCAAGTTTGAAGATGATCGTACGGTCGGTTAACATTTCTCGATGAACTTACATGCAGCTACGAAGGGACTTGGTCGCTGAGCGGAAATTCGGATGATGACAATTTGTGTCTAACTCCGCTTCCAGCCGTACGACGTTTATGAAACTTGTAGAGAATGCTCGTGTCGCCAATCGAGAGCATTCCTGCAAGTGTGAAGATGATCGTACGGTCGGTTCAGATTTCTCGATGAACTTACATGCAGCTACGAAGGGACTTGGTCGCTGAGCGGAAATTCGGATGATGACAATTTGTGTCTAACTCCCCTTCCAGCCGTACGAAGTTTATGAAACTTGTAGAGAATGCTCGTGTCGCCAATCGAGAGCACTCCTGCAAGTTTGAAGAAGATCGTACGGTCGGTTCGCATTTCTCGATGAACTTACATACAGCTACGACGGGACTTGGTCGCTGAGCGGAAACTGCGTTGTAGACGACAATTTGTGTCTAACTCCCCTTCCTGCCATACGAAGTTTATGAAACTTGTAGAGAATGCTCGTGTCGCCAATCGAGAGCACTCCTGCAAGTTTGAAGATGATCGTACGTTCGGTTCAGAGTTCTCGATGAACTTACATGCAGCTACGTAGGGACTTGGTCGCTGAGCGGAAATTCGGATGATGACAATTTGTGTCTAACTCCCCTTCCAGCCGTAAGAAGTTTATGAAACTTGTAGAGAATGCTCGTGTCGCCAATCGAGAGCACTCCTGCAAGTTTGAAGAAGATCGTACGGTCGGTTCGCATTTCTCGATGAACTTACATACAGCTACGACGGGACTTGGTCGCTGAGCGGAAACTGCGTTGTAGATGACAATTTTTGTCTAACTCCCCTTCCGGCCGTACGAAGTTTATGAAACATGTACAGAATGCTCGTGTCGCCAATCGAGAGCATTCCTGCAAGTTTGAAGAACATCGTACGGTCGGTTCGCATTTCTCGATGAACTTACATACACCTACGACGGGACTTATTCGCTGAGCGGAAACTGCGTTGTACATGACAATTTGTGTCTAACTCCCCTTCCAGCCGTACGAAGTTTATGAAACTTGTACAGAATGCTCGTGTCGCCAATCGAGAGCACTCCTGCCAGTTTGAAGGTGATCGTAAGGCCGGTTCAGATTTCTCGATGAACTTACATGCAGCTACGAAGGGACTTGGTCGCTGAGCGGAAACTGCGTTGTACATGACAATTTGTGTCTAACTCCCCTTCCAGCCGTACGAAGTTTATGAAACTTGTACAGAATGCTCGTGTCGCCAATCGAGAGCACTCCTGCCAGTTTGAAGGTGATCGTAAGGCCGGTTCAGATTTCTCGATGAACTTACATGCAGCTACGTAGGGATTTGGTCGCTGAGCGGAAATTCGGTTGATGACAATTTGTGTCTAACTCCCCTTCCAGCCGTACGAAGTTTATGAAACTTATAGAGAATGCTCATGTCGCCAATCGAGAGCACTCCTGCAAGTTTGAAGAAGATCGTACGGTCGGTTCGCATTTCTCGATGAACTTACATACAGCTACGACGGGACTTGGTCGCTGAGCGGAAACTGCGTTGTAGATGAGAATTTTTGTCTAACTCCCCTTCCAGCCGTACGAAGTTTATGAAACTTGTACAGAATGCTCGTGTCGCCAATCGAGAGCACTCCTGCAAGTTTGAAGAACATCGTATGGTCGGTTCGCATTTCTCGATGAACTTACATACAGCTACGACGGGACTTGGTCGCTGTCGGAAACTGCGTTGTAGATGACAATTTGTGTCTAACTCCCCTTCCAGCCATGCGAAGTTTATGAAACTTGTACAGAATGCTCGTGTCGCCTATCGAGAGCACTCCTGCAAGTTTGAAGAAGATCGTACGGTCGGTTCGCATTTCTCAATGAACTTACATACAGCTACGACGGGACTTGGTGGCTGAGCGGAAACTGCGTTGTAGATGACAATTTGTGTCTAACTCCCCTTCCAGCCATGCGAAGTTTATGAAACTTATAGAGAATGCTCGTGTCGCCAATCGAGAGCACTCCTGCAAGTTTGAAGAAGGTCGTACGGTCGGTTCGCATTTCTCGATGAACTTACATACAGCTACGACGGGACTTGGTCGCTGTCGGAAACTGCGTTGTAGATGACAATTTGTGTCTAACTCCCCTTCCAGCCATACGAAGTTTATGAAACTTGTAGAGAATGCTCGTGTCGCCAATCGAGAGCACTCCTGCAAGTTTGAAGAAGATCGTACGGTCGGTTCGCATTTCTCGATGAACTTACATACACCTACGACGGGACTTATTCGCTGAACGGGAACTATCCAGTACTGCGTTGTAGATGGCAATTTGTGTCTAACTCCCCTTCCAGCCGTACGAAGTTTATGAAACTTGTACAGAATGCTCGTGTCGCCAATCGAGAGCACTCCTGCAAGTTTGAAGAACATCGTACGGTCGGTTCAGAGTTCTCGATGAACTTACATGCAGCTACGTAGGGACTTGGTCGCTGAGCGGAAATTCGGATGATGACAATTTGTGTCTAACTCCCCTTCCAGCCATGCGAAGTTTATGAAACTTATAGAGAATGCTCGTGTCGCCAATCGAGAGCACTCCTGCAAGTTTGAAGAAGATCGTACGGTCGGTTCACATTTCTCGATGAACTTACATACACCTACGACGGGACTTATTCGCTGAACGGGAACTATCCAGTACTGCGTTGTAGATGACAATTTTTGTCTAACTCCCCTTCCAGCCGTACGAAGTTTATGAAACTTGTACAGAATGCTCGTGTCGCCAATCGAGAGCACTCCTGCAAGTTTGAAGAACATCGTACGGTCGGTTCGCATTTCTCGATGAACTTACATACACCTACGACGGGACTTATTCGCTGAACGGGAACTATCCAGTACTGCGTTGTAGATGGCAATTTGTGTCTAACTCCCCTTCCAACCGTACGATGTTTATGAAACTTGTAGAGAATGCTCGTTTCGCCAATCGAGAGCACTCCTGCAAGTGTGAAGATGATCGTACGGTCGGTTCAGATTTCTCGATGAACTTACATGCAGCTACGAAGGGACTTGGTCGCTGAGCGGAAACTGCGTTGTACATGACAATTTGTGTCTAACTCCCCTTCCAGCCGTACGAAGTTTATGAAACTTGTACAGAATGCTCGTGTCGCCAATCGAGAGCACTCCTGCAAGTTTGAAGAACATCGTACGGTCGGTTCAGATTTCTTGATGAACGTACATGCAGCTACGAAGGGACTTGGTCGCTGAGCGGAAACTGCGTTGTACATGACAATTTGTGTCTAACTCCCCTTCCAACCGTACGATGTTTATGAAACTTGTAGAGAATGCTCGTTTCGCCAATCGAGAGCACTCCTGCAAGTGTGAAGATGATCGTACGGTCGGTTCAGATTTCTCGATGAACTTACATGCAGCTACGAAGGGACTTGGTCGCTGAGCGGAAACTGCGTTGTACATGACAATTTGTGTCTAACTCCCCTTCCAGCCGTACGAAGTTTATGAAACTTGTACAGAATGCTCGTGTCGCCAATCGAGAGCACTCCTGCAAGTTTGAAGAACATCGTACGGTCGGTTCAGATTTCTCGATGAACGTACATGCAGCTACGAAGGGACTTGGTCGCTGAGCGGAAACTGCGTTGTACATGACAATTTGTGTCTAACTCCCCTTCCAGCCGTACGAAGTTTATGAAACTTGTAGAGAATGCTCGTGTCGCCAATCGAGAGCACTCCTGCAAGTGTGAAGATGATCGTACGGTCGGTTCAGATTTCTCGATGAACTTACATGCAGCTACGAAGGGACTTGGTCGCTGAGCGGAAATTCGGATGATGACAATTTGTGTCTAACTCCCCTTCCAGCCATGCGAAGTTTATGAAACTTATAGAGAATGCTCGTGTCGCCAATCGAGAGCACTCCTGCAAGTTTGAAGAAGATCGTACGGTCGGTTCACATTTCTCGATGAACTTACATACACCTACGACGGGACTTATTCGCTGAACGGGAACTATCCAGTACTGCGTTGTAGATGGCAATTTGGGTCTAACTCCCCTTCCAGCCGTACGACGTTTATGAAACTTGTAGAGAATGCTCGTGTCGCCAATCGAGAGCACTCCTGCAAGTGTGAAGATGATCGTACGGTCGGTTCGGATTTCTAGATGAACTTACATGCAGCTACGAAGGGACTTGGTCGCTGAGCGGAAATTCGGATGATGACAATTTGTGTCTAACTCCGCTTCCAGCCGTACGAAGTTTATGAAACTTGTAGAGAATGCCCGTGTCGCCAATCGAGAGCACTCCTGCAAGTTTGAAGAAGATCGTACGGTCGGTTCGCATTTCTCGATGAACTTACATACACCTACGACGGGACTTATTCGCTGAACGGGAACTATCCAGTACTGCGTTGTAGATGGCAATTTGTGTCTAACTCCCCTTCCAGCCGTACGAAGTTTATAAAACTTGTACAGAATGCTCGTGTCGCCAATCGAGAGCACTCCTGCAAGTTTGAAGAACATCGTACGCTCGGTTCAGAGTTCTCGATGAACTTACATGCAGCTACGTAGGGACTTGGTCGCTGAGCGGAAATTCGGATGATGACAATTTGTGTCTAACTCCCCTTCCAGCCATGCGAAGTTTATGAAACTTATAGAGAATGCTCGTGTCGCCAATCGAGAGCACTCCTGCAAGTTTGAAGAAGATCGTACGGTCGGTTCACATTTCTCGATGAACTTACATACACCTACGACGGGACTTATTCGCTGAACGGGAACTATCCAGTACTGCGTTGTAGATGACAATTTTTGTCTAACTCCCCTTCCAGCCGTACGAAGTTTATGAAACTTGTACAGAATGCTCGTGTCGCCAATCGAGAGCACTCCTGCAAGTTTGAAGAACATCGTACGGTCGGTTCGCATTTCTCGATGAACTTACATACACCTACGACGGGACTTATTCGCTGAACGGGAACTATCCAGTACTGCGTTGTAGATGGCAATTTGTGTCTAACTCCCCTTCCAACCGTACGATGTTTATGAAACTTGTAGAGAATGCTCGTTTCGCCAATCGAGAGCACTCCTGCAAGTGTGAAGATGATCGTACGGTCGGTTCAGATTTCTCGATGAACTTACATGCAGCTACGAAGGGACTTGGTCGCTGAGCGGAAACTGCGTTGTACATGACAATTTGTGTCTAACTCCCCTTCCAGCCGTACGAAGTTTATGAAACTTGTACAGAATGCTCGTGTCGCCAATCGAGAGCACTCCTGCAAGTTTGAAGAACATCGTACGGTCGGTTCAGATTTCTTGATGAACGTACATGCAGCTACGAGGGGACTTGGTCGCTGAGCGGAAACTGCGTTGTACATGACAATTTGTGTCTAACTCCCCTTCCAACCGTACGATGTTTATGAAACTTGTAGAGAATGCTCGTTTCGCCAATCGAGAGCACTCCTGCAAGTGTGAAGATGATCGTACGGTCGGTTCAGATTTCTCGATGAACTTACATGCAGCTACGAAGGGACTTGGTCGCTGAGCGGAAACTGCGTTGTACATGACAATTTGTGTCTAACTCCCGTTCCAGCCGTACGAAGTTTATGAAACTTGTACAGAATGCTCGTGTCGCCAATCGAGAGCACTCCTGCAAGTTTGAAGAACATCGTACGGTCGGTTCAGATTTCTCGATGAACGTACATGCAGCTACGAAGGGACTTGGTCGCTGAGCGGAAACTGCGTTGTACATGACAATTTGTGTCTAACTCCCCTTCCAGCCGTACGAAGTTTATGAAACTTGTAGAGAATGCTCGTGTCGCCAATCGAGAGCACTCCTGCAAGTGTGAAGATGATCGTACGGTCGGTTCAGATTTCTCGATGAACTTACATGCAGCTACGAAGGGACTTGGTCGCTGAGCGGAAATTCGGATGATGACAATTTGTGTCTAACTCCCCTTCCAGCCATGCGAAGTTTATGAAACTTATAGAGAATGCTCGTGTCGCCAATCGAGAGCACTCCTGCAAGTTTGAAGAAGATCGTACGGTCGGTTCACATTTCTCGATGAACTTACATACACCTACGACGGGACTTATTCGCTGAACGGGAACTATCCAGTACTGCGTTGTAGATGGCAATTTGGGTCTAACTCCCCTTCCAGCCGTACGACGTTTATGAAACTTGTAGAGAATGCTCGTGTCGCCAATCGAGAGTACTCCTGCAAGTGTGAAGATGATCGTACGGTCGGTTCGGATTTCTAGATGAACTTACATGCAGCTACGAAGGGACTTGGTCGCTGAGCGGAAATTCGGATGATGACAATTTGTGTCTAACTCCGCTTCCAGCCGTACGAAGTTTATGAAACTTGTAGAGAATGCCCGTGTCGCCAATCGAGAGCACTCCTGCAAGTTTGAAGAAGATCGTACGGTCGGTTCGCATTTCTCGATGAACTTACATACACCTACGACGGGACTTATTCGCTGAACGGGAACTATCCAGTACTGCGTTGTAGATGGCAATTTGTGTCTAACTCCCCTTCCAGCCGTACGAAGTTTATAAAACTTGTACAGAATGCTCGTGTCGCCAATCGAGAGCACTCCTGCAAGTTTGAAGAACATCGTACGCTCGGTTCAGAGTTCTCGATGAACTTACATGCAGCTACGTAGGGACTTGGTCGCTGAGCGGAAATTCGGATGATGACAATTTGTGTCTAACTCCCCTTCCAGCCATGCGAAGTTTATGAAACTTATAGAGAATGCTCGTGTCGCCAATCGAGAGCACTCCTGCAAGTTTGAAGAAGATCGTACGGTCGGTTCACATTTCTCGATGAACTTACATACACCTACGACGGGACTTATTCGCTGAACGGGAACTATCCAGTACTGCGTTGTAGATGACAATTTTTGTCTAACTCCCCTTCCAGCCGTACGAAGTTTATGAAACTTGTACAGAATGCTCGTGTCGCCAATCGAGAGCACTCCTGCAAGTTTGAAGAACATCGTACGGTCGGTTCGCATTTCTCGATGAACTTACATACACCTACGACGGGACTTATTCGCTGAATGGGAACTATCCAGTACTGCGTTGTAGATGGCAATTTGTGTCTAACTCCCCTTCCAACCGTACGATGTTTATGAAACTTGTAGAGAATGCTCGTTTCGCCAATCGAGAGCACTCCTGCAAGTGTGAAGATGATCGTACGGTCGGTTCAGATTTCTCGATGAACTTACATGCAGCTACGAAGGGACTTGGTCGCTGAGCGGAAACTGCGTTGTACATGACAATTTGTGTCTAACTCCCCTTCCAGCCGTACGAAGTTTATGAAACTTGTACGGAATGCTCGTGTCGCCAATCGAGAGCACTCCTGCAAGTTTGAAGAACATCGTACGGTCGGTTCAGATTTCTTGATGAACGTACATGCAGCTACGAGGGGACTTGGTCGCTGAGCGGAAACTGCGTTGTACATGACAATTTGTGTCTAACTCCCCTTCCAACCGTACGATGTTTATGAAACTTGTAGAGAATGCTCGTTTCGCCAATCGAGAGCACTCCTGCAAGTGTGAAGATGATCGTACGGTCGGTTCAGATTTCTCGATGAACTTACATGCAGCTACGAAGGGACTTGGTCGCTGAGCGGAAACTGCGTTGTACATGACAATTTGTGTCTAACTCCCGTTCCAGCCGTACGAAGTTTATGAAACTTGTACAGAATGCTCGTGTCGCCAATCGAGAGCACTCCTGCAAGTTTGAAGAACATCGTACGGTCGGTTCAGATTTCTCGATGAACGTACATGCAGCTACGAAGGGACTTGGTCGCTGAGCGGAAACTGCGTTGTACATGACAATTTGTGTCTAACTCCCCTTCCAGCCGTACGAAGTTTATGAAACTTGTAGAGAATGCTCGTGTCGCCAATCGAGAGCACTCCTGCAAGTGTGAAGATGATCGTACGGTCGGTTCAGATTTCTCGATGAACTTACATGCAGCTACGAAGGGACTTGGTCGCTGAGCGGAAATTCGGATGATGACAATTTGTGTCTAACTCCCCTTCCAGCCATGCGAAGTTTATGAAACTTATAGAGAATGCTCGTGTCGCCAATCGAGAGCACTCCTGCAAGTTTGAAGAAGATCGTACGGTCGGTTCACATTTCTCGATGAACTTACATACACCTACGACGGGACTTATTCGCTGAACGGGAACTATCCAGTACTGCGTTGTAGATGGCAATTTGGGTCTAACTCCCCTTCCAGCCGTACGACGTTTATGAAACTTGTAGAGAATGCTCGTGTCGCCAATCGAGAGTACTCCTGCAAGTGTGAAGATGATCGTACGGTCGGTTCGGATTTCTAGATGAACTTACATGCAGCTACGAAGGGACTTGGTCGCTGAGCGGAAATTCGGATGATGACAATTTGTGTCTAACTCCGCTTCCAGCCGTACGAAGTTTATGAAACTTGTAGAGAATGCCCGTGTCGCCAATCGAGAGCACTCCTGCAAGTTTGAAGAAGATCGTACGGTCGGTTCGCATTTCTCGATGAACTTACATACACCTACGACGGGACTTATTCGCTGAACGGGAACTATCCAGTACTGCGTTGTAGATGGCAATTTGTGTCTAACTCCCCTTCCAGCCGTACGAAGTTTATAAAACTTGTACAGAATGCTCGTGTCGCCAATCGAGAGCACTCCTGCAAGTTTGAAGAACATCGTACGCTCGGTTCAGAGTTCTCGATGAACTTACATGCAGCTACGTAGGGACTTGGTCGCTGAGCGGAAATTCGGATGATGACAATTTGTGTCTAACTCCCCTTCCAGCCATGCGAAGTTTATGAAACTTATAGAGAATGCTCGTGTCGCCAATCGAGAGCACTCCTGCAAGTTTGAAGAAGATCGTACGGTCGGTTCACATTTCTCGATGAACTTACATACACCTACGACGGGACTTATTCGCTGAACGGGAACTATCCAGTACTGCGTTGTAGATGACAATTTTTGTCTAACTCCCCTTCCAGCCGTACGAAGTTTATGAAACTTGTACAGAATGCTCGTGTCGCCAATCGAGAGCACTCCTGCAAGTTTGAAGAACATCGTATGGTCGGTTCGCATTTCTCGATGAACTTACATACACCTACGACGGGACTTATTCGCTGAACGGGAACTATCCAGTACTGCGTTGTAGATGGCAATTTGTGTCTAACTCCCCTTCCAACCGTACGATGTTTATGAAACTTGTAGAGAATGCTCGTTTCGCCAATCGAGAGCACTCCTGCAAGTGTGAAGATGATCGTACGGTCGGTTCAGATTTCTCGATGAACTTACATGCAGCTACGAAGGGACTTGGTCGCTGAGCGGAAACTGCGTTGTACATGACAATTTGTGTCTAACTCCCCTTCCAGCCGTACGAAGTTTATGAAACTTGTACAGAATGCTCGTGTCGCCAATCGAGAGCACTCCTGCAAGTTTGAAGAACATCGTACGGTCGGTTCAGATTTCTTGATGAACGTACATGCAGCTACGAAGGGACTTGGTCGCTGAGCGGAAACTGCGTTGTACATGACAATTTGTGTCTAACTCCCCTTCCAACCGTACGATGTTTATGAAACTTGTAGAGAATGCTCGTTTCGCCAATCGAGAGCACTCCTGCAAGTGTGAAGATGATCGTACGGTCGGTTCAGATTTCTCGATGAACTTACATGCAGCTACGAAGGGACTTGGTCGCTGAGCGGAAACTGCGTTGTACATGACAATTTGTGTCTAACTCCCCTTCCAGCCGTACGAAGTTTATGAAACTTGTACAGAATGCTCGTGTCGCCAATCGAGAGCACTCCTGCAAGTTTGAAGAACATCGTACGGTCGGTTCAGATTTCTCGATGAACGTACATGCAGCTACGAAGGGACTTGGTCGCTGAGCGGAAACTGCGTTGTACATGACAATTTGTGTCTAACTCCCCTTCCAGCCGTACGAAGTTTATGAAACTTGTAGAGAATGCTCGTGTCGCCAATCGAGAGCACTCCTGCAAGTGTGAAGATGATCGTACGGTCGGTTCAGATTTCTCGATGAACTTACATGCAGCTACGAAGGGACTTGGTCGCTGAGCGGAAATTCGGATGATGACAATTTGTGTCTAACTCCCCTTCCAGCCATGCGAAGTTTATGAAACTTATAGAGAATGCTCGTGTCGCCAATCGAGAGCACTCCTGCAAGTTTGAAGAAGATCGTACGGTCGGTTCACATTTCTCGATGAACTTACATACACCTACGACGGGACTTATTCGCTGAACGGGAACTATCCAGTACTGCGTTGTAGATGGCAATTTGGGTCTAACTCCCCTTCCAGCCGTACGACGTTTATGAAACTTGTAGAGAATGCTCGTGTCGCCAATCGAGAGCACTCCTGCAAGTGTGAAGATGATCGTACGGTCGGTTCGGATTTCTAGATGAACTTACATGCAGCTACGAAGGGACTTGGTCGCTGAGCGGAAATTCGGATGATGACAATTTGTGTCTAACTCCGCTTCCAGCCGTACGAAGTTTATGAAACTTGTAGAGAATGCCCGTGTCGCCAATCGAGAGCACTCCTGCAAGTTTGAAGAAGATCGTACGGTCGGTTCGCATTTCTCGATGAACTTACATACAGCTACGACGGGACTTGGTCGCTGTCGGAAACTGCGTTGTAGATGACAATTTGTGTCTAACTCCCCTTCCAGCCATGCGAAGTTTATGAAACTTGTAGAGAATGCTCGTGTCGCCAATCGAGAGCACTCCTGCAAGTTTGAAGAAAATCGTACGGTCGGTTCGCATTTCTCGATGAACTTACATACAGCCACGACGGGACTTGGTCGCTGAGCGGAAACTGCGTTGTAGATGACAATTTGTGTCTAACTCCCCTTCCAGCCGTACGAAGTTTATGAAACTTGTACAGAATGCTCGTGTCGCCAATCGAGAGCACTGCTACAAGCTTGAAGATGATCGTACGCTCGGTTCAGATTTCTCGATGAACTTACATGCAGCTATGAAGGGACTTGGTCGGTAAGCGGAAATTCGGATGATGACAATTTGTGTCTAACTCCCCTTCCAGCCGTAAGAAGTTTATGAAATTTGTAGAGAATGCTCGTGTCGCCAATCGAGAGCACTCCTGCAAGTTTGAAGAACATCGTACGGTCGGTTTGCATTTCTCGATGAACTTACATGCAGCTACGAAGGGACTTGGTCGCTGAGCGGAAATTCGGATGATGACAATTTGTGTCTAACTCCGCTTCCAGCCGTACGACGTTTATGAAACTTGTAGAGAATGCTCGTGTCGCCAATCGAGAGCACTCCTGCAAGTGTGAAGATGATCGTACGGTCGGTTCAGATTTCTCGATGAACTTACATGCAGCTACGAAGGGACTTGGTCGCTGAGCGGAAATTCGGATGATGACAATTTGTGTCTAACTCCCCTTCCAGCCATGCGAAGTTTATGAAACTTATAGAGAATGCTCGTGTCGCCAATCGAGAGCACTCCTGCAAGTTTGAAGAAGATCGTACGGTCGGTTCACATTTCTCGATGAACTTACATTCACCTACGACGGGACTTATTCGCTGAACGGGAACTATCCAGTACTGCGTTGTAGATGGCAATTTGGGTCTAACTCCCCTTCCAGCCGTACGACGTTTATGAAACTTGTAGAGAATGCTCGTGTCGCCAATCGAGAGCACTCCTGCAAGTGTGAAGATGATCGTACGGTCGGTTCAGATTTCTCGATGAACTTACATGCAGCTACGAAGGGACTTGGTCGCTGAGCGGAAATTCGGATGATGACAATTTGTGTCTAACTCCCCTTCCAGCCATGCGAAGTTTATGAAACTTATAGAGAATGCTCGTGTCGCCAATCGAGAGCACTCCTGCAAGTTTGAAGAAGATCGTACGGTCGGTTCACATTTCTCGATGAACTTACATACACCTACGACGGGACTTATTCGCTGAACGGGAACTATCCAGTACTGCGTTGTAGATGGCAATTTGGGTCTAACTCCCCTTCCAGCCGTACGACGTTTATGAAACTTGTAGAGAATGCTCGTGTCGCCAATCGAGAGCACTCCTGCAAGTGTGAAGATGATCGTACGGTCGGTTCAGATTTCTAGATGAACTTACATGCAGCTACGAAGGGACTTGGTCGCTGAGCGGAAATTCGGATGATGACAATTTGTGTCTAACTCCGCTTCCAGCCGTACGAAGTTTATGAAACTTGTAGAGAATGCCCGTGTCGCCAATCGAGAGCACTCCTGCAAGTTTGAAGAAGATCGTACGGTCGGTTCGCATTTCTCGATGAACTTACATACAGCTACGACGGGACTTGGTCGCTGTCGGAAACTGCGTTGTAGATGACAATTTGTGTCTAACTCCCCTTCCAGCCATGCGAAGTTTATGAAACTTGTAGAGAATGCTCGTGTCGCCAATCGAGAGCACTCCTGCAAGTTTGAAGAAAATCGTACGGTCGGTTCGCATTTCTCGATGAACTTACATACAGCCACGACGGGACTTGGTCGCTGAGCGGAAACTGCGTTGTAGATGACAATTTGTGTCTAACTCCCCTTCCAGCCGTACGAAGTTTATGAAACTTGTACAGAATGCTCGTGTCGCCAATCGAGAGCACTGCTACAAGCTTGAAGATGATCGTACGCTCGGTTCAGATTTCTCGATGAACTTACATGCAGCTATGAAGGGACTTGGTCGGTAAGCGGAAATTCGGATGATGACAATTTGTGTCTAACTCCCCTTCCAGCCGTAAGAAGTTTATGAAATGTGTAGAGAATGCTCGTGTCGCCAATCGAGAGCACTCCTGCAAGTTTGAAGAAGATCGTACGGTCGGTTTGCATTTCTCGATGGACTTACATACATCTACGACGGGACTTGGTCGCTGAGCGGAAACTGCGTTGTAGATGACAATTATTGTCTAACTCCCCTTCCAGCCGTACGAAGTTTATGAAACTTGTACAGCATGCTCGTGTCGCCAATCGAGAGCACTCCTGCAAGTTTGAAGAAGATCGTACGGTCGGTTCGCATTTCTCGATGAACTTACATGCAGCTACGACGGGACTTGGTCGCTGAGCGGAAATTCGAATGATGACAATTTTTTTCAAACTCCGCTTCCAGCCGTACGAAGTTTATGAAACTTGTACAGCATGCTCGTGTCGTCAATCGAGAGCACTCCTGCAAGTTTGAAGAAGATCGTACGGTCGGTTCACATTTCTCGATGAACTTACATACAGCTACGACGGGACTTGGTCGCTGAGCCGAAACTGCGTTGTAGATGACAATTTGTGTCTAACTCCCCTTCCAGCCATACGAAGTTAATGAAACTTGTAGAGAATGCTCGTGTCGCCAATCGAGAGCACTCCTGCAAGTTTGAAGAAGATCGTACGGTCGGTTCGCATTTCTCGGTGAACTTACATACACCTACGACGGGACTTATTCGCTGAACGGGAACTATCCAGTACTGCGTTGTAGATGGCAATTTGTGTCTAACTCCCCTTCCAACCGTACGATGTTTATGAAACTTGTAGAGAATGCTCGTTTCGCCAATCGACACCACTCCTGCAAGTTTGAAGATGATCGTTCGGTCGGTTCAGATTTCTCGATGAACTTACATGCCGCTACGAAGGGACTTGGTCGCTGAGCGGAAATTCGGATGATGACAATTTGGGTCTAACTCCCCTTCCAGCCGTACGAAGTTTATGAAACTTGTAGAGAATGCTCGTGTCTCCAATCGAGAGCACTCCTGCAAGTGTGAAGATGCTCGTACGGTCGGTTCAGATTTCCGGATGAACTTACATGCAGCTACGAAGGGACTTGGTCGCTGAGCGGAAACTGCGTTGTACATGACAATTTGTGTCTAACTCTCCTTCCAGCCGTACGAAGTTTATGAAACTTGTAGAGAATGCTCGTGTCACCAATCGAGAGCACTCCTGCAAGTGTGAAGATGATCGTACGGTCGGTTCAGATTTCTCGATGAACTTACATGCAGCTACGAAGGGACTTGGTCGCTGAGCGGAAATTCGGATGATGACAATTTGTGTCTAACTCCGCTTCCAGCCGTACGACGTTTATGAAACTTGTAGAGAATGCTCGTGTCGCCAATCGAGAGCACTCCTGCAAGTGTGAAGATGATCGTACGGTCGGTTCAGATTTCTCGATGAACTTACATGCAGCTACGAAGGGACTTGGTCGCTGAGCGGAAATTCGGATGATGACAATTTGTGTCTAACTCCCCTTCCAGCCATGCGAAGTTTATGAAACTTATAGAGAATGCTCGTGTCGCCAATCGAGAGCACTCCTGCAAGTTTGAAGAAGATCGTACGGTCGGTTCACATTTCTCGATGAACTTACATACACCTACGACGGGACTTATTCGCTGAACGGGAACTATCCAGTACTGCGTTGTAGATGGCAATTTGGGTCTAACTCCCCTTCCAGCCGTACGACGTTTATGAAACTTGTAGAGAATGCTCGTGTCGCCAATCGAGAGCACTCCTGCAAGTGTGAAGATGATCGTACGGTCGGTTCAGATTTCTAGATGAACTTACATGCAGCTACGAAGGGACTTGGTCGCTGAGCGGAAATTCGGATGATGACAATTTGTGTCTAACTCCGCTTCCAGCCGTACGAAGTTTATGAAACTTGTAGAGAATGCCCGTGTCGCCAATCGAGAGCACTCCTGCAAGTTTGAAGAAGATCGTACGGTCGGTTCGCATTTCTCGATGAACTTACATACAGCTACGACGGGACTTGGTCGCTGTCGGAAACTGCGTTGTAGATGACAATTTGTGTCTAACTCCCCTTCCAGCCATGCGAAGTTTATGAAACTTGTAGAGAATGCTCGTGTCGCCAATCGAGAGCACTCCTGCAAGTTTGAAGAAAATCGTACGGTCGGTTCGCATTTCTCGATGAACTTACATACAGCCACGACGGGACTTGGTCGCTGAGCGGAAACTGCGTTGTAGATGACAATTTGTGTCTAACTCCCCTTCCAGCCGTACGAAGTTTATGAAACTTGTACAGAATGCTCGTGTCGCCAATCGAGAGCACTGCTACAAGCTTGAAGATGATCGTACGCTCGGTTCAGATTTCTCGATGAACTTACATGCAGCTATGAAGGGACTTGGTCGGTAAGCGGAAATTCGGATGATGACAATTTGTGTCTAACTCCCCTTCCAGCCGTAAGAAGTTTATGAAATGTGTAGAGAATGCTCGTGTCGCCAATCGAGAGCACTCCTGCAAGTTTGAAGAAGATCGTACGGTCGGTTTGCATTTCTCGATGGACTTACATACATCTACGACGGGACTTGGTCGCTGAGCGGAAACTGCGTTGTAGATGACAATTATTGTCTAACTCCCCTTCCAGCCGTACGAAGTTTATGAAACTTGTACAGCATGCTCGTGTCGCCAATCGAGAGCACTCCTGCAAGTTTGAAGAAGATCGTACGGTCGGTTCGCATTTCTCGATGAACTTACATGCAGCTACGACGGGACTTGGTCGCTGAGCGGAAATTCGAATGATGACAATTTTTTTCAAACTCCGCTTCCAGCCGTACGAAGTTTATGAAACTTGTACAGCATGCTCGTGTCGTCAATCGAGAGCACTCCTGCAAGTTTGAAGAAGATCGTACGGTCGGTTCAGATTTCTCGATGAACGTACATGCAGCTACGAAGGGACTTGGTCGCTGAGCGGAAACTGCGTTGTACATGACAATTTGTGTCTAACTCCCCTTCGAGCTGTACGAAGTTTATGAAACTTGTAGAGAATGCTCGTGTCGCCAATCGAGAGCACTCCTGCAAGTTTGAAGATGATCGTACGTTCGGTTCAGAGTTCTCGATGAACTTACATGCAGCTACGTAGGGACTTGGTCGCTGAGCGGAAATTCGGATGATGACAATTTGTGTCTAACTCCCCTTCCAGCCGTAAGAAGTTTATGAAACTTGTAGAGAATGCTCGTGTCGCCAATCGAGAGCACTCCTGCAAGTTTGAAGAAGATCGTACGGTCGGTTCGCATTTCTCGATGAACTTACATACAGCTACGACGGGACTTGGTCGCTGAGCGGAAACTGCGTTGTAGATGACAATTTTTGTCTAACTCCCCTTCTGGCCGTACGAAGTTTATGAAACATGTACAGAATGCTCGTGTCGCCATCGAGAGCACTCCTGCAAGTTTGAAGAACATCGTACGGTCGGTTCGCATTTCTCGATGAACTTACATACACCTACGACGGGACTTATTCGCTGAACGGGAACTATCCAGTACTGCGTTGTAGATGGCAATTTGTGTCTAACTCCCCTTCCAGCCGTACGAAGTTTATGAAACTTGTACAGAATGCTCGTGTCGCCAATCGAGAGCACTCCTGCAAGTTTGAAGAACATCGTACGGTCGGTTCAGAGTTCTCGATGAACTTACATGCAGCTACGTAGGGACTTGGTCGCTGAGCGGAAATTCGGATGATGACAATTTGTGTCTAACTCCCCTTCCAGCCATGCGAAGTTTATGAAACTTATAGTGAATGCTCGTGTCGCCAATCGAGAGCACTCCTGCAAGTTTGAAGAAGATCGTACGGTCGGTTCACATTTCTCGATGAACTTACATACACCTACGACGGGACTTATTCGCTGAACGGGAACTATCCAGTACTGCGTTGTAGATGACAATTTTTGTCCAACTCCCCTTCCAGCCGTACGAAGTTTATGAAACTTGTACAGAATGCTCGTGTCGCCAATCGAGAGCACTCCTGCAAGTTGGAAGAACATCGTACGGTCGGTTCGCATTTCTCGATGAACTTACATACACCTACGACGGGACTTATTCGCTGAACGGGAACTATCCAGTACTGCGTTGTAGATGGCAATTTGCGTCTAACTCCCCATCCAGCCGTACGAAGTTTATGAAACTTGTAGAGAATGCTCGTGTCGCCAATCGAGAGCACTCCTGCAAGTTTGAAGAAGATCGTACGGTCGGTTCGCATTTCTCGATGAACTTACATACATGTAAAAGTTTATTATTTCACCGGTGCATATATGATATTCATACTTTCGTTGCCAATACGGTGTAAGATAGAATTATTATTTATTTTTTGATTTTCTATCTTACACCGTATTGGCAACGAAAGTATGAATATCGAACTTACATACAGTTACGACGGGACTTGGTCGCTGTCGGAAACTGCGTTATAGATGGCAATTTGTGTCTAACTCCCCTTCCAGCCATGCGAAGTTTATGAAACTTATAGAGAATGCTCGTGTCGCCAATCGAGAGCACTCCTGCAAGTTTGAAGAAGATCGTACGGTCGGTTCACATTTCTCGATGAACTTCCATACACCTACGACGGGACTTATTCGCTGAACGGGAACTATCCAGTACTGCGTTGTAGATGGCAATTTGTGTCTAACTCCCCTTCCAACCGTACGATGTTTATGAAACTTGTAGAGAATGCTCGTTTCGCCAATCGAGAGCACTCCTGCAAGTGTGAAGATGATCGTACGGTCGGTTCAGATTTCTCGATGAACTTACATGCAGCTACGTAGGGACTTGGTCGTTGAGCGGACATTCGGATGATGACAATTTGTGTCTAACTCCCCTTCCAGCCGTACGAACTTTATGAAACTTATAGAGAATGCTCGTGTCGCCAATCGAGAGCACTCCTGCAAGTTTGAAGCAGATCGTACGGTCGGTCCGCATTTCTCGATGAACTTACATACAGTTACGACGGGACTTGGTCGCTGTCGGAAACTGCGTTATAGATGACAATTTGTGTCTAACTCCCCTTCCAGCCATGCGAAGTTTATGAAACTTATAGAGAATGCTCGTGTCGCCAATCGAGAGCACTCCTGCAAGTTTGAAGAAGATCGTACGGTCGGTTCACATTTCTCGATGAACTTACATACACCTACGACGGGACTTATTCGCTGAACGGGAACTATCCAGTACTGCGTTGTAGATGGCAATTTGTGTCTAACTCCCCTTCCAACCGTACGATGTTTATGAAACTTGTAGAGAATGCTCGTTTCGCCAATCGAGAGCACTCCTGCAAGTGTGAAGACGATCGTACGGTCGGTTCAGATTTCTCGATGAACTTACATGCAGCTACGAAGGGACTTGGTCGCTGAGCGGAAACTGCGTTGTACATGACAATTTGTGTCTAACTCCCCTTCCAGCCGTACGAAGTTTATGAAACTTGTACAGAATGCTCGTGTCGCCAATCGAGAGCACTCCTGCAAGTTTGAAGAACATCGTACGGTCGGTTCAGATTTCTCGATGAACGTACATGCAGCTACGAAGGGACTTGGTCGCTGAGCGGAAACTGCGTTGTACATGACAATTTGTGTCTAACTCCCCTTCCAACCGTACGATGTTTATGAAACTTGTAGAGAATGCTCGTTTCGCCAATCGAGAGCACTCCTGCAAGTGTGCAGATGATCGTACGGTCGGTTCAGATTTCTCGATGAACTTACATGCAGCTACGAAGGGACTTGGTCGCTGAGCGGAAACTGCGTTGTACATGACAATTTGTGTCTAACTCCCCTTCCAGCCGTACGAAGTTTATGAAACTTGTACAGAATGCTCGTGTCGCCAATCGAGAGCACTCCTGCAAGTTTGAAGAACATCGTACGGTCGGTTCAGATTTCTCGATGAACGTACATGCAGCTACGAAGGGACTTGGTCGCTGAGCGGAAACTGCGTTGTACATGACAATTTGTGTCTAACTCCCCTTCCAGCCGTACGAAGTTTATGAAACTTGTAGAGAATGCTCGTGTCGCCAATCGAGAGCACTCCTGCAAGTGTGAAGATGATCGTACGGTCGGTTCAGATTTCTCGATGAACTTACATGCAGCTACGAAGGGACTTGGTCGCTGAGCGGAAACTGCGTTGTACATGACAATTTGTGTCTAACTCCCCTTCCAGCCGTACGAAGTTTATGAAACTTGTACAGAATGCTCGTGTCGCCAATCGAGAGCACTCCTGCAAGTTTGAAGAACATCGTACGGTCGGTTCAGATTTCTCGATGAACGTACATGCAGCTACGAAGGGACTTGGTCGCTGAGCGGAAACTGCGTTGTACATGACTATTTGTGTCTAACTCCCCTTCCAACCGTACGATGTTTATGAAACTTGTAGAGAATGCTCGTTTCGCCAATCGAGAGCACTCCTGCAAGTGTGAAGATGATCGTACGGTCGGTTCAGATTTCTCGATGAACTTACATGCAGCTACGAAGGGACTTGGTCGCTGAGCGGAAACTGCGTTGTACATGACAATTTGTGTCTAACTCCCCTTCCAGCCGTACGAAGTTTATGAAAATTGTAGAGAATGCTCGTGTCGCCAATCGAGAGCACTCCTGCAAGTTTGAAGAAGATCGTACGGTCGGTTCGCATTTCTCGATGAACTTACATACAGCTACGACGGGACTTGGTCGCTGAGCGGAAACTGCGTTATAGATGACAATTTGTGTCTAACTCCCCTTCCAGCCATACGAAGTTTATGAAACTTGTAGAGAATGCTCGTGTCGCCAATCGAGAGCACTCCTGCAAGTTTGAAGATGATCGTACGTTCGGTTCAGAGTTCTCGATGAACTTACATGCAGCTACGTAGGGACTTGGTCGCTGAGCGGAAATTCGGATGATGACAATTTGTGTCTAACTCCCCTTCCAGCCGTACGAAGTTTATGAAACTTGGAGAGAATGCTCGTGTCGCCAATCGAGAGCACTCCTGCAAGTTTGAAGGAGATCGTACGGTCGGTTCGCATTTCTCGATGAACTTACAAACAGCTACGACGGGACTTGGTCGCTGAGCGGAAACTGCGTTGTAGATGACAGTTTGTGTCTAACTCCCCTTCCAGCCGTACGAAGTTTATGAAACTTGTAGAGAATGCTCGTTTCGCCAATCGAGAGCACTCCTGCAAGTGTGAAGACGATCGTACGGTCGGTTCAGATTTCTCGATGAACTTACATGCAGCTACGAAGGGACTTGGTCGCTGAGCGGAAACTGCGTTGTACATGACAATTTGTGTCTAACTCCCCTTCCAGCCGTACGAAGTTTATGAAACTTGTACAGAATGCTCGTGTCGCCAATCGAGAGCACTCCTGCAAGTTTGAAGAACATCGTACGGTCGGTTCAGATTTCTCGATGAACGTACATGCAGCTACGAAGGGACTTGGTCGCTGAGCGGAAACTGCGTTGTACATGACAATTTGTGTCTAACTCCCCTTCCAACCGTACGATGTTTATGAAACTTGTAGAGAATGCTCGTTTCGCCAATCGAGAGCACTCCTGCAAGTGTGCAGATGATCGTACGGTCGGTTCAGATTTCTCGATGAACTTACATGCAGCTACGAAGGGACTTGGTCGCTGAGCGGAAACTGCGTTGTACATGACAATTTGTGTCTAACTCCCCTTCCAGCCGTACGAAGTTTATGAAACTTGTACAGAATGCTCGTGTCGCCAATCGAGAGCACTCCTGCAAGTTTGAAGAACATCGTACGGTCGGTTCAGATTTCTCGATGAACGTACATGCAGCTACGAAGGGACTTGGTCGCTGAGCGGAAACTGCGTTGTACATGACAATTTGTGTCTAACTCCCCTTCCAGCCGTACGAAGTTTATGAAACTTGTAGAGAATGCTCGTGTCGCCAATCGAGAGCACTCCTGCAAGTGTGAAGATGATCGTACGGTCGGTTCAGATTTCTCGATGAACTTACATGCAGCTACGAAGGGACTTGGTCGCTGAGCGGAAACTGCGTTGTACATGACAATTTGTGTCTAACTCCCCTTCCAGCCGTACGAAGTTTATGAAACTTGTACAGAATGCTCGTGTCGCCAATCGAGAGCACTCCTGCAAGTTTGAAGAACATCGTACGGTCGGTTCAGATTTCTCGATGAACGTACATGCAGCTACGAAGGGACTTGGTCGCTGAGCGGAAACTGCGTTGTACATGACTATTTGTGTCTAACTCCCCTTCCAACCGTACGATGTTTATGAAACTTGTAGAGAATGCTCGTTTCGCCAATCGAGAGCACTCCTGCAAGTGTGAAGATGATCGTACGGTCGGTTCAGATTTCTCGATGAACTTACATGCAGCTACGAAGGGACTTGGTCGCTGAGCGGAAACTGCGTTGTACATGACAATTTGTGTCTAACTCCCCTTCCAGCCGTACGAAGTTTATGAAAATTGTAGAGAATGCTCGTGTCGCCAATCGAGAGCACTCCTGCAAGTTTGAAGAAGATCGTACGGTCGGTTCGCATTTCTCGATGAACTTACATACAGCTACGACGGGACTTGGTCGCTGAGCGGAAACTGCGTTATAGATGACAATTTGTGTCTAACTCCCCTTCCAGCCATACGAAGTTTATGAAACTTGTAGAGAATGCTCGTGTCGCCAATCGAGAGCACTCCTGCAAGTTTGAAGATGATCGTACGTTCGGTTCAGAGTTCTCGATGAACTTACATGCAGCTACGTAGGGACTTGGTCGCTGAGCGGAAATTCGGATGATGACAATTTGTGTCTAACTCCCCTTCCAGCCGTACGAAGTTTATGAAACTTGGAGAGAATGCTCGTGTCGCCAATCGAGAGCACTCCTGCAAGTTTGAAGGAGATCGTACGGTCGGTTCGCATTTCTCGATGAACTTACAAACAGCTACGACGGGACTTGGTCGCTGAGCGGAAACTGCGTTGTAGATGACAGTTTGTGTCTAACTCCCCTTCCAGCCGTACGAAGTTTATGAAACTTGTAGAGAATGCTCGTGTCGCCAATCGAGAGCACTCCTGCAAGTTTGAAGAAAATCGGACGGTCGTTTCGCATTTCTCGATGAACATACATACAGTTACGACGGGACTTGGTCGCTGTCGGAAACTGCGTTATAGATGACATTTTGTGTCTAACTCCCCTTCCAGTCATGCGAAGTTTATGAAACTTATAGAGAATGCTCGTGTCGCCAATCGAGAGCACTCCTGCAAGTTTGAAGAAGATCGTACGGTCGGTTCGCATTTCTCGATGAACTTACATACACCTACGACGGGACTAATTCGCTGAACGGGAACTATCCAGTACTGCGTTGTGGATGGCAATTTGTGTCTAACACCCCTTCCAACCGTACGATGTTTATGAAACTTGTAGAGAATGCTCGTTTCGCCAATCGAGAGCACTCCTGCAAGTGTGAAGATGATCGTACGGTCGGTTCAGATTTCTCGATGAACTTACATGCAGCTACGAAGGGACTTGGTCGCTGAGCGGAAACTGCGTTGTACATGACAATTTGTGTCTAACTCCCCTTCCAGCCGTACGAAGTTTATGAAACTTGTACAAAATGCTCGTGTCGCCAATCGAGAGCACTCCTGCAAGTTTGAAGAACATCGTACGGTCGGTTCAGATTTCTCGATGAACGTACATGCAGCTACGAAGGGACTTGGTCGCTGAGCGGAAACTGCGTTGTACATGACAATTTGTGTCTAACTCCCCTTCGAACTGTACGAAGTTTATGAAACTTGTAGAGAATGCTCGTGTCGCCAATCGAGAGCACTCCTGCAAGTTTGAAGATGATCGTACGTTCGGTTCAGAGTTCTCGATGAACTTACATGCAGCTACGTAGGGACTTGGTCGCTGAGCGGAAATTCGGATGATGACAATTTGTGTCTAACTCCCCTTCCAGCCGTAAGAAGTTTATGAAACTTGTAGAGAATGCTCGTGTCGCCAATCGAGAGCACTCCTGCAAGTTTGAAGAAGATCGTACGGTCGGTTCGCATTTCTCGATGAACTTACATACAGCTACGACGGGACTTGGTCGCTGAGCGGAAACTGTGTTGTAGATGACAATTTTTGTCTAACTCCCCTTCTGGCCGTACGAAGTTTATGAAACATGTACAGAATGCTCGTGTCGCCATCGAGAGCACTCCTGCAAGTTTGAAGAACATCGTACGGTCGGTTCGCATTTCTCGATGAACTTACATACACCTACGACGGGACTTATTCGCTGAACGGGAACTATCCAGTACTGCGTTGTAGATGGCAATTTGTGTCTAACTCCCCTTCCAGCCGTACGAAGTTTATGAAACTTGTACAGAATGCTCGTGTCGCCAATCGAGAGCACTCCTGCAAGTTTGAAGAACATCGTACGGTCGGTTCAGAGTTCTCGATGAACTTACATGCAGCTACGTAGGGACTTGGTCGCTGAGCGGAAATTCGGATGATGACAATTTGTGTCTAACTCCCCTTCCAGCCATGCGAAGTTTATGAAACTTATAGTGAATGCTCGTGTCGCCAATCGAGAGCACTCCTGCAAGTTTGAAGAAGATCGTACGGTCGGTTCACATTTCTCGATGAACTTACATACACCTACGACGGGACTTATTCGCTGAACGGGAACTATCCAGTACTGCGTTGTAGATGACAATTTTTGTCTAACTCCCCTTCCAGCCGTACGAAGTTTATGAAACTTGTACAGAATGCTCGTGTCGCCAATCGAGAGCACTCCTGCAAGTTGGAAGAACATCGTACGGTCGGTTCGCATTTCTCGATGAACTTACATACACCTACGACGGGACTTATTCGCTGAACGGGAACTATCCAGTACTGCGTTGTAGATGGCAATTTGCGTCTAACTCCCCATCCAGCCGTACGAAGTTTATGAAACTTGTAGAGAATGCTCGTGTCGCCAATCGAGAGCACTCCTGCAAGTTTGAAGAAGATCGTACGGTCGGTTCGCATTTCTCGATGAACTTACATACATGTAAAAGTTTATTATTTCACCGGTGCATATATGATATTCATACTTTCGTTGCCAATACGGTGTAAGATAGAATTATTATTTATTTTTTGATTTTCTATCTTACACCGTATTGGCAACGAAAGTATGAATATCGAACTTACATACAGTTACGACGGGACTTGGTCGCTGTCGGAAACTGCGTTATAGATGGCAATTTGTGTCTAACTCCCCTTCCAGCCATGCGAAGTTTATGAAACTTATAGAGAATGCTCGTGTCGCCAATCGAGAGCACTCCTGCAAGTTTGAAGAAGATCGTACGGTCGGTTCACATTTCTCGATGAACTTCCATACACCTACGACGGGACTTATTCGCTGAACGGGAACTATCCAGTACTGCGTTGTAGATGGCAATTTGTGTCTAACTCCCCTTCCAACCGTACGATGTTTATGAAACTTGTAGAGAATGCTCGTTTCGCCAATCGAGAGCACTCCTGCAAGTGTGAAGATGATCGTACGGTCGGTTCAGATTTCTCGATGAACTTACATGCAGCTACGTAGGGACTTGGTCGTTGAGCGGACATTCGGATGATGACAATTTGTGTCTAACTCCCCTTCCAGCCGTACGAACTTTATGAAACTTATAGAGAATGCTCGTGTCGCCAATCGAGAGCACTCCTGCAAGTTTGAAGCAGATCGTACGGTCGGTCCGCATTTCTCGATGAACTTACATACAGTTACGACGGGACTTGGTCGCTGTCGGAAACTGCGTTATAGATGTCAATTTGTGTCTAACTCCCCTTCCAGCCATGCGAAGTTTATGAAACTTATAGAGAATGCTCGTGTCGCCAATCGAGAGCACTCCTGCAAGTTTGAAGAAGATCGTACGGTCGGTTCACATTTCTCGATGAACTTACATACACCTACGACGGGACTTATTCGCTGAACGGGAACTATCCAGTACTGCGTTGTAGATGACAATTTGTGTCTAACTCCCCTTCCAGCCGTACGATGTTTATGAAACTTGTACAGAATGCTCGTGTCGTAAATGGAGAGCACTCCTGCCAGTTTGAAGGTGATCGTACGGTCGGTTAACATTTCTCGATGAACTTACATACAGCTACGACGGGACTTGGTCGCTGTCGGAAACTGCGTTGTAGATGACAATTTGTGTCTAACTCCCCTTCCAGCCTTGCGAAGTTTATGAAACTTGTACAGAATGCTCGTGTCGCCTATCGAGAGCAGTCCTACAAGTTTGAAGATGATCGTACGGTCGGTTCGCAATTCTCGATGAACTTACAAACAGCTACGACGGGACTTGGTCGCTGAGCGGAAATTCGAATGATGACAATTTTTTTCAAACTCCGCTTCCAGCCGTACGAAGTTTATGAAACTTGTACAGCATGCTCGTGTCGTCAATCGAGAGCACTCCTGCAAGTTTGAAGAAGATCGTACGGTCGGTTCACATTTCTCGATGAACCTACATGCAGCTACGACGGGACTTAGTCGCTGAACGGGAAGTATCCAGTACTGCGTTGTAGATGACAATTTGTGTCTAACTCCCCTTCCAGCCGTACGAAGTTTATGAAACTTGTACAGAATGCTCGTGTCGCCAATCGAGAGCACTCCTGTAAGTTTGAAGAAAATCGTACGGTCGGTTCAGAGTTCTCGATGAACTTACATGCAGCTACGTAGGGACTTGGTCGCTGAGCGGGAACTATCCAGTACTGCGTTGTAGATGGCAATTTGTGTCTAACTCCCCTTCCAACCGTACGATGTTTATGAAACTTGTAGAGAATGCTCGTGTCGCCAATCGAGAGCACTCCTGCAAGTTGGAAGAACATCGTACGGTCGGTTCGCATTTCTCGATGAACTTACATACACCTACGACGGGACTTATTCGCTGAACGGGAACTATCCAGTACTGCGTTGTAGATGGCAATTTGCGTCTAACTCCCCATCCAGCCGTACGAAGTTTATGAAACTTGTAGAGAATGCTCGTGTCGCCAATCGAGAGCACTCCTGCAAGTTTGAAGAAGATCGTACGGTCGGTTCGCAATTCTCGATGAACTTACATACAGCTACGACGGGACTTGGTCGCTGTCGGAAACTGCGTTGTAGATGACAATTTGTGTCTAACTCCCCTTCCAGCCATGCGAAGTTTATGAAACTTGTACAGAATGCTCGTGTCGCCTATCGAGAGCACTCCTACAAGTTTGAAGATGATCGTACGGTCGGTTAACATTTCTCGATGAACTTACATGCAGCTACGAAGGGACTTGGTCGCTGAGCGGAAATTCGGATGATGACAATTTGTGTCTAACTCCCCTTCCAGCCGTACGAAGTTTATGAAACTTGTAGAGAATGCTCGTGTCGCCAATCGAGAGCACTCCTGCAAGTTTGAAGGAGATCGTACGGTCGGTTCGCATTTCTCGAAGAACTTACAAACAGCTACGACGGGACTTGGTCGCTGAGCGGAAACTGCGTTGTAGATGACAGATTGTGTCTAACTCCCCTTCCAGCCGTACGAAGTTTATGAAACTTGTAGAGAATGCTCGTGTCGCCAATTGAGAGCACTCCTGCAAGTTTGAAGAAGATCGTACGGTCGGTTCGCATTTCTCGATGAACTTACATACACCTACGACGGGACTTATTCGCTGAACGGGAACTATCCAGTACTGCGTTGTAGATGGCAATTTGTGTCTAACTCCTCTTCCAACCGTACGATGTTTATGAAACTTGTAGAGAATGCTCGTTTCGCCAATCGAGAGCACTCCTGCAAGTTTGAATTGATGATTGATTGATGATCGTTCGGTCGGTTCAGAGTTCTCGATGAACTTACATGCAGCTACGAAGGGACTTGGTCGCTGAGCGGAAATTCGGATGATGACAATTTGTGTCTAACTCCCCTTCCAGCCGTACGAAGTTTATGAAACTTGTAGAGAATGCTCGTGTCGCCAATCGAGAGCACTCCTGCAAGTTTGAAGAAGATCGTACGGTCGGTTCGCAATTCTCGATGAACTTACATACAGCTACGACGGGACTTGGTCGCTGAGCGGAAATTCGAATGATGACAATTTTTTTCAAACTCCGCTTCCAGCCGTACGAAGTTTATGAAACTTGTACAGCATGCTCGTGTCGTCAATCGAGAGCACTCCTGCAAGTTTGAAGAAGATCGTACGGTCGGTTCACATTTCTCGATGAACCTACATGCAGCTAGGACGGGACTTAGTCGCTGAACGGGAAGTATCCAGTACTGCGTTGTAGATGACAATTTGTGTCTAACTCCCCTTCCAGCCGTACGAAGTTTATGAAACTTGTACAGAATGCTCGTGTCGCCAATCGAGAGCACTCCTGCAAGTTTGAAGAACATCGTACGGTCGGTTCAGAGTTCTCGATGAACTTACATGCAGCTACGTAGGGACTTGGTCGCTGAGCGGAAATTCGGAAGATGACAATTTGTGTCTAACTCCCCTTCCAGCCGTAAGAAATTTATGAAACTTGTAGAGAATGCTCGTGTCGCCAATCGAGAGCACTCCTGCAAGTTTGAAGAAGATCGTACGGTCGGTTCGCATTTCTCGATGAACTTACATACATGTAAAAGTTTATTATTTCACCGGTGCATATATGATATTCATACTTTCGTTGCCAATACGGTGTAAGATAGAATTATTATTTATTTTTTGATTTTCTATCTTACACCGTATTGGCAACGAAAGTATGAATATCGAACTTACATACAGTTACGACGGGACTTGGTCGCTGTCGGAAACTGCGTTATAGATGGCAATTTGTGTCTAACTCCCCTTCCAGCCATGCGAAGTTTATGAAACTTATAGAGAATGCTCGTGTCGCCAATCGAGAGCACTCCTGCAAGTTTGAAGAAGATCGTACGGTCGGTTCACATTTCTCGATGAACTTCCATACACCTACGACGGGACTTATTCGCTGAACGGGAACTATCCAGTACTGCGTTGTAGATGGCAATTTGTGTCTAACTCCCCTTCCAGCCGTACGAAGTTTATGAAACTTGTACAGAATGCTCGTGTCGCCAATCGAGAGCACTCCTGCAAGTTTGAAGAACATCGTACGGTCGGTTCAGAGTTCTCGATGAACTTACATGCAGCTACGTAGGGACTTGGTCGCTGAGCGGAAATTCGGATGATGACAATTTGTGTCTAACTCCCCTTCCAGCCATGCGAAGTTTATGAAACTTATAGAGAATGCTCGTGTCGCCAATCGAGAGCACTCCTGCAAGTTTGAAGAAGATCGTACGGTCGGTTCACATTTCTCGATGAACTTACATACACCTACGACGGGACTTATTCGCTGAACGGGAACTATCCAGTACTGCGTTGTAGATGACAATTTTTGTCTAACTCCCCTTCCAGCCGTACGAAGTTTATGAAACTTGTACAGAATGCTCGTGTCGCCAATCGAGAGCACTCCTGCAAGTTGGAAGAACATCGTACGGTCGGTTCGCATTTCTCGATGAACTTACATACACCTACGACGGGACTTATTCGCTGAACGGGAACTATCCAGTACTGCGTTGTAGATGGCAATTTGCGTCTAACTCCCCATCCAGCCGTACGAAGTTTATGAAACTTGTAGAGAATGCTCGTGTCGCCAATCGAGAGCACTCCTGCAAGTTTGAAGAAGATCGTACGGTCGGTTCGCATTTCTCGATGAACTTACATACATGTAAAAGTTTATTATTTCACCGGTGCATATATGATATTCATACTTTCGTTGCCAATACGGTGTAAGATAGAATTATTATTTATTTTTTGATTTTCTATCTTACACCGTATTGGCAACGAAAGTATGAATATCGAACTTACATACAGTTACGACGGGACTTGGTCGCTGTCGGAAACTGCGTTATAGATGGCAATTTGTGTCTAACTCCCCTTCCAGCCATGCGAAGTTTATGAAACTTATAGAGAATGCTCGTGTCGCCAATCGAGAGCACTCCTGCAAGTTTGAAGAAGATCGTACGGTCGGTTCACATTTCTCGATGAACTTCCATACATCTACGACGGGACTTATTCGCTGAACGGGAACTATCCAGTACTGCGTTGTAGATGGCAATTTGTGTCTAACTCCCCTTCCAACCGTACGATGTTTATGAAACTTGTAGAGAATGCTCGTTTCGCCAATCGAGAGCACTCCTGCAAGTGTGAAGATGATCGTACGGTCGGTTCAGATTTCTCGATGAACTTACATGCAGCTACGTAGGGACTTGGTCGTTGAGCGGACATTCGGATGATGACAATTTGTGTCTAACTCCCCTTCCAGCCGTACGAACTTTATGAAACTTATAGAGAATGCTCGTGTCGCCAATCGAGAGTACTCCTGCAAGTTTGAAGCAGATCGTACGGTCGGTCCGCATTTCTCGATGAACTTACATACAGTTACGACGGGACTTGGTCGCTGTCGGAAACTGCGTTATAGATGACAATTTGTGTCTAACTCCCCTTCCAGCCATGCGAAGTTTATGAAACTTATAGAGAATGCTCGTGTCGCCAATCGAGAGCACTCCTGCAAGTTTGAAGAAGATCGTACGGTCGGTTCACATTTCTCGATGAACTTACATACACCTACGACGGGACTTATTCGCTGAACGGGAACTATCCAGTACTGCGTTGTAGATGACAATTTGTGTCTAACTCCCCTTCCAGCCGTACGAAGTTTATGAAACTTGTACAGAATGCTCGTGTCGTAAATGGAGAGCACTCCTGCCAGTTTGAAGGTGATCGTACGGTCGGTTAACATTTCTCGATGAACTTACATACAGCTACGACGGGACTTGGTCGCTGTCGGAAACTGCGTTGTAGATGACAATTTGTGTCTAACTCCCCTTCCAGCCTTGCGAAGTTTATGAAACTTGTACAGAATGCTCGTGTCGCCTATCGAGAGCAGTCCTACAAGTTTGAAGATGATCGTACGGTCGGTTCGCAATTCTCGATGAACTTACAAACAGCTACGACGGGACTTGGTCGCTGAGCGGAAATTCGAATGATGACAATTTTTTTCAAACTCCGCTTCCAGCCGTACGAAGTTAATGAAACTTGTACAGCATGCTCGTGTCGTCAATCGAGAGCACTCCTGCAAGTTTGAAGAAGATCGTACGGTCGGTTCACATTTCTCGATGAACCTACATGCAGCTACGACGGGACTTAGTCGCTGAACGGGAAGTATCCAGTACTGCGTTGTAGATGACAATTTGTGTCTAACTCCCCTTCCAGCCGTACGAAGTTTATGAAACTTGTACAGAATGCTCGTGTCGCCAATCGAGAGCACTCCTGTAAGTTTGAAGAACATCGTACGGTCGGTTCAGAGTTCTCGATGAACTTACATGCAGCTACGTAGGGACTTGGTCGCTGAGCGGGAACTATCCAGTACTGCGTTGTAGATGGCAATTTGTGTCTAACTCCCCTTCCAACCGTACGATGTTTATGAAACTTGTAGAGAATGCTCGTGTCGCCAATCGAGAGCACTCCTGCAAGTTGGAAGAACATCGTACGGTCGGTTCGCATTTCTCGATGAACTTACATACACCTACGACGGGACTTATTCGCTGAACGGGAACTATCCAGTACTGCGTTGTAGATGGCAATTTGCGTCTAACTCCCCATCCAGCCGTACGAAGTTTATGAAACTTGTAGAGAATGCTCGTGTCGCCAATCGAGAGCACTCCTGCAAGTTTGAAGAAGATCGTACGGTCGGTTCGCAATTCTCGATGAACTTACATACAGCTACGACGGGACTTGGTCGCTGTCGGAAACTGCGTTGTAGATGACAATTTGTGTCTAACTCCCCTTCCAGCCATGCGAAGTTTATGAAACTTGTACAGAATGCTCGTGTCGCCTATCGAGAGCACTCCTACAAGTTTGAAGATGATCGTACGGTCGGTTAACATTTCTCGATGAACTTACATGCAGCTACGAAGGGACTTGGTCGCTGAGCGGAAATTCGGATGATGACAATTTGTGTCTAACTCCCCTTCCAGCCGTACGAAGTTTATGAAACTTGTAGAGAATGCTCGTGTCGCCAATCGAGAGCACTCCTGCAAGTTTGAAGGAGATCGTACGGTCGGTTCGCATTTCTCGAAGAACTTACAAACAGCTACGACGGGACTTGGTCGCTGAGCGGAAACTGCGTTGTAGATGACAGATTGTGTCTAACTCCCCTTCCAGCCGTACGAAGTTTATGAAACTTGTAGAGAATGCTCGTGTCGCCAATTGAGAGCACTCCTGCAAGTTTGAAGAAGATCGTACGGTCGGTTCGCATTTCTCGATGAACTTACATACTCCTACGACGGGACTTATTCGCTGAACGGGAACTATCCAGTACTGCGTTGTAGATGGCAATTTGTGTCTAACTCCTCTTCCAACCGTACGATGTTTATGAAACTTGTAGAGAATGCTCGTTTCGCCAATCGAGAGCACTCCTGCAAGTTTGAATTGATGATTGATTGATGATCGTTCGGTCGGTTCAGAGTTCTCGATGAACTTACATGCAGCTACGAAGGGACTTGGTCGCTGAGCGGAAATTCGGATGATGACAATTTGTGTCTAACTCCCCTTCCAGCCGTACGAAGTTTATGAAACTTGTAGAGAATGCTCGTGTCGCCAATCGAGAGCACTCCTGCAAGTTTGAAGAAGATCGTACGGTCGGTTCGCAATTCTCGATGAACTTACATACAGCTACGACGGGACTTGGTCGCTGAGCGGAAATTCGAATGATGACAATTTTTTTCAAACTCCGCTTCCAGCCGTACGAAGTTTATGAAACTTGTACAGCATGCTCGTGTCGTCAATCGAGAGCACTCCTGCAAGTTTGAAGAAGATCGTACGGTCGGTTCACATTTCTCGATGAACCTACATGCAGCTACGACGGGACTTAGTCGCTGAACGGGAAGTATCCAGTACTGCGTTGTAGATGACAATTTGTGTCTAACTCCCCTTCCAGCCGTACGAAGTTTATGAAACTTGTACAGAATGCTCGTGTCGCCAATCGAGAGCACTCCTGCAAGTTTGAAGAACATCGTACGGTCGGTTCAGAGTTCTCGATGAACTTACATGCAGCTACGTAGGGACTTGGTCGCTGAGCGGAAATTCGGAAGATGACAATTTGTGTCTAACTCCCCTTCCAGCCGTAAGAAATTTATGAAACTTGTAGAGAATGCTCGTGTCGCCAATCGAGAGCACTCCTGCAAGTTTGAAGAAGATCGTACGGTCGGTTCGCATTTCTCGATGAACTTACATACATGTTGTTAGAGATTGGGGCCATATTGCCCACGTTCTCTCAGGACAGTCGCCGTCTTGCGACAAAACGCATTATTATTTCAAGAGCGCGCGCTAGCGGCGAATCGCGTCACTATGACGTAGCGCGGCATCATTTGCCGGTCAGAGCGACGGCCATGGGCGAGCCTGCGTATTACGCAAGACACCGCGCTTTCCCGCGCTCACCCACGGAAGCGTCCGTGTGTGAGCGGCTCCGCTATGCGTGCAGCGGACGCTATTGGTGCGCACACCGTCGTGCCGCTCACCGATGAGGTTTCGGGCAGGAATCGGGCTCGAGGCCCCTTCCCGATCTCTTACTTCTCGTTCCGACCGAGAGCGTAAGCGTATCGTTATACTCGTCCGTCAGAGTTCGATTTTTAAAGCAGTATTTTATCTTCACATACGTGAACATTGAGGCTTTCGCCATAAGCTTAGTTCACCCACCCGTGCGGCCTAAGCAACGAATTTCAATTCTTTATTACAATAAATACTTTTGTTATTAAGTGAGTGAACGCGTGTCCGTTCAAAAGTTTGTTCCTTTCGGAGCCTTCACTTGCCGAGGGCTGTCCCCAGCCTGTGTCCTAGCATTCCCGCGGGAGAGACTTACACCCTCGACCGCGTATGTTAATTCTTTAACATAAAAATATTGGTCCTTCGAGCCGGATTCGGGAGTGGAGTGCTTCAAGATTTCATGCGCACGTGGGCTCACGCCATTGTGACGACCTTCACCACTGCTTGAGCCGCGAGGACGCCATTAGCCGAGATGACCTCTACAACGGACAAAATTCAAAATGAGAGGAGTCTGGAACAACTCATCGTGGCGCAGCTGGATTACCACGCCCAAATCAGTAAGATCTGGGTTAACTTCAAAAAGCTGCCTATTCCGAGGAGAACTTCTGCCGCCGTGCAGAGTCGCTTGACGCAGCTGGAACAATTCTGGGAGGCGATGCTCCGACGTCACGACGAGATCCTCATGCTCTCCACACCGGAACAGAGGCAATCATTAGAATATTTTTCAAAAGATGCGTTTGCGTGTATAATTGCTACTATAGAGGAGGTAAGAGACTCTCTAAACGAGTCGCTGGAGGGTACCCCCACCGCCGCTAGCATTAAGAGCGTAAATGTTAATTTACCACCTATTAATCTCCCTAAATTCACAGGAGAATTGACTGCATGGCCAGGGTTCCGTGATTTATTCACCTCGCTTGTGGAATCACGCACAGACCTGTCAAATGTGCAAAAATTACATTATTTAAAGGCGAGTCTCGAAGGAAAGGCTTCGCAAATTTTGAAGAGCACAGACGTCACGGAATCCAACTTCAAGACGGCGTGGGAACTTCTGCAAACGCGGTACGAGAATCCGCGGGCAATTCTATACGCGTATCTCGATCGCTTTCTAGCGTTACCGAAAGTGGGACCCAATCGCGCGCGCGATCTGCGCCAGTTGCGTGATCACGCATACGAGATCTATCACGCCATTTTAGGCCTACAAAGGCCAATAGACGCATGGGAGGACCAATTTGTCCATTTTATTCTCACGAAACTGGATACGCAGACGCGGCACGAGTGGGAGCTCACGCGAAAGGAGGTTAGTGCGTTCCCTACTTTCAAAGAGTTAGACGAGGATTTGTCCTTTCGTATTCGCGCCCTCGAAAACGCGGGCTCTGATAGTCAGGGCAACATTATAAGTTCAGCCGCGCCGAGAGAGGGGAAACGAAGCACGGTAAAAATTCACCAAGTTACGTCCAACAAACTTCGTTGTTTTGTATGTCAGGGTGACCACCCACTTTTCCAATGCCAGACCTTCACGAGCAAACCGGTACTGAAACGCATTGAGTGGATCCAGAATCAGGATCGTTGCACGAACTGTTTTCGCCGCGGACATCGGGCGACGCAATGTAGCAGTGGGAATGTGTGCCGGGTTTGTAAAGGTAAGCACCACACATTGCTGCATTGCGATCAGTCTAAGCAATGTACTTCGGCAAATTCTATTAAAAGGCCTAGTCAGCCTGCAGTGAGTGACAGTGCTTCGTCTCCCTCTCTCCCGGAAAAACGGGACGTTTCAAATAATTGCGCAGGCGTAAATCCGCATTGTACCTTGTTACCCACTGCCACCGTATTGCTGCGCAGTTCGTCGGGACGCACCTTGAGAGTTCGAGCTCTCCTGGATCAAGGGTCACAGGCGACCTTCATAGCTGAAAGTGCAGTCCAATTATTAAAATCTGAGCGTAGGGATACAGCAGTGAGCGTGTCAGGCATAGGAACGACACGGATAGGCGCAATTAAGCAGGCTACAGTTCTCGATATTCAGTCATGTATATCCAACGAAATACTTACCGACGTCAACGCTCTCATTCTTCCTAAACTCTCCGCATACCTTCCTCCTCCTTCTTCTTATTCCTTCCCGGTTCCGCCTCAGGAGGCCTTCACCTTGGCCGACCAGGAACCTTTCAAGCAGACACCTATTCAATTAATTATTGGCGCCGACTATTACGGGGCTTGTCTTCGCGATGGGTTAATACCAGGCCTTCCCGGGACGCCTGTCGCGCAACTTACTATTTTTGGGTGGATCCTTTCAGGCAAGGTCCCGCCCCTGAATTCTGAAGCCACGCGAGTGAGTATCAATCACGTGGCGGCCGACGAGGACATACTCGAGGCCATTTCTAAATTTTGGGAACTCGAAGAGCCCCCCACAGTTCAAGCTCCCACAGACGACGAAAGACGATGTGAGGAGCATTTCGTCGAGACACATTCTCGACAGCCAGACGGACGTTTCGTCGTTCGTCTTCCATTTAAAACAGCTCCTCCCATTACCTTTGGGGATTCAAAAACCGGAGCGTTTAGACTCTATCTTCAGCAAGAAAACCGACTTGAACGCAAACCCGACCTTTTCGAAGAGTATTCTAAATTCCTACGGGAATACGAAGCGCTCCAGCATATGGAACGCGTTCCTTTTGAAGATGAAAACGGCAAGAATTCATTTTACTTACCACATCACTCAGTGGTCAAAGCGTCCAGTTCCACCACGAAGGTGAGGGTAGTTTTTAATGCCTCGTTCAAAGCAGAGGACGGCACGTCGTTAAACGACGAGCTACTCGTCGGGCCCAAACTGCAGGCCGATCTTCCGGGACTTTTATTACAGTGGCGAAGCTTTTGTTTGGTGTATACAGCCGACCTAGAGAAAATGTTTCGGCAATTATTACTTCATCGCGAGGACGTTGACTTTCAACGCATCTTCTGGCGGCCTACGCCACAGGCCGAGATTCAAAGCTACCGGCTTCTTACCGTTACCTATGGCACGGCCTCCGCGCCATATTTAGCCAATCGAGCACTGAAGCAGCTCGCACTCGACGAAAAACATAAATTTCCTTTAGGCGCCGACGTGTTACTGAACAACGTGTACGTTGACGATCTCATGTTCGGTGCTGACGACCGCGAGACCCTACAAACGATTCGCCGCCAGTTAATTTTACTCCTCAGGGCGGGTGGTTTCCGTCCCTACAAGTGGGCGGCGAACAACAAATTACTTCTCAATGAAATTCCGGAGGCCGATTTGGCGGAGAAACCGGAGAAGATATTCACCTCAGACTCGCAGCTAACCGTTCTGGGTATACATTGGGAACCCAGCTCTGATTCATTTAGATTTCAAATTAACGAGATACGTCCCATCAAGTCTAAAAGAGAGTTTCTTTCTTTGCTGGCACGCATTTTTGACCCGCATGGATGGGCAGCGCCAGTGACCATTTCGGCCAAAATCCTCCTCCAACGATTTTGGCACCTAAAAACCGGATGGGATGATGAGCTACCTTCTTCGCTAGCCGACCAATGTCTAGCATACCAAAATAGTTTACCATTACTCAACGAAATTTCCATTCCTCGCTGGACGGGGCAATATTCTAGTACGCAGGGTCTGCAACTACACGGGTTCTGTGACGCCTCAAATGCAGCTTATGCGGCAGTCGTTTATTTACGCCTCCCTAGAACTTCCGGGGAAGCGCAGACGTCACTGTTATTCGCCAAGACCAAGGTGGCACCTATTAAAGTTCAGAGCATACCACGATTAGAGTTGTGCGCAGCTCACCTATTGACTCGTATACTTACGTTTACTCGCACTCATCTTTCACAACCCGTGACAATCTACTGCTGGACAGATTCCACAGTAGTCCTGGCATGGCTGCAGTCGCATCCTTCCCGTTGGAAGACTTTCGTGGCCAATAGAGTGTCTGTATTACAATCGGAGTTCCCACGGGCCACTTGGCGGCATGTACCGACTGATCAGAACCCGGCCGATTGTGCCTCCCGAGGCATTTCCACCAGACACCTCATTTCCCATCCGTTATGGTGGCACGGCCCTTCTTGGCTGTGCCAACCTCCCGCTGACTGGCCGCCTGAACTGCAGTCTGCGGAAGAAGACACGAGTTTGCGCGAGGCGAAATCTCGACAAGTGTTTCACATTAGTTGCGAGACAATTTTTAATCTTACTGATAACGTTTCATCCTGGTCGCGATTACTCCGTATCACGTGTTATGTCTTTCGTTTTGTAAAGCGGGCGCGATACAAGAAGAACGCGCCTACGCACGCTTGCGTTTTAGCCTCAGAAATTGGGGAATCCATAGAATTTTGGGTACGCGCGGTACAACGCCAGCATTTTCCTGAGGAATTAAACGATGTGTCCAAAATTAAAGACACCACGCAGCGCCGCCTACTGCGCAACCTACAGATTTTTCGCGATGAGAAGGGCATCTTGCGTGTCGGCGGGCGCCTGAGCAATTCCAGCTTACCGTTTTCGGGTAAATTTCCGATGCTAATGCCGAAGGGCAAGATTTCAGTACTCTTGGCGCGCCACGCCCACGAGGCAACGCTGCACGGGGGACTTCAAGTCACGCTTCGATACCTAAGACAAACATTCTGGGTAATTAACGGTCGATCTTTAGTTAAGCAAACATGTTATCAATGCGTGTCGTGTGCTCGACAGCGAGCTGAATTGTTGCAACAACGCATGGGCAACTTACCTTCTGCGCGCGTTACGCCGTCACGCCCATTCACGCACACAGGAATCGACTACGCAGGGCCTTTCCTTGTTCGCTCCTCCAAAGGACGCGGTATTAAGACTCACAAGGCGTATTGTGTCATTTTTGTGTGTCTAGCCGTGCGAGCGATCCACCTGGAGTGCGCCGACGATGCTACCACGTCGGGTTTCCTCGCGGCCTTTGACCGCTTCACCTCACGTCGCGGCCTTCCGTCAAACGTTTACTCCGACAACGGCACTAACTTTGTCGGTGCCGCGCGTAGTATTACTGAAAATTACAATGCGGTTATAACAGACCCGATAATTTTAAGTAAGTGCGCCACAGACGGGATCGATTGGCAATTCAATCCTCCCGCCGCCCCCCACTTCGGTGGACTGTGGGAGGCGGGCGTTAAAAGCGTGAAATACCATCTCCGTCGAATTATCGGCAGCCTCAAGCCCACATACGAGGAGTTTTCAACCCTCCTATGTAAAATTGAGGGCATTCTTAATTCACGGCCAATCGCTCCTCTCTATGACGATCCGGAATCTTTCGACGCGCTAACCCCAGGACACTTCCTCGTAGGGTCTTATCTGCGAGCCGTGCCCGTGCCGAGCGTTCTGTCCATCGACGAAAACCGTCTCGATCGGTGGCAATTAGTCCAGAAACTCTACGAGACCTTTTGGAAGGTCTGGGCGTCTGATTATTTGAATTCGCTCCAGCAGCGTCTGAAATGGCAGAAGGTCTCAGATAATCTAGTAGTGGACGATTTAGTGCTCGTCAAGAGTCCCAACTTACCTCCGGCGAAATGGGAACTCGGGCGCGTAACACGGTGTTTTTATGGACAGGATGGTTTGGTGCGCGTCGTTCTGGTTCGCACTGCCTCCTCCGAATATCGCCGTCCGATCACACACTTGTGCAAATTGCCCGTGGATTCGCGCACCGTGCAGAGTCCTACGCCGTAGTCATGTATATATTTGCTTTGTATATAGTTTTGTCAATGACGCGTAGTATAAGTTAGTATAGGATAGTATAGTAAAAGATTTACCCGCGCGGCTGCCGGACTGTAGCACTGACCATTCTAAGAATTCGAGGCCACAACTGGCGCCTTTGTTTGTGGGCGGCGCATTCCGCACAACTACGCCAAGGGCAATGACCTCTAACCAGGATCGAAATTCCGATTCAACTTCACGCACATTACTATTTGAGTTTCCTATTATCTTTATCGGCTATAGGCGAGCGCAGTCCGTGCAGCCACGTGGGCATCCTGCAATCTAGTTTAGATAATTCTTGCAACTATTATATATAGGTTACTACTTACGTTCTTAGGTCGCAGATTTCGTTGCCTTCGGATCTTTTCTTTGATTTTTTTTTATTTTGTTGCACTTCCAAGCGAGAGGCTCGCAACGCGATTAGGTTAGCACTCGCACTACACATCCTTGTACATACGCAAACACATAGGGTTTAGCATCGTTCGTGCACCTCTCGTCTCGCCGTATTTCGTTCACTAAGCGGAACGAGGCGGGTGGTATGTTAGAGATTGGGGCCATATTGCCCACGTTCTCTCAGGACAGTCGCCGTCTTGCGACAAAACGCATTATTATTTCAAGAGCGCGCGCTAGCGGCGAATCGCGTCACTATGACGTAGCGCGGCATCATTTGCCGGTCAGAGCGACGGCCATGGGCGAGCCTGCGTATTACGCAAGACACCGCGCTTTCCCGCGCTCACCCACGGAAGCGTCCGTGTGTGAGCGGCTCCGCTATGCGTGCAGCGGACGCTATTGGTGCGCACACCGTCGTGCCGCTCACCGATGAGGTTTCGGGCAGGAATCGGGCTCGAGGCCCCTTCCCGATCTCTTACTTCTCGTTCCGACCGAGAGCGTAAGCGTATCGTTATACTCGTCCGTCAGAGTTCGATTTTTAAAGCAGTATTTTATCTTCACATACGTGAACATTGAGGCTTTCGCCATAAGCTTAGTTCACCCACCCGTGCGGCCTAAGCAACGAATTTCAATTCTTTATTACAATAAATACTTTTGTTATTAAGTGAGTGAACGCGTGTCCGTTCAAAAGTTTGTTCCTTTCGGAGCCTTCACTTGCCGAGGGCTGTCCCCAGCCTGTGTCCTAGCATTCCCGCGGGAGAGACTTACACCCTCGACCGCGTATGTTAATTCTTTAACACATGTAAAAGTTTATTATTTCACCGGTGCATATATGATATTCATACTTTCGTTGCCAATACGGTGTAAGATAGAATTATTATTTATTTTTTGATTTTCTATCTTACACCGTATTGGCAACGAAAGTATGAATATCGAACTTACATACAGTTACGACGGGACTTGGTCGCTGTCGGAAACTGCGTTATAGATGGCAATTTGTGTCTAACTCCCCTTCCAGCCATGCGAAGTTTATGAAACTTATAGAGAATGCTCGTGTCGCCAATCGAGAGCACTCCTGCAAGTTTGAAGAAGATCGTACGGTCGGTTCACATTTCTCGATGAACTTCCATACACCTACGACGGGACTTATTCGCTGAACGGGAACTATCCAGTACTGCGTTGTAGATGGCAATTTGTGTCTAACTCCCCTTCCAACCGTACGATGTTTATGAAACTTGTAGAGAATGCTCGTTTCGCCAATCGAGAGCACTCCTGCAAGTGTGAAGATGATCGTACGGTCGGTTCAGATTTCTCGATGAACTTATATGCAGCTACGAAGGGACTTGGTCGCTGAGCGGAAACTGCGTTGTACATGACAATTTGTGTCTAACTCCCCTTCCAGCCGTACGAAGTTTATGAAACTTGTACAGAATGCTCGTGTCGCCAATCGAGAACACTCCTGCCAGTTTGAAGGTGATCGTAAGGTCGGTTCAGATTTCTCGATGAACTTACATGCAGCTACGTAGGGACTTGGTCGTTGAGCGGACATTCGGATGATGACAATTTGTGTCTAACTCCCCTTCCAGCCGTACGAACTTTATGAAACTTGTAGAGAATGCTCGTGTCGCCAATCGAGAGCACTCCTGCAAGTTTGAAGAAGATCGTACGGTCGGTTCGCATTTCTCGATGAACTTACATACAGCTACGACGGGACTTGGTCGCTGAGCGGAAACTGCGTTGTAGATGACAATTTGTGTCTAACTCCCCTTCCAGCCGTAAGAAGTTTATGAAACTTGTACAGAATGCTCGTGTCGCCAATCGAGAGCACTCCTGCAAGTTTGAAGAACATCGTACGGTCGGTTCAGAGTTCTCGATGAACTTACATGCAGCTACGTAGGGACTTGGTCGCTGAGCGGAAATTCGGATGATGACAATTTGTGTCTAACTCCCCTTCCAGCCGTAAGAAGTTTATGAAACTTGTAGAGAATGCTCGTGTCGCCAATCGAGAGCACTCCTGCAAGTTTGAAGAAGATCGTACGGTCGGTTCGCATTTCTCGATGAACTTACATACAGCTACGACGGGACTTATTCGCTGAACGGGAACTATCCAGTACTGCGTTGTAGATGGCAATTTGTGTCTAACTCCCCTTCCAACCGTACGATGTTTATGAAACTTGTAGAGAATGCTCGTTTCGCCAATCGAGAGCACTCCTGCAAGTGTGAAGATGATCGTACGGTCGGTTCAGATTTCTCGATGAACTTATATGCAGCTACGAAGGGACTTGGTCGCTGAGCGGAAACTGCGTTGTACATGACAATTTGTGTCTAACTCCCCTTCCAGCCGTACGAAGTTTATGAAACTTGTACAGAATGCTCGTGTCGCCAATCGAGAGCACTCCTGCCAGTTTGAAGGTGATCGTAAGGTCGGTTCAGATTTCTCGATGAACTTACATGCAGCTACGTAGGGACTTGGTCGTTGAGCGGACATTCGGATGATGACAATTTGTGTCTAACTCCCCTTCCAGCCGTACGAACTTTATGAAACTTGTAGAGAATGCTCGTGTCGCCAATCGAGAGCACTCCTGCAAGTTTGAAGAACATCGTACGGTCGGTTCAGAGTTCTCGATGAACTTACATGCAGCTACGTAGGGACTTGGTCGCTGAGCGGAAATTCGGATGATGACAATTTGTGTCTAACTCCCCTTCCAGCCGTAAGAAGTTTATGAAACTTGTAGAGAATGCTCGTGTCGCCAATCGAGAGCACTCCTGCAAGTTTGAAGAAGATCGTACGGTCGGTTCGCATTTCTCGATGAACTTACATACAGCTACGACGGGACTTGGTCGCTGAGCGGAAACTGCGTTGTAGATGACAATTTTTGTCTAACTCCCCTTCCGGCCGTACGAAGTTTATGAAACTTGTACAGAATGCTCGTGTCGCCAATCGAGAGCACTCCTGCAAGTTTGAAGGTGATCGTAAGGTCGGTTCAGATTTCTCGATGAACTTACATGCAGCTACGTAGGGACTTGGTCGCTGAGCGGAAATTCGGATGATGACAATTTGTGTCTAGCTCCGCTTCCAGCCGTACGAAGATTATGAAACTTGTAGAGAATGCTCGTGTCGCCAATCGAGAGCACTCCTGCAAGTTTGAAAAAGATCGTACGGTCGGTTCACATTTCTCGATGAACTTACATACACCTACGACGGGACTTATTCGCTGAACGGGAACTATCCAGTACTGCGTTGTAGATGGCAATTTGGGTCTAACTCCCCTTCCAGCCGTACGAAGTTTATGAAACTTGTAGAGAATGCTCGTGTCGCCAATCGAGAGCACTCCGGCAAGTGGGAAGATGATCGTACGGTCGGTTCAGATTTCTCGATGAACTTACATGCAGCTACGAAGGGACTTGGTCGCTGAGCGGAAATTCTGATGATGACAATTTGTGTCTAACTCCGCTTCCAGCCGTACGAAGTTTATGAAACTTGTAGAGAATGCTCGTGTCGCCAATCGAGAGCACTCCTGCAAGTTTGAAGAAGATCGTACGGTCGGTTTGCATTTCTCGATGAACTTACATACAGCTACGACGGGACTTGGTCGCTGTCGGAAACTGCGGTGTAGATGACAATTTGTGTCTAACTCCCCTTCCAGCCATGCGAAGTTTATGAAACTTGTACAGAATGCTCGTGTCGCCTATCGAGAGCACTCCTGCAAGTTTGAAGAAGATCGTACGGCCGGTTCAGATTTCTCGATGAACTTACATGCAGCTACGAAGGGACTTGGTCGCTGAGCGGAAATTCGGATGATGACAATTTGTGTCTAACTCCCCTTCCAGCCATACGAAGTTTATGAAACTTGTAGAGAATGCTCGTGTCGCCAATCGAGAGCACTCCTGCAAGCTTGAAGGAGATCGTACGGTCGGTTCGCATTTCTCGATGAACTTACATACAGCTACGACGGGACTTGGTCGCTGAGCGGAAACTGCGTTGTAGATGACAGATTGCGTCTAACTCCCCTTCCAGCCGTACGAAGTTTATGAAACTTGTAGAGAATGCTCGTGTCGCCAATCGAGAGCACTCTTGCAAGTTTGAAGAAGATCGTACCGTCGGTTCGCATTCCTCGATGAACTTACATACAGCTACGACGGGACTTGGTCGCTGAGCGGAAATTCGAATGATGACAATTTTTTTCAAACTCCGCTTCCAGCCGTACGAAGTTTATGAAACTTGTACAGCATGCTCGTGTCGTCAATCGAGAGCACTCCTGCAAGTTTGAAGAAGATCGTACGGTCGGTTCGCATTTCTCGATGAACTTACATACAGCTACGACGGGACTTGGTGGCTGAGCGGAAACTGCGTTGTAGATGACAGTTTGTGTCTAACTCCCCTTCCAGCCGTACGAAGTTTATGAAACTTGCAGAGAATGCTCGTGTCGCCAATCGAGAGCACTCCTGCAAGTTTGAAGAAGATCGTACGGTCGGTTCGCATTTCTCAATGAACTTACATACAGCTACGACGGGACTTGGTCGCTGAGCGGAAACTGCGTTGTAGATGACAATTTGTGTCTAACTCCCCTTTCAGCCATACGAAGTTTACGAAACTTGTAGAGAATGCTCGGGTCGCCAATCGAGAGCACTCCTGCAAGTTTGAAGATGATTGTACGGTCGGTTCAGAGTTCTCGATGAACTTACATGCAGCTACGTAGGGACTTGGTCGCTGAGCGGAAATTCGGATGATGACCATTTTTTTCAAACTCCGCTTCCAGCCGTACGAAGTTTATGAAACTTGTACAGCATGCTCTCGTACCTCGGACATCCGCGAGTGTTTCGCGTCGAAAACATGGTCCCCGTCTGTTTTAGACGCTAAAAACGCATATGACACTTGATTCGCACGAATCCGTTGAGAAATGGCCGAGATACGCCGTATTACATTTCTGGACAATGAATTCGTTCAATTCGTTCAAGAACTCTCGTATCTCGGACATCCGCAAGTGTCTCGCGTCGAAAACATGATACCCGTCTGTTTTAGACGCTAAAAACGCGTATGACACTTGATTCGCACGAATCCGTTGAGAAATGGCCGAGATACGCCGTGTTACACTTCCGGACGATGAATTCGTTGAATTCGTTCAAGAACTCTCGTAGCTCGGACATCCGCGAGTGTTTCGCGTCGAAAACGTGGTCCCCGTCTGTTGTAGACGCTAAAAACGCGTATGACACTTGATTCGCACGAATCCGTTGAGAAGTGGCCGAGATACGCCGTGTTACACTTCCGGACCATGTATTCGTTCAATTCGTTCAAGAACTCTCGTATCTCGGACATCCGCGAGTGTTTCGCGTCGAAAACGTGGTCACCGTCTGTTGTAGACGCTAAAAACGCGTATGACACTTGATTCGCACGAATCCGTTGAGAAGTGGCCGAGATACGCCGTGTTACACTTCCGGACGATGTATTCGTACAATTCGTTCAAGAACTCTCGTAGCTCGGACATCCGCGTGTGTTTCGCGTCGAAAACGTGGTCCCCGTCTGTTGTAGACGCTAAAAACGCGTATGACACTTGATTCGCACGAATCCGTTGAGATATGGCCGAGATACGCCGTGTTATACTTCCGCACGATGAAATCTTGCTAGTTCTCACGTTTTGCAAGCGAAACGCACGATGCACCGCGTTTCGTTCAATTCGTTCAAGAACTCTCGTACCTCGGACATCCGCGAGTGTTTCGCGCCGAAAACATGGTCGCCGTCTGTTTTAGACGCTAAAAACGCGTATGACACTTGATTCGCACGAATCCTTTGAGAAATGGCCGAGATACGCCGTGTTGCACTTCCGGACGATGAAATCTTGCTAGTTGTAACGTTTTGCAAGCAAAACGCACGATGCACCGCGTTTCGTTCAATTCGTTCAAGAACTCTCGTATCTCGGACATCCGCGAGTGTTTCGCGTCGAAAACGTGGTCCCCGTCTGTTTTAGACGCTAAAAACGCGTATGACACTTGATTCGCACGAATCCGTTGAGAAATGGCCGAGATACATCGTGTTACACTTCCGGACGATGAATTCGTTCAATTCGTTCAAGAACTTTCGTATCTCGGACATCCGAGAGTGTTTCGCGGCGAAAAACTGGTCCCCGTCTGTTTTAGACGCTAAAAACGCGTATGACACATGATTCGCACAAATCCGATGAGAAATGACCGAGATACGCCGTGTTACACTTCCGGACGATGAATTCGTTGAATTCGTTCAAGAACTCTCGTAGCTCGGACATCCGCGAGTGTTTCGCGTCGAAAACGTGGTCCCCGTCTGTTGTAGACGCTAAAAACGCGTATGACACTTGATTCGCACGAATCCGTTGAGAAGTGGCCGAGAAACGCCGTGTTACACTTCCGGACGATGAAATCTTGCTAGTTCTCACGTTTTGAAAGCGAAACGCACGATGCACCGCGTCTCGTTCAATTCGTTCAAGAACTCTCGTATCTCGGACATCCGCGAGTGTTTCGCGTCGAAAACATGGTCCCCGTCTGTTTTAGACGCTAAAAACGGGTATGACACTTGATTCGCACGAATCCGTTGAGAAATGGCCGAGATACGCCGTGTTACACTTCCGGACGATGAAATCTTGCTAGTTCTCACGTTTTGCAAGCGAAACGCACGATGCACCGCGTTTCGTTCAAATCGTTCAAGAACTCTCGTAGCTCGAACATCCGCGAGTGTTTCGCGTCGAAAACTTGGTCCCCGTCTGTTTTAGACGCTAAAAACGCGTATGACACTTGATTCGCACGAATCCGTTGAGAAATGGCCGAGATACGCCGTGTTACACTTCCAGACGATGAAATCTTGCTAGTTCTCACGTTTTGCAAGCGAAACGCACGATGCACCGCGTTTCGTTCAAATCGTTCAAGAACTCTCGTACCTCGGACATCCGCGAGTGTTTCGCGCCGAAAACATGGTCGCCGTCTGTTTTAGACGCTAAAAACGCGTATGACACTTGATTCGCACGAATCCGTTGAGAAATGGCCGAGATACGCCGTGTTGCACTTCCGGACGATGAAATATTGCTAGTTCTAACGTTTTGCTTGCGAAACGCACGATGCACCGCGTTTCGTTCAATTCGTTCAAGAACTCTCGTATCTCGGACATCCGCGAGTGTATCGCGTCGAAAACGTTGTTCTCGTCTGTTGTAGACGCTAAAAACGCGTATGACACTTGATTCGCACGAATCCGTTGAGAAATGGCCGAGATACGCCGTGTTACACTTCCGGACGATGTAATCTTGCTAGTTCTCACGTTTTGCAAGCGAAACGCACGATGCACCGCGTTTCGTTCAATTCGTTCAAGAACTCTTGTATCTCGGACATCTGCGAGTGTTTCGCGTCGAAAACGTGGTCCCCGTCTGTTGTAGACGCTACAAACGCGTATGACACTTGATTCGCACGAATCCGATGAGAAATGACCGAGATACGCCGTGTTACACTTCCGGACGATGAATTCGTTCAATTCGTACAAGAACTCTCGTATCTCGGACATCCGCGAGTGTTTCGCGTCGAAAACATGGTCCCCGTCTGTTTTAGACGCTAAAAACGCGTATGACACTTGATTCGCACGAATCCGATGAGAAATGGAAGAGATACGCCATGTTACACTTCCGGACGGTGAAATCTGGCTAGTTCTCACGTTTTGCAAGCGAAACGCACGATGCACCGCGTTTCGTTCAATTCGTTCAAGAACTCTTGTATCTCGGACATCCGAGATACGCCGTGTTACACATCCGGACGATGTATTCGTTCAATTCGTCCAAGAACTCTCGTATCTCGGACATCCGCGAGTGTTTCGCGTCGAAAACGTGGTCCCCGTCTGTTTTAGACGCTAAAAACGCGTATGACACTTGATTCGCACGAATCCGATGAGAAATGGAAGAGATACGCCATGTTACATTTCCGGACGGTGAAATCTTGCTAGTTTTCACGTTTTGCGAGCGAAACGCACGATGCACCGCGTTTCGTTCAATTCGTTCAAGAACTCTCGTATCTCGGACATCCGCGAGTGTTTCGCGTCGAAAACGTGGTTCCCGTCTGTTATAGACGCTAAAACGCGTATGACACTTGAATCGCACGAATCCGTTGAGAAATGGCCGAGATACATCGTGTTACACTTCCGGACGATGAATTCGTTCAATTCGTTCAAGAACTCTCGTATCTCGGACATCCGCGAGAGTTTCGCGTCGAAAACGTGGTCCCCGTCTGATTTAGACGCTAAAAACGCGTATGTCACTTGATTCGCACGAATGCGTTGAGAAATGGCCGAGATACGACGTGTTACACTTCCGGACGATGAAATCTTGCTAGTTCTCACGTTTTGCAAGCGGAACGCACGATGCACCGCGTTTCGTTCTAATTCGTTCAAGAACTCTCGTATCTCGGACATCCGCGAGTGTTTCGCGTCGAAAACATGGTCCCCGTCTGTTTTAGACGCTAAAAACGCGTATGACACTTGATTCGCACGAATCCGATGAGAAATGACCGAGATACGCCGTGTTACACTTCCGGACGATGATTTCGTTCAATTCGTTCAAGAACTCTCGTATCTCTGACATCCGCGAGTGTTTCGCGTCGAAAAAATGGTCCCGTCTGTTTTAGACGCTAAAAACGCGTATGGCACTTGATTCGCACGAATCCGATGAGAAATGGAAGAGATACGCCGTGTTACACTTCCGGACGGTGAAATCTTGCTAGTTCTCACGTTTTGCAAGCGAAACGCACGATGCACCGCGTTTCGTTCAATTCGTTCAAGAACTCTTGTATCTCGGACATCCGAGATACGCCGTGTTACACATCCGGACGATGTATTCGTTCAATTCGTTCAAGAACTCTCGTATCTCGGACATCCGCGAGTGTTTCGCGTCGAAAACCTGGTCCCCGTCTGTTTTAGACGCTAAACACGCGTATGACACTTGATTCGCACGAATCCGATGAGAAATGACCGAGATACGTGGTGTTACACTTGCGGACGATGAATTCGTTCAATTCGTCCAAGAACTCTCGTATCTCGGACATCCGCGAGTGTTTCGCGTCGAAAACGTGGTCCCCGTCTGTTTTAGACGCTAAAACGCGTAGGACACTTGATTCGCACGAATCCGTTGAGAAATGGCCGAGATACGCCGTGTTACACTTCCGGACGATGTAATCTTGCTAGTTCTCACGTTTTGCAAGCGAAACGCACGATGCACCGCGTTTCGTTCAATTCGTTCAAGAACTCTTGTATCTCGGACATCTGCGAGTGTTTCGCGTCGAAAACGTGGTCCCCGTCTGTTGTAGACGCTACAAACGCGTATGACACTTGATTCGCACGAATCCGATGAGAAATGACCGAGATACGCCGTGTT